>JAPQNM010000092.1:27500-55000 GCA_029783475.1 Metacarcinus magister | reverse complement strand
GCAATCAGTTTCCTTTGGTTTTCCTCATCGGATACAAGGTTTAAGGTTAGATGAACTGTCTCTCTTCCTAGCAATAACAACTTTTTTTCTTCCTCACCCCAAACAATGTAGATGAATAATATTTTCCTAGCAATCAGTTTCTATTGCGTCCTTTATTCCAGAGATAAGCTTCCAGTGTGTGTGTGTGTGTGTGTGTGTGTGTGTGTGTGTGTGTGTGTGTGTGTGTGTGTGTGTGTGTGTGTGTGTGTGTGTGTGTGTGTGTGTGTGTGTGTGTGTGTGGCTCTTCATATTCTTGCTTTGTTCAGCCACATTCCTCCTTTACATTAGTACGCTGGTGTGCAATGCAAGTGTGTGAGTGTGCCGTGTCCCTATTGCAGTGCATCTCAAGTTGGGTACGTGAGTGGCAGGTGTGTTTTCGTACTGGTAATAGATTCCTTCGTTCGTTTACGTGTGGTGCGTCCGAATGTGTACTGTAGCTTAGTTTGTTACTATGCCCTCCCGTGGTGATCGTATAGCTTCGTACCTGACACCTGCCAACACCCCTCCCTTTTCACCCTCTCCCACACTGTTCAGGTTACTTGGGTTGAATATACCGAGCGTTCTTTGTGTCCCGATCTGTATGTGTGTGTTTAAGGTTTTGTCATCCCGTTGTGACACAGTACTTGAGTTAGATTTAGTACCGCACTCAAAGATGGACTACTGAGGCATGCGGAGTCGTAAGTTACAGTCTTATAAAGTACTTGAGTTACAGTTTCTAGTTCAACATTACTGACTTGATGGCGAGGGTCGTCTTGCTCGCTTCGGGGATAACGAGATAATAGCCGTTCGAACCAGTGCCTTGCGAAACCTCGAGGCCTCATAACCATTTTCTTTACGTAATGACTCACTACTCCTGCCTCGCCACATGATAGGGAGTGTTGAAGGGTGACTAAGGAGGGAAAGTATTCTGTTACACTCAGAGCATCTTGAAAACGACAGGAAAGAACCAACGCTATGTTTTTTTTCTCTCTCTCTCTCTCTCTCTCTCTCTCTCTCTCTCTCTCTCTCTCTCTCTCTCTCTCTCTCTCTCTCAACACAAGCATACATGGATATCAGGACAGTTTAAAGAGAATTCGTCGCCCAATCTTTACCAACATGAAATCACGACAATTTATTCATATTCTGGAAGGTCTTTGTCCCTCGTCTTGACCAACTCTGTGACTTCCCTTAGCCTCGTAACCTACATTAAAGCAGAGGTCACCTTTTGTTCCCATCCTACCCGGCCCCATGAAGCCACGAAACGAGACTAAACTAGTTAGACAATATATGAACCTGATTCGATTGCTGTCAGATTGATATAGATTAGAATTCTTGCCGCGATAAAAAACGATTCTTCTCATTCAGTCTGTGATGTGTTAATGTTTATGTTTACCTGTACTTATAGGATCAGGCTTATGCTATGTGAATATTATTGGGAAGAGAGTGAGAGTAGGTTAGGGAACTGTGTGTGTGTGTGTGTGTGTGTGTGTGTGTGTGTGTGTGTGTGTGTGTGTGTGTGTGTGTGTGTGTGTGTGTGTGTGTGTGTGTGTGTGTGTGTGTGTGTGACTATGAGGTCATTTCCGATTCCTCTGCAACCTAGAGTGAGGTGCGTTGCAGGGACGGCCGGTCACCGCCCTCTCCCTTCTACGTACTCACTCCTATAGCTGTAATTAACACAAACGGTAGATGTTAATTATTACCAAAACGTGGGGGCGTGATGGCGTGTATCTTGCGTGCCAGGTTAACATAGATGGAGTAGTACAGACCCTCTTTGCCTGTTCCTCCTTCCCTCCTAGGTTGCATCACCTTATAACACACTGTCAACACGTAACTCATTCCCACCTCCCCGCATGGAACCTCAAACTAAGTGGAGCAGCGACCTCACTCCCAGCATGGGAGTCTTAAGTTACCGTGAAACGAAGATTACCGATGATGGGTGTGAATACTGTTACCTATATGTATTCAAATACGAAATATTGCTCCCCAAAATTAGTACCATACCAAATACATCACTGGAAACGTGACTGTAATTAAGTAATTAATTAATTACTTGGAGTCTCTTTAGATACAATGAAAATACATCTCAATTACATTTCATTTATCATTTTTGTTGCATTTTGTATATGGTCTAAGTTACCTAGTTCGGGGGGATTATTTAATCACCTTTAATCCCAAGGAAGTGATGGCATCGTGCTTAATAAACTGTCTGAAGGGTTTTGTAGTTTAACAGGCAGTCATTTAGGCATTACAGGACTGGCATGTCATGTGTGTTCCTTCCAGTGTGTGTGTTAAGGCAGATGAAGCATTAAGTGAAGCAGGGTACGAGCTACGCTTCAGTCACATGGTTTGAGTTTTAGGTACAGGTTTCCGCGTCACTTACACGTCCTGTACACACACTGTTAAGACCTTATTGGCTGATGACCTCGTCTTGACCTGACCCTGGTCATATTAGATTATATTCTTTCCATACATTGGATCTCACAAAACTAAGATGAGGATTCGTGATTGAATCTTGTATCTCATGACTGATAAGATTGATACTCTTCATCTGTAGAAAATAATAGTCAGTCTACAGTTTGAAGTGTGTTTTGTGATAATAGTAATCCTAATGACCTGATGTAAAAGGTTATCAATATTCATCTGCAGCTTCCCATAACAATCTTTGGGATACAACCATCTGCACTCACACGTACTTTCATCTGCTCTCAGGGTTTTATGTACAAGTCCTACTTCACACACATGTAACTGGATGAAGAATATTTAATTTTAACTTTAAAAAAAATAATTGTGTATTTTTTTTCAGATCGTGTGGCTTGAAATCAGTATCACGAAGCTCCTATTGCGTTCATCAGTAAGTATTGATGAAGGAGCTGAGTTACCTTGGTGCCTGCCTCTTCACGTCATGGTAAGGATTAAGGATTATCACCTTCAGTGTGTATGGGTTTTGGTAATGTTTTATGCATCCTCATAACCACATTGATACCTTTAATATATACCATACATTATTTTCCTGTAGTGCGCTTTAGACTAGACTTGACCAATACTAATATACTTTTTTAAAATCATAATTTTGATCAGTTAATTCTCCCTTCAAATGATAGACTCAGTTGATGAAGCTCTTGGGTTACTAATGACCATAACCGTCTTGTTGAAGAATGTGCGCTGGAAGGGCGTGACGTGGGTGGTGAAGCAGCGTTTGGTCCAACAACTAGACACGTACATATGCATTTTTCATACAAGACTTTGGCAACGAGTAAGATGGAAATTTTGCTGGTGACTAACATTAATGAATTAGTGAACACTCTTCCATTTTCATGATGCTAGTGTGATGATTTGAATAGATCATTATATATTTACATTTCCCCTAAAATGGTAATAAAAGAGTATGGAATTATTGTACATTATATTTCAATTTACAAAAAAAAAATATATACATTGATTTGAAATAAAAAAAATATATAATCAAATCAAAACATTCTCAACATACATAAGCTACTATCACAGAGGCTTGCATCATCAGTGGCTGTATGCTTAGTGACAGAACATTAAATGACATCACAAGGAAACAAAACATTTATGTCATCTGAAGAGAATTCATTGAGTCACCTAAAACATGTGCATACACACACACACACACACACACACACACACACACACACATACACATACATACACACACCCACACACCTGATAAGGCTAATCAAACACAAACACATCACCAGCCACGTTATCAGCACAACACAACCCTTGATGCTGCTCATGTACATTCATGAGAATCTGTATTTGTAGATCATAAAAACTACAACTTCGAAATTTACTTTAACCATAATTAGATTTTAAGGGCATGGATAACAATAGAGTATTTCTCATAAAATTGAACTGAATTTCTCATAAATTTGCGCTTTAGGATATTGTTCATTAAAGAAATCAACTGTAATGCTGAAAACTTGTAGGATCTGTGGATGGCTCTCAGGTGAAGTTAAAGGCATTGTAGGTATATATAAGAAAAATATATTTGTTTTAGAATGAATTTAGAATGATATGGCCACCGAGAAGAGAAATGAAAGGTGACACAGGAATAGGATCACCACATGGGCTAGGGTAGAACAGTAGATCTAACAAGGATGAGAAGAGTGTGGGTAGTAAAGAATGCGTCCATGGAAAACCAGAGCATTGAGTCCAGTTACCGTCCAAGGGGAATGAGACACCCAAGGTATAAATAGACTGAATCAAGAGTATGTAGTTATGAAAGTTTCTCAGGTACAATGTGCATTAGCTTATCACGTCATCAATGGAACACTGGAATATATAATTATTCTGACACAATACAAGGAAGACTAAAGCCAAGAAAATGCAATAATTCTCTTAATAACTGCCACATACTATTTTAACCCTGAATCATGAATCTTGGCACAGGATTTCCCCTTCAATTGTTGGTAAAATTAGGGCAATTTGGCATATTGGGTTATTATTGAATGCCTATTTATAGTCTGTTCATGTCCATTCGTAACCTTGAAATCTTTACTAATTACAAGCTTGCATAAAATGAGTATATTTGAAGACATGCACAAACATTTTCCATTGCCAAATAATCATAAGTTTTCAAAAACAGTAACTTTCAGCTTGGTCCCGTGTGCCTCCAGCATGGTGGACTGCACTTGATTTATCACCACTTGGTAAGCTGACTCCCACTTTTTGTTCTTTGTTCGTAGGATCTGCCTGAAAAATAATATTGTAGTTAGCATTGACCTAATCGTTGATCACACATTGTTAAATAAGTTCACTAAGTTCACCATGGCACTCACTACTCCTACTGTTCCCATTTCTTAGTGGTGAATGCTGTAATTTGAACTCTTCCTGTAAAATTTTGTAAAGCTAAGCTGGTAGGATTGGCTCATATCATGCCAACTTTTGTTTCTGTGAGGCAAAATCAAAGAAAAAAAATAATGTTCTTGCAATTATTTACTTTTGAAATGACTTAAGAAGCATATCTCTCATGGCTGTTGTTCCTTGTGGGCTATCAAAAGGGTGTCTGGAAAGAGGCAGATGACATTAATGATGATGAAGATGTATGTCACCACCACCTTGCATTACATCATTACATCCTCTAACCCAGAACACAGGTGATGTTTTCTCCCCTTCCTCCCCAGTCCTTGCACTTACCTATACAAATACTTGATGAGACAGTCCAGCTTCTCCAGGTCATGAAAGGTGATGAGGCTGGTGAAGTAGCCACCCATAATGTCTGCATCCTCATTCTCCGGGTGGGCACAAGATGCTACCCAAGCTTGTATCAGGGACTTCACATCAGAAAGCTGAAATGGACCAAATATTACGTTTTGAAAAGAGTATAGTAACAGTCAAAGCATTTTTTCTACATTATGTTCTAATATTTGGTAGACTATACTATCTCTTACCTCTTTCATGCCACAGAGATCAGGAACTACTTCAGTCTCTACTTTCTCTTCATTCACCACCTCATTGGTTGGCAGCGGCTCATTAGTGAGTTGTGGAGGTGGTTGAGGGCTGCTTACCCTCCCTTCCCCCCACTGGGCGGGAACACACCTCTTACTTGGTGATGAATTATCTGGTCCAGGTACTATTGAACTTGGTGATCTGTCTCTTTTCTTACCACCAGGGATATTCTTTTTAATTGTCAAGTTTCCAGGATGTAAGAAGGTTTATGTCAAATATATGGTGTAAAGTTGTATATATATGGATTTTTAGAATTTGTATATCATCAATGCTATCTCTGAAAACTTACTTCCCTCTGAAGAATCTCTGCATGGGAGGGATATAGCAGAACTGTCTCCAAAACTCTTTAATTCATGTACAATTGCACCTTCCCTTCACCTTGCAAACTTTTCCGATACCTTCTATCATGCTCTCTGTGCCTCAATGAAATCTTTACATATGCATAGTTATTAGAGATATTGGAAATATCATTGCAGCAACTGATAGACCAAATAAAACTCAAAAACTATCTCTATGAATATTTGCTCTATCACTAATATTTATACAATAAAATGAAACCGTATATATATATATATATATATATATATATATATATATATATATATATATATATATATATATATATATATATATATATATATATACATATATACATATATAATATATATATATATATATATATATATATATATATATATATATATGTATATATATATATAAAAACATGACTTTTCTCCTCATTTTCTCGAAAGCTATTAGAGATATTGGAAATATCATTGCAGCATCTGATAAATCTAATTAAACTGTACAACTGTCATTATGAATATTTGTTCTATGACTAATAATTACGCAGTAAAATGAAACGGTATATTTTTATAAAAACATGACTTTCCTCCTCATTTTCTCGAAAGCTATTATCGATATTTGAAATATCATTGCAGCATCTGATAGACCTAATTAAATTCTACAACTATAATTATGAATATTTGTTCTATGACTAATAATTACGCAGTAAAATGAAACCGTATATTTATATAAAAACATGACTTTCCTCCTCATTTTCTCGAAAGTTATTAGAGATATTGGAAATATCATTGCAGCATTTGATAGACCTAATTAAACTGTATAACTGTCAATATGAATATTTGTTCTATGACTAATAATTACACAGTAAAATGAAACCATATATTTATATAAAAACATGACTTTCCTCCTCATTCTCTTGAAAGCTATTAGATATATTGGAAATATCATTGCAGCATCTGTTATAGATAATCTGGAGTGGCAATAGGGGGTGCTGCAGTTCTGCAGTGCCTATACACGAGCCGCCACTGATGCTGAATAAAGTACCTTGGGAATAAGGCACACTCTTCATGCATCTGTCTACAATATGCCTTTAATTCTAGGTCCATCATTATGTGAGGCTGCCATTTTGTAACATATACTTCATCAAGACTCGAGGCACAGTGAACAACTCTAAAAAAGCTCAGATCTCAATTGAAATTTGGTAAATGTCATTATTTTGCATTTATCACAATAAGTTTAAAGAAAATAATATAATTTAGCTGACAACCTACCTTCCCTGTTTTTCCCAGCATCATGCTGGTGAGGGTGACCAAACCCTCAGCTTCCACCCGCCTAGAGTCACCCTTGCCCCTCCTCCCTCGCCGGCCTCGGTACTGGCCTCGCCCTGGTGGGAAATGTTATATGTCAAGCCTTTCTGTGTGGTTTAGCAAGATAGACCATGAAACCAGGATGTCAACATGAACTTCAGTATCTAGTATAATTATATTATTGTATGTTTTCAGCTTAGTATTGGACACAAACTTGAGTCTAGTCCCAGTTCAGTTCCTTAGATAAGGTAAAGTATACTCTTCCCTGAATCCTGCCTCCACACCAGCACAGAGACATTCTCCTGCAGTGCATATGTGGTCTGCATGCATGTTCTGAAGGGTTCCAGTAAATATCTAATGTGTATTTGCATTATATGACATTAAAACCAAACTGGTTTTAACATTAATCAGTAACTTGTGATTTCATAAATAATGATTCCCTTAGTCCCTCACTTACATATCATTGTTGGTTTACTATATCATAGTTTCTCCATAATGATTTAATACATCGCATTTCTCATGAGTAAAAGTTACAGCAAACAGGGACAAAAATGGCCGTTGAAATCAGGTGAGTGAAGGCTCACCTCTATGTATGTTTTCCTTCACTGGTGATCCTCGTAAGCCAAGGTTCCCTGGTAATGGAGCAGCAGCTTCTCTTGTTTGTTTTAGATGCTCCAAGTCTTGCTTCAGCTCCTCACGCAGTTCTTCAGGAATAGCTTCTAAGAAGCTGGAATCTACCTGAAATTAAACCAACATTAGTTATGTACCTAAGTAAAATGTCTGGAATGTCATATATGTGCAAAAACAAAAAAAAAGTACAGTTAACATGTTATCAACACCATTTGGATGATGTATAATACAGAGACAGGTGAGGTGGTGCTAAAGGAATGTGTTGTCATGCACACGCACACGCACACACACACACACACACACACACACACACACACACACACACACAGCCGTTGTGACCTGACGACATACCCAGAGCCTGAGCCTATAATTACTTCCCTCGAGACCGTGGCTGAGGTCGAGATTAACCTCACCTCACCTGACACCTGGCTAATCCCATGACCTACCGTTGAACTCCTCCCGGACTCGGTCAAGGTGGGTAGAGGTCAGTAGAGGCACAGACACACTCGCATACAGACGCACAGACAACACGGCCGCTTCCGCCACCCTGTGTATGTATGTGTGACTGTACTCCAAAATAAATCACCACAACGTCCATATTGCACCTGTTTATCCTTGTGTGAATACTCCAGCAAAAGCGTTACATTGGTGACCCCAGATCAACACACAATGGAACAAAACTTCAAGATTCCCGCCTTCACATACATCACGACGTGGTTTACACACATAGAGGCGACGTGGGCTCACACGACACTCTCCGATGTCCAGAAGTTCCAGCTAGTCGTCGCTGCCATCCCTACTGACATCACAGCCCTTGTATGTGGAGTACTACAGGCACCTCCAGACACAGGAAAGTATCCAGCGCTCAAAGACGCCCTCTTGCAGGCTTTTGGCAGGACACGGCTGTCATACCTGCAGCAGTTGGACTCTATAAAGCAGGATGGCCGCCGACCCTCGGCTCTGCTGGCTCATATGCAGGCACTCAACACCGCTTCAGGGATGCCCATCCCAGAGGCGCTTCTCCGTCACCGCCACCTGCAGCTGTTGCCCGCCGACCGCCTCCACCTGGCCGCCTTGCCTGATAATCTGAAGCTGCAGGACTACGTACAAAAAGCTGACGCCTTATATGACGTGTACACCCACGCCTCCAATCCCGCACCCTCATCATCCCTCCCTGATCCCGCCTTCGATTCCGTCCGGCAACAGTGTTCAGCAGTTACCACCGCCCGCCAACCTACAGTGAATAGTGATGTGCCCGCCGCTTTGTTGTCACGTATTGACAACCTTGAACGCAGCCTTTCGCGTCAGTGTACACCTGCACTGCAGAACCCCGATCGTTTAAGTGTTGTGTTAGAGGCTTTGGTGTCGCGTATGGATAGGCTTGAAACTCGCCTCGAAGTTCGTAACAGTACGGTTAGTGACGACAGCCTATGTTTCTATCATAGAAGGTTCGGTGTTCGTGGTCGCCGATGTGAATCTCCCTGTACGTGGCAGGGAAACGACCAGCGCGGGGGACGATAAACTCTACGTCTCCCGCACATCCCACATTTTAAACCAAATAGGCTCGCCTATGACCTCCTGGCTGCCAACGGTACCCCCATCGCCACATACGGCACGCAAGCCCGCCGCCTAACGTTGGCTCCCAACACTATAGTCACCTGGCCATTCATCATCGCTGATGTCAGCCAGGCTATATTGGGGATGGATTTCCTGGGCGCCCATGACTTTCTCGTGGACACAAAGGGCCGCCAACTCATTCACAAGCCCTCCAACACCAGAATAAGGGCAGTGCCGGGCCCCGAGCACGCGCCCATCATCTCACAACTCCAGCCAGCATCGCCTTTCTCCTCGCTCCTCCAGGACTTCCGCCTCATTACCGCACCTCACCCCCAACGCGGTAAGGTGGCCCATGACGTGACTCACTCCATCGTGACCACGGGGCCTCCTTGTTTCGCCCGTCCACGGCGCCTCCCTCCGGAACGACTCCAGGCAGCGAAGGACGAGTTTTGTAGATTGCTGGAGGATGGCGTGGTGCGCCCTTCATCTAGTTGTTGGGCTTCCCCTCTCCACATGGTCCCTAAGGCCACCGAGGGTGAATGGCGACCCTGTGGGGACTACAGAGCCCTTAACGCCATGACGCGGCCTGACAGGTACCCCATCCCACATATCATGGACTTCCACGCTAAACTCCAAGGCAAAACAATCTTTTCCAAGATCGACTTGGTGCGAGCGTTTCACCAAATCCCGGTGGCGGAGGAAGACGTCCCTAAAACGGCCATCACCACCCCGTTTGGCCTCTTCGAGTTCCCGATGATGAACTTTGGCCTGAGGAATGCGGCGCAGTCTTTCCAGCGGTTCATGGATCAGGTCGTTCGCGGGATGGACGCTGTTGTCGTTTATATCGACGATATCCTGATCGCCTCATCAACACCGCAGGAGCACGAGGTCCACCTACGACAACTCTTCAACCGCCTCCAAGATTATGGCCTCAGGATCCACCCGGCAAAGTGCATCCTCGGGGCGCGAGAATTGGATTTCCTGGGCCACAGAGTCTCCGCCGCTGGTATATCGCCTCTCCCGCAGAAAGTGCTCACCATTCAAGAGTTTCCCCAGCCGAGCACTCCCAGGAAATTGAGGGAATTCCTCGGGATGATAAATTATTACCATCGGTTCATTCCTCACGCCGCTCATTCCCTGGCGCCGCTCAACGACTTGCTGAAGGGGACAAAGGCGACGTCCACCAAGCCGCTGGTATGGTCGTGCGAGGCTGAGGCGGCCTTCCACACCATCAAAGCACACCTGGCCGACCTTATCCTCCTCGCTCACCCCGCTCCCAACGCGCCAACTACTCTCACCACGGACGCATCATCCGCAGCGGTGGGCGCGGTGTTGCAACAAGACATCGATGGCGTTTTCACTCCCATTGCCTTCTTCAGCAAGCGTCTTGAGCCGTGTCAGCAGAAGTACAGCGCCTTCGACAGAGAACTGTTGGCCATTTATGAAGCCATCCGTCACTTCCGCCATTTTCTAGAGGCCCGGCAGTTCCACGTCCTTACGGACCACAAGCCGCTGACGTACGCCATGGCCCAACGCGGCGACAACTTCTCCCCCAGGGTATCATGGCAATTGGCGTATATCTCTGAGTTCACCACAGACATCCGCCACATACGGGGCGTAGACAACACTGTGGCTGACACCCTGTCACGTGGGGTGGCGGCTGTCATCCCGGCGGCACCACTCCCCGACTACGCCGCCATCGCTGCCGCGCAACGAACCGATCCCGAACTTCAACAGCTGCTCAATGGCCCCACCGCCCTTCAACTCGAGCAGCTGGAGGTTCCGGGCTCCCCGCACAAGCTGTGGTGTGATGTGTCATGTGGGGCGCCACGGCCGTACATTCCTTCAGATCACCGCCGGCCTCTATTTACGTACTTCCACTTTCTGGCCCATCCTGGCGTAAAAGGCACCCTACGCCTCATTGGTAAACGCGCCGTGTGGCCTGCAATGCGGCGTAATATTCAGCAGTGGGCGCGGGAGTGTCTAACCTGCCAGGCCAGCAAGGTGCACCGCCATACCAAGACTCCAGTGCAGGCCATCCCAACACCTACCCAACGCTTCCACACGGTACACATCGACATCGTCGGACCCCTCCCAGCATCCCGGGGCCACAAGTACCTGCTTACGTGCGTGGACCGGTGTACCAAGTGGGCGGAGGCCACGCCAATGCCCGACATTACAACTGACGGTGTGGCACACCACTTCCTCACCAGCTGGGTCGCGCGTTTTGGTGCTCCGCACACCATTATCACAGACCAAGGAACTCAATTTGAATCTCGGGCGTGGCAAGACCTCCTCACTTTCCTCGGTACACATCGGAAGCGAACTACGGCGTATCACCCGCAGAGTAATGGAGCTATCGAACGTTTTCACAGACGTTTAAAAGAAGCATTACGGGCTCAGCCACACCCAGACCACTGGGTTGACGCCCTCCCCATTGTCCTCCTGAATCTCCGCGCCACAGACAAGGAGGACCTCGGACACGCGCCGACAGAGTTAGTATATGGGGAGGACTTACGGCTACCTGGCCAGATCAGGACACCCGCTGATGACGGAAGGCACACTCTCTCCTTCCTCCCCGCCCTGCGCCATGCCATGAACGCCCTTCGACCCACCCAGCCGCGACTGCCGCCACCACGACCCACCTACATCCCACGCGACCTACAGGAGGCTCAAATGGTGTTCCTCCGTAAGGACGCCCACACAGGCCCCCTTCAACGCCCTTACAGTGGTCCATACCCGGTCATGGCACGCACGGACAAGCACATGACGATACTGCGCAGCGGTCGACCTGTCGTGGTATCGCTGGACCGGGTCAAGCCTGCATCGTCGCCTCCAGCAGACAACCTTCCTCCTCCTCCAGTACATGGGGGACCCGCAGCGGGGAGAGATTATCCACACTTCCTCCACCTTTCTCCCACCTTCTTTCCTCCTCCACCCTTCATCATCCTTCCTCCTACACCCTTCATCCCACCTCCCTCTCCCACCCTCCCATCCCCCTCTCACCCATCGCCACCTCCACCAGCCAACACCCTACCTTCCTCTCCCATCCTCCTTTCTCCTCCACTCCACCTCACCCCTCCGACCCCGCTCCACCCACCACCACCACCCTCACCCCCGCCACCTGCCCACCCAGACACCCCACACCCGGAACCTCCGACACCACTAAGCCAGGATTCCTCTCCCCTGGAGGAGTTCACTCCTGAGGGCCTCATCCTCCGCTCCGGGAGAGTGGTAACGAGACCTGTATATTTTCAAGCGGGCCAGTAGGTGATACTTAATTACCATGTACGATTGTAGTTCCTTTTTATGTATATTTCTTTTCTCATACATGTACTGCCGCAATTATGTATAACATTGTTCTTCATTCTGTGGGTGTGTGAGTAGTGTCGTGCACACACACACACACACACACACACACACAGCCGTTGTGACCTGACGACATACCCAGAGCCTGAGCATATAATTACTTCCCTCGAGACCGCGGCTGAGGTCGAGATTAACCTCACCTCACCTGACACCTGGGTAATCCCATGACCCACCGTTGAACTCCTCCCGGACTCGGTCAAGGTGGGTAGAGGTCAGTAGAGGCACAGACACGCTCGCATACAGACACACAGACAACATGGCCGCTTCCGCCACCCTGTGTACGTATGTGTGACTGTACTCCAAAATAAATCACCACAACGTCCATATTGCACCTGTTTATCCTTGTGTGAACACTCCAGCAAAAGCTCTACAGTGTCATTCAGAAGTCACTCAACAGGAGAAAAGGTACCAAGACGATATGACGTGGGAAGAAAGGAGGGAAATGGAGATATTACTGTTTGATGTAATGTTTTACTACTTTCTAAAATATTGCCTGATTTATTGTCTGATGGAGGGTGACTGTATAATAATGAGTAAATACTTACCTGAGAAAAACTAGTGATCAGTGCAGAATCTTGAGCATTTTCAGTGACTGTGGAGAAACTGGTATTGGAATTTGACGTTTGTGCAACATCTTGAATAACTCTTGCTGCTGCCTCTGCTAGTGGGTTCTGTCTGTTGGCCATGGCATCATTTCCACTGTCCTCCTCTCCTTTCAACTCTGATCTGCTTCCTCCTGCTGTTTTTCTGCTTGTTTCAGCCCCATCAACAACGGATTGAAGTTGATTAATGGTATGGGCTTTTTGTTTTTGCCTTTCCGCAGGTGCAACATAACCTGAAGTACTTGGCAGTGGCCGCGCTTCTGACACGTTCCTTCGGGTGTTGCCACTGTCTGTACCACCAGGAAGGGTTGGGATGATGTAACCTTGCTGCTGGTACTCTGCAATCACTTGACTTCTCATGTCCTCAGGTAAGGCCAATAACACTTCCATATCAATGCTTTTCGATTCACTTGAGGATGTATTGTTTGATGCAGTTGTTGGTTCATGAGTTCCAGAACCTGCATCAGATGACTGGTTTGCAACACACTCCTGGTGGCTCACATCACACTCTTGTGAATCATTTACTAACACTTCAGGATTTCTTTTTTCTAACACTGAAGTCTCACTGGCACCAGGAGAGGCATCAGTGACAGGGGTTCTTGCAGGACTCATTCCCATTCCTGGTGCTTTCTTTTTAGCTCCCAATAAGAAACTCCTTATTGATGCGCCGGGAGGCTTGGAGGCACAGGCACCTTCCAGACGGGACACCTACAGGACACGCATTGTTACCATGAAAAACTATGACAAATTGAACCATTATGTAGTTATAGGAAAATAATGTTATAAAGCTTCACTAAAACCTCAATAATTCAAATTTTGGATAATTCGACCTGATTCAGATCAAGAAAGATCAAGAAACAGGTGTGTCATGTGTGAATAAGAAATGAGTTATCACGTCTACACAACTGGTTTCTTCTGAACCAACACAACTGTCACTCAATACGTCCAGAATATAGTTACCTGGATCCCAACTCCCCTGAAGTCTTGAGGTGGAGTCTTAATCTGGCTCAGTAATCCCAGGCTCTCTCTGAAAAGGACACAGATAATCATTTACATACAAACCAAAAACAAAATTATAATAACCTAACCTTTGAGCCACACTACAATTCATTATTATCTTGTTCCTTTTAATTGAGCTACAACTTTTTCATTATATATGTTTCAGAAGAGCCTACGAGGTGTGATAAATGGAAATAATAGTGTATGAGATGACACACAATACCTCACCTTTCAATAATGGCTGCAGATGAAGTGGAGGAAGTGAGAGAGGCAGACTTTGTTATGTTGTCACACACACCATGACCCATGAACTTGGCAGTCTCTACTGGAGCATCCTTGGCACGAACCTGCAATCAAGCAAGTGAATTAAGAACAATTATATGAAGTATTCTCTAGTCAGCATCAATGAATAAGCTTTCGGAAAAAGAAAAAATGTCTTTGCTAGATATACAAAATATTGATATTGAATAAATTACGGCAGAGTCAATAAGATTTCCAGTGGAAAATAAAAACTAGTAAAATCTTCCCTTCCTTTCCTTGTTAATTAACTTGAAGTAATTACCTTCAACTTGAGTGTGATACACTTTCCCTTCATTTTGATGGCTGTCAGTCTGCTCTCCACTTCAGCAGCCAACTCACTGATGAACTTGTGGGCATCACTCTGGCAGGTGAATCTTATGCCGTAGTTCACCTCGGTTGACACTGACTTCCTCTGAAAGGATCCACTCGTTATAAACACATCCTAAAGTATGACTGCCTTTGCTATTCCAATATTACAGTCTTGACTTTGTAAATACATAACCTGGGAACATTATGGAAGGCTGTTAAAAATGTATTATGAAATGAAGTTAACTTGTAATAATGATTTGCCATAAGTTACATGTCTCCAACACAAAGCAAGAAAATCTATAGTGCATTCAATATGAATTATTTCAATATGTTTCAGCAACTTGAGATAATAAAGCAGTGTTTGGCTGCTGTGACGCACCACGTGCTCACTCTTCACGGTGCGTGTGTCAACTCCTCGGCAGTAGTTGTAAAGGGAGTGTCCAGTGCGGGGACCAAGCACTGTCTGGAGCTGACCAAGGGAACACTTCTGTAGGTCCCCACACGTTGTCAACCCCTCAGCCTCCAACCTCTTCCCAGTGGACCAGCCAACACCTTCACATTTCAGGTATTTAAAATAAAAAGTTAACTCCACGTCATTCATTACATCATTTAAAACAAGAAACAAATATATTTAAAAATTACAGCTCATCATATAACAAGCAACTGAAAGGTCTATTTTTTTTTATATATAAATGGTACTTTCCTGTTCACATATAGGAGACATATCAATAACAAACATTATAAATTGACTGCATGCGATAGAATATATTTCTCTCTCTTTCTTTCTCACTTTTTGTAAAAATAAAAGGAGATAATCCACACCAGCCCTTCAAGGCTAAGTTAAGGCTCGCTTCACACAAGTGTTTTTTTTACCGTGCTGTGCTGGAAAACTGCCCAGTTTAGAAATCCATTAAGTTCAATGAGAAATGATAATAGTGTATGAGATGACACACAATACCTCACCTTTCAAGTGCCCAGTGCCCATGTGGCTAGATTCCCGCACGGCACAGATTTACTCGCCGCATGCACTACTAAACCGCGCGGCGATGAGCGTTCTAGAATACTGTTAAACTATGGAAGACTTCAGACAGACGCTTATTTCCCGCGCAGCACTTGAGGTTCACCTGTGGCAGAGGCGAGTGAATCTCTGCTGCGTGGGCATCATGTGAAAGGTCTCATTGAACTTAATTGATTTCTAAACTGGGCGGTTTTCCTGCGCGGAAAAAAACTGCTCGTTTGAAGCCAGCCTTAACTATAAATACATGGACTCACCTGGAAGCTCTGTGACCTTGTGGTCCTTCATGTACAGCAGCAGATCCTTTGGTTCAGCCCAGTGCTGGCCATTGGGCTTGGCGAGGCGTGTAGCCATGCGGGCCACCAGCATATTAGGGCCAAGGCCAGCAGAGCATGGACACCTTGTCTCTGCCTACAATTATGCAAATGTGAAATGTATTTTTGTTAACATGAGAAAGTTAAGTGTTATGGTAATAAGTTTACTTTCTGTTCTGGGTCCCTTGAACCCTAAGGCCTCTTTCACACGTATCAACTTTTCGCTGTATGCCGTCCAAAGTGAAAAGTCAACACTTGTGAAACGAGCCTAAGTAGTTAGAGGCAAATTCTGAATGCTATGATAAAGTAAGTTATGATACATGGAAGAACATGGAATACCCAATACAACAAAGGTATTGGACTCCAGCACTCCTGGATCAGCCTTTTCCTAAAAAAAAATACCAGTTTTCACATCTTTCTCTAAGCCAATAATATTTCACTGTCAAATCACATCATGTTAGTAGTTTTCTCACACATTTCATGTTCCATATACATATCTACTCTCTCAACCTGGTATTTAGCAACTAATTCTAATCAAATCATCCTTAGCAGTGAGTACAACTACTGATGAGTTACTTGTTTTGGAAATTATATTTAAAAATTAAATAAATATATCCACTAAAGCAACTCAGTGATGCAGTGGTTAGCCAGTCTGACTACAAATCTGCTGGCCCGAGTTCGATCCTGGACGAGGACAGTCAGCGCACAGTTCATCCTCCTACACATGTTGGTTGGTCAATGAGTACCTAGGTTAACCTGGGGAAGGTAAATTGTGGAAACTCGGATGTCACAGTGGCCCTGTGTCCCGGGGTAACGGATTAACTTCCACCCCATGCTAGCTACGCACAGCTACAGCGTGTGCCCCCACTTTACCTTTACTATCATTCACAATATTTGGGTGATGGAGTATATTTTTTGTCCTTAAATGAATAGTGCAGAAACATTTTAACCCGTTACCTGTACTTTCTCCCTTAGATGAGTTGTGAAATCCAATGGTGACACCTTGCAGGACAGCAGAAGGTCTGTCAGATCCACTAACATTTCATCACAGCTCACAGCCTCTATGTCATGAGTGAAGCTGCAAAGTGGATCACCGTAAGTATACACTACATGCATTACAGTTATGCTATACAGTATGATAGATGTGATAACAATAGAGCTCATTAAGAAAGTATCAGTTATCATTGGTTGCCTTACACTTTTGTGCCTAATAATCTGATGTTGGAGTAGCCTATACTAGCAATGCAGGTACTTTATGGGTGAGGTGAAAACATACAAATACATCAGGAAATTCTACAGTTGTGTCTTATGAATTTTATGAATTCCAGAATATCTTCCATGTATTTTCCTTTCATGTGATCTAGGCCATTGAAGACTCGGAGCCACAATTTCATGAATGAGACCGACCTAAAGATTAATGTTTCTGAAATGAATACAAATCTATCTATATCTATACAATAGGCTGTTTTTCCCTTAAATGGTGGTAGCCCAAACAAGGCACTGCTCTTTATGGGTAAGACAGCCTGGTATATACAGATTAATATTACTTCCACTCGTGCACCCACCTGGCCACAATGTCATACAGCTTGTAGGACACCTCCTTATATCCTTCAAAGTCATAGGGAATGGTCTTGAGGTTTGGGCACAGCTTCAAGGCAGGACCGAGGTACATACCATTCCTCACACCCGCCTTACGCGCCTCATAGTTACACGACGCAATCTCTGACATGGAGCTGGTCTCATCAACCAGGCTTATGGTGACAAACCTTCTGTCTTTACGTTCAATGGTTTGCTCTGGAGTCTCATCCAGTTGTTCTTTTATAAATTCTCCGTCAGACACTTTAATGGATCCTGTTGCATGTATTTTATCTTTGAGTTTCTTTTCTGCGCGCTGCTTGTAGTAGTTTAGTTCATACTGGCGGTCCATTCCTTCCCTTACGTGGCCCTGGTTGTTCCCCCGGCCATGGGTCACGGCCACTGGCTTGTCACGAAGCTCTGGATGTTTCCGAAGACCAACAGACACAAAGAAGCAGTCCATGTCAATGTGCATGATGACTCTTTTGTTTTTATCTTGAAGAGATGAAGGATGTGCAGAACCTCCACTAGCAGTTGTTACATTTTTTGATATATCTTTACTTGCAATCCATTGTTTCAGTTCCTCTCGGCCGGGGAAACCATCACATTTGTTTTGCAGCTCATTGACATATTCCTTAAACATGGCGCCCATTGTTGATATGTGGTGAAGCCTTGAGTTGTTATAGTATTCTGAGAGGAATTTTGGATTGGCAGTACTTATTGCATGTGCCTTGACAGGACTTTTGTTGTGGAGTGTGGTGGTGTTTGGAGAGTTGGTGGTGCTCACTACTTGTGTTTTAAAGTCTCCCTCACCCTCAACACTTGCTTCAACATCCTTGAAGGAGTCTGATGCTGCAGTGTTACTCTGATCTGCATCCAAATCACTATTTACTGGAGAAATACACTTGACCTCTTGACAAGTCTCTGGTTTCTGTTCATTCTCTACCATAGATTTACTTTCCAAACTCTTCACAGACTCTGGACCTTTGTCAGGTTGTGGTACAGACTTAAACTGCAACCGTGGCTGACTCTTGGATTGATTACTATAGAGGATATAATTAGTGTAGTCCATCAGGAGGCCGGCAGCTAGAGAGTCTGTGATCCACTTGGTGCTGACAATCCTCTCTGTGTTCATGTTCTTGACCTTGGTATCCGGGAGGTTATTGGCAATGATGTGAGTGGTCTTGGTGCGGGAGTAGTAGTGGTGGTAAGTGCCGCCATGCACCATCATCACACGCTTCAGCTCTTCGGATGTGGGCTCTGTGATCACAACCAGGATGAGTTAGCGAAGGTGACATAAATACTGTTTGTGGAAGAAGGGTCCTTAGTGTGATTAGTTTTAACACAACACCATGACCTAGTGGCTCCCCTTTTAAATTAGCAACTTGATTTACTGAAGTGGGTGTAGATGAGTGCCAATATACAAACCTGTGTAGCCATTCACAAATATTGCCACTCCACTGAACAGTCCTTTCTTCGCCTCCCCGTCTTCGGTACTGACTGAATCTTTGTACTGATTCTCCAGTTTGGTAATCTTAGCAGCCATGTAGCCTCCCTGTTGAGGAAATTGCACCATGAGATAAGATAATTTCTGTGCTCTTACTATTTATTACTTAATAGTATGCAAAAACCTGAACACATGTGATTTAGTGGCTGAAGATGTTCACTTAGATAGGAACACACTAAAACCTTGATAATTTGAACCTGTATAATTCAAATTTTGAATAACTCAACCTATTCCACGTCCGAATCTGTAGAATACATCAGCTAATCAGATGCCGTGATGAGACGAGGCTGTTACAGTACTTAACATAGCTACCTATACATATTTCTTTTTAATTGGAAAATACATTTGGAGTTTTTTTTATCCATAATCTATCAATCTATATACCTGGTAAACTATGGAAACTTAGATGTCACAGTGGCCGTGTGTCCTGGGGTAACAGATTAATTTCCACCACAGGCTCAAAGGCCAATGCGACGGGAGATGGGCGCCCACAGCTACGTGCAGCTACAGAGTGTGCCCCCACTTTACCTATATACCTGGGTTATATCCACGCAAAAAGAGATAGCCAAGACGAGGCAATTAAGGTTCGGGGGGACATTACTCTCCCTTCCCCCTCTGTGCCTTGTCTTTTCGTAGGCGAAAATACAGAGGAAGAGGTTCTCAGAGCCCTTGCTCCATCCAGTTTCCATATCTATTAGCCAGCATGGCTTTAAATTCTTGGATATTTCTAGCACTGAAAAAATATTCTGTACTTAAAATGCTTGGTAAATATTTAGAAAACACCGGCAGAAAAACAGATTTTTTTCACTTACATCTACTGATGCAGTTTTATATTCTCTATTCACTAGCAACAATTAGATCTTGTTGAAATTTGAATTTTATTTACATTGTGTAAGGTTGGACATGACGTGTCTCACCCTCACGACTGGCCAAAACACACTGAGGCGGTGTGTTCAGTACTTCATTTGAATGGCAACTCAAGTGCTATGTATGGTTAAGCAAGACTGATGATGTACAGTTTCCTAAAATTTCTGTTAAGAGACACTTAAACCACATGGTTGCCAGGCCGGGTTGGCAGAGAAGCTGAATAACAACAAGACATGAGTAATACTCAACCATCTTAATTTCTATTTTTTTATACTGGTTATTTGTTCACTTTGAATTCTATGACAACATATTATAAGCACAGTTATGGACTATGAAGGATTATAAACAATAATAAGATTAAGTTTACAGTCACTATTGGACAAGACATAAAAAAATTAATAAAAATTTGTACCTCAGGCGTATACAGCAAAGGGGTAACTTTTTGTAATTTTTTGTATTAAATAGTGTGCGTTATACGCTGCAAAATATGGTATATATTTTTATAATACGGCTACATGATTTTATGCATGACTTGCGATTTGAGGGTAAAACAATGACTCTGTAAACCTTCCATTACACTTGGCAAGGTAGTTCATGTGATGTTGCCGCCCCAGTGTACTTGACACGAGGCATGCCCACCAGACCCCACCCGGCCATTTCAAGTCACTCGCCTGTCATGGAAGGTTCACCTGCATGGCACTGTTGTGTTCTGCACAGCCAAGCAAGAGAGGTTATCTACAATGTAAATAAGTATTTTTTGGTGATCTGACATCACCGTGGACCAGACTAGCCACACCCGAGAGCTCAAGTTAGGTTGGTTTGACTATAGCAATTTTATTGAAGATAGGAAAGAACTGAATATAGACAATCCACCTTAAGCATCACTAGGTATAACAATGTTCAGTGATGTCACAAGATAACTCACAGCTTCCTCAAAGCCGGTGGGTCCATAGCCTCTGCGGCGGCGGCGTCCACCACCGCGGCCACACATGACTCCTGGTGTGGTTTGTGGGTCTCAATGGTTAGGATCCACATGTGGCGCCTGCAAGTACAAATTGTGATTAGTTGTTTTTGTAATAGTTCCAGAACTTGGATTTTTCATTAGGCCCATGTTTGGGTGACCTGCAATTAAAGAAAAAAAGTAGTTTATTTTGATTTGAAAAGATCTACAAAGCATTGGTGTGCCAAGGCCTAGTTTTGGTGGTGCAGCTTTCCCATGGGTGTGTGAAGGCAGGTGTGGCAGTACAGCAGCACCTGTGTATTCCATGGGAGCTGGCAATGTGGAGCTGGAGAGGGAGTGTGGTTCTGTATCAGGCAGTGGATATTGGAAATGAAGTCACCGTGGCCTAGTCTCAACCTGATTTACTTATCTAGTTGACAACACCATAACATGATTTCAATAGCCATGATGAAGTAAACAAACAGTCATGGTTAAGTAAACAGTTCAACCATTATAAAAGAGGCAGTCCGTATGTGGTGTGAAGTAATGGTCACGTCAGTACATGTGGTGGTACATCCTCACCTGATCTGAGTGTTGCGTCTCACCAACACTCCAACGACACACTCCTCTTACTCCTTCATGACACAGTTAACGTTCTTCCATGTGTGTTGGTGGAGTGTTAATAAAGAATACACGTTGACACATTCATTCACAACCATTTGACATCATTTATCCCGCCGTGTACACCTTGTAGAAGCAGCCTCCCGCGTGTACGTTTTTCAAGTTAGTGTTTACATTGAGTAGCAGAACACGGCTCATGTCACCTGTTTGTAGGGTGGACATAACTATTCTAGATTCATTGTTCCGTTTGTCCTATTGTGAAGCCTATTTATGTGTAGCAATTGTTAGGTGATTATTATAGTAATGGTTATCTATCTTCTCAACGTATAGGAGGAGAGTTAGTGACATTATTTAAGTGTATACAGGAGCGTAACTAGGAATTGTTTGGCAGGTGTGTGGGACCTGGGATTCTTGAGCCCTTCTAATAAGTAATGAAATGTTATGCTAAATGGAAGCAAAATTACGTTGTGTTGACATTTACGTTGTTTTCCACTCTTTCAAATAGCCTTTCTACCTTCCTTCCTCCCCCAACCTTAGCTACGCCATTAATCGAGTATATGTTCAGTCAGCCAAACAAGTGTATTTCTGCGTGTGAATCCTTTGAATGATTAGAACAGTGCTATGAGCTGATAACGAGGTGATTAATTAAGGACAATAACTGAGTACGTAGTCTACACATAGGATTTTCTACTCGTGAATAGTCTGAGCTTGTCATAATGTCATCCTTGTAGATAGAAGAGTACGTGTTTACTTGATTTTATTTGTATTAATATGGATGAAAATAAACCATGCAGTAACTCCCACCTTTTTTTTTTTAAGATAATGCAAATAATTTACATCATCTTGGAATGTTGAATCTTTTTAATTATTTATTGTAGACAATTGAATGGTCTGAAATGCAGCTTCTATTGTCTGAAAGGGGTGTGGAGAGACTGACTGACACATTTAAGCGTGTGAACTGCAACACGTCTGACATTTCAGTGATATTTACTAGACAAGAATAGCAATACTAATCTTGGCAGGTTGTCAAGGATCTATGTCACCATCATAGAAATACAGTAATTACCAGGTGTATGAAAAATGGTGAATGTTCGCCAACTATACATAACAGACTGAGGTATGTTTGCGATTCTCCCTCAGACGCATTTGACTTGCTAACCCCGTCTTCCCATAGTGAAATAATAGATAAATAGATAAATAAATGAATATAAATAGTAATTCCATTATTTATTTAGGTTATTATATAGAAAAAACACAATGCGACCAAGATAAGTTGTGTGCACATGTGTATACCCATCATTGTGTGTCATTGTGAGTGGTGGTGGTGAGCGTGAGTGTGTTGTGTGTGGTGGTGGTGAGCGTGAGTGTGTTGTGTGTGGTGGTGGTGAGCGTGAGTGTGTTGTGTGTGGTGGTGGTGAGCGTGAGTTGGAAGTGTGATTACGATGCATTCCTTCCTTACTGGGATATTTGTTCTCGGGATGATTGTCCTTGATCTAGTGAATACCCGTACCTCAGATTGAACAAACACACACACACAAACATACAACAGCTCTTTTAAAATAAGTTATCACCCAAGCCAATTAATATAATTTTTAAGTATACCGATGTTACTAAACCTTCATAATGTCTTCTAGGATTCAGATCAACATTATAGTTTCTAACGAATAAATAGATTGGTGGTGAAATATATATTGTATGTGTGAAGTGGCAAGCTGTCCTGTCTGCTACCCCTCCTCTCCCTTCCTCTGTTACCAAGTGGGTTGTGGGGGGAGGGAGCCAGCTGCTTCACTCACTCACTCGCTCATTACGTGTTGTTCAGATGTTCGAAGCACCAGGCAGCCGTCTCGTACCAACCTTTCAGCCTTCCTCTGCCTTACTTCACGAGTCAGTAGTAATAGGATTTACCGTTTTGGCGTATTAATAATCATCAACTCTGGTTATATTTGGTGATTAAAACCATAATTATAATGAGACGAATGGCTTGGTAAGGAAAAGGTGATCGCTCTCTAGCATATCCGGTTCAGGCTAGCAAACATGACTGACAGTGTTGCTATATAACTAATAACACTAATAATCATTAAAACATTGTAAAGCAAGGAATTATTACATAACTTGCTGTACTACATGCATTCATAATAGCGTGGCGTTAAAATTTTTTTTAATAAAAGTTAGATTACATTATTAATTTCAAGGAATAACATAACCTAACATTCACTATCTGGCAAGACCTAGTATTACACCCTTGCCTAGCTAGCCTTGGGGTCACGACAGAAGGTAGCGGTGCATCGGGGAGGGTAAAGAGGCCGGTGTGTTTATACTTAAATCCATCTGAACACTGCAAACAACAGCCACGCCTCACCTCACCTCACCTCGCCCATCCATCGCGTGTTCATGTATATTTTATAGTGTTAATACCGTGTGTTAAGAAGAGGATTACCGTCTGTTATCTGTTACCAATTACCTGTTACCAGAGCTGCTATGTAAGTGTTAATACGTAGTTACAATGTTAGTTGTCTATACCTGTATAAAGAGAGGTAGGAGGTAGATAGGAGGTAGAAAGGGAGGTAGGAGGTAGGTCACGGTGTCTCCTGTGGAAGGTAAGTATGAATATGTGCGACCAATATTAAGCGAGGTACAGGTTTTTCACAAATAACTTTAAAATTTATATAATAACACTATGTTTTTAATATATAATAACCATTTAAGTGTTCATGCCTACGACCCTGAAAGTTTCATTCCGATCCCTCCAGTGGTCTAGGAGGAGATAGAAGACAAACAGACACACAGACAAATTTTGGATGGAGTCGTTTCAAAACTTCCAAACTGGTCGCTTCGCTTGCAATTTGAAATAATAATAATAATGATAATGGTAATAATAATAATAATAATAATAATAATAATAATAATAATAATAATAATAATAATAATGATAATAATGACTAATAATATATGATAATAGTTTTCCGTGAAACCAGTTTAAATCGTAATAGGATATTCCAAACCCTTTCTCGGGAAGTTAATTCTCTTTACAATTTCACGGTTCATAAAGTCTTGCCTCAACCAGAGTAGCAACAAGGCAGCAAACTCTCCCACAGGGACACGAATACGAGGTTTCTTGTCTTGATATGAATATTCATTTTCACGTAGTTTAATTTCGTGTAAGAAGTTTACGAGTTTAATTTTACAAAGAAATTTTTGTAGACAACATTGTGCAATAATTTCGTTGCAGTTGTTGCCGTTGATACAAGTGTTTCATCCCGTTCCTCCCTTATAAGTGGCCAGAATAGCATACTTACCTTTCTTCTCAGTAACCTCGTCCCTCCACAGCCCTCCCCCCGCGTCCCTCCACGACACCCAGTACCCCACACGAAGGGAACGCGCGTACAAAGGACAGCCTCCTGTGTCATCTCGAACAAATGAAGGAGATATAATGTGTATCTCCTACGCAAAAGCCTTTATTGGCAATGGAGCCCAACGGTTTTCGCTTCTGTGGCCTGTCTAAGTACGGCTTATTCTGGCTCCTCTGAGAAGGCGTCCTTAAAACACCTTCTCCTCGGCATTAGCTCGTCTCGTAATGGTAAAGGATGAAAGAAGGCGACGCCAGGCTCCCATGTCTCCCGCTCCTCACGTCCCGCTCACCTGTGCTTACTGGAGAGGAGGTAGACAGAGCCCTCGCTTACCTTGATACTGATGGATGGAAAACAAGGCCAAGGCAGCCACGCACAGGAAGGACAAGGCTCGTTAAGAGGATATCATGAAATTAAAGTCAAATAAGCAATTAATATGAATAAAAGGTTTAATACTTTTTGTTCTGTTGTGAATTAGTTGTAAAAGTCTCTTAGAATAAAGTTATTACTAGGTACTTATTACTATTTAAAAAAAAAAATTCAACTGTATAAGAGTATATTTTTTTTGTTTTTATTTTTAGCATGTGGAGTGTGACGGCAAGGGAAAAGGAGTGAGAGTAGCAACGTGTCTAGAACATGTTTCGTTCCCTACGGCTTGGAAATTTCGGTGTCGGGGTAAAAAGGGATTGAAAAAGAAAGTGGGAGGGAGGGAAAAAAGTTGATCGTTTCATGGAATTAAAGAGCGTGAAATGAAAATGTGCCTTCTCAGTCATCTTTTTCTTGGCACAGTCACGTGAAAAATGGCCCAAGAGAAGCTAACTTTAAATCAGTCTGTCTACTTTATTTAAGTGAACTAAAGTTGATAATGACTTTGTGATAGAGGAAAAAATAGGTAGATAGGTAGTTAGAAAGAAAGATATATAGGTAAACAGATAGATATATAGACACACACACACACACACACACACACACACACACACACACACACACACACACACACACACACACACACCATACAAAAAACCCAATCATTCTTTACCTATTCTCAAACTACTTACGTAAAAAATAACTAGCAGCAAATTAAATAGAAAACGTAATTTATAACAGAAAAAATGCAAGGAAGTATTAAAAATAGTCCATTGCGCAGTGTTACAAGTGTTACAAGTGTTACAGTGAGGGAGGGAGTGTGTTACAGGGAGAAAGTCTGTAGTTTTGTTATGATCTCGTTGCTGTGTGGAGGCTGAGCAAGGATGAGTACGTGGGAGTATGAAAGGCAACGTGTGGGTGAAGTTACTATGGTGGGAGGGGTGAGGGTGAGGGTGAGTGAGGGGGAGGCGATGTGTGTGGGTGTGTAGAGGGGAGGGGAAAGCGGTGTGGTGGAGAAGAAAGGTGGGGAGAAAGAGAATGGGTATTTTATTTATTTATGCTTGGTTTCCTTACTTTCTTTTAGTGTCTTTCATTCCTTCCTCCACTAATGATGTTTTGTTGATGCCGTGACTATTTTTGGCTTTGTGTTTAATATTTTGTAGTTTATTTTTTAGTTATTTCTCTCACGTAAAATGATGAATTATTTGTGTGCCATATTTTCAATGGTTTTGCGTTTACCTTATATATAATGGAAGGGTAGACAATGTGAGTTTGATTAAGTTTATTTTTTCTTCATAGATATACGTAAATGTAGTATAATAGGTTATTTCATGTTTGGGATATATGTGAAACAGATGAATGAAAAAATACGTGAATGAATGAATAACGTATTGCGTGTTAATGATTTTCTTACACACACACACACACACACACACACACACACACACACACACACACACACACACACACACACACACACACACACACACACACACACACACACACACACACACACACACACACACACACACACACACACACACACACACACGCACACTGACAACTCTCGCAAGTGTAGCTATAAAATAAAAAATGGATATATCCGGCATTACCTTGATACTTTCACGTTCTGAGCCTTTCCTCGTAACACACAATATTCTACACACAGAAAAATATTGCTTAATAAAACCATGATCTTTCAACTATTTTCTCTCCATTCTTCTTTATTGTTTTCGTTATCTACTACCTGTTAATTAACCTTTCCATACACAGGTGTCCTCAGTTATGGCAGTGTCCTAGCCTAGGAGTAAGGGTGTGTGTCCCAAAGTACTAGCTGTTGCCCCACCTCCTTTGTGCCCTGTCAGCCTGCCCCGCCTCGCCCTGCCCCGCCCCGCCTCGCCTCGCCTCGCCTCGCCCCGCTCCGCCCCGCCCCAACAGGCAGTTACGAGAGGCCAGAAATATTGCTGCCAATACCTAGTGAGTCATGACTTCAGTATTGGCTTCTCTATGCACGTCTGTATGTTTACTGGTATTGCTGCTGCTGCTACTGTCACTACTACTACTACTGCTACTGCT
>JAPQNM010000092.1:15000-20000 GCA_029783475.1 Metacarcinus magister | reverse complement strand
AGGCAGATAAAAAAACTGGTGAGGGTAATGAAGGATTGCGTGAAGGATATCGTGAAATTATACAAAAAAAAACATGCAAGACTAATGAATGCAGAGCTACAGAGAGAAAAAAAAAAATTGCGAGATAAAAAAAATGAAAGCTGTCGTGATTTGAGTGAAATATAACGCTGGTAGTGTAATGAATAACGACCTGAGTGAGTGAGGCTTATGGGTAATTATACATGTTGCATACGTAAATTATACATGTCTGTTACTCACTCTTATTCCTTAGATACTTAGAAAGAAAATCAGACTCAGGATTTGGTGGGGACGTAACGATTTCAAAGACTCCCAGTGCATTTCAAGGTCACTCTCTGGAGCTTCTGACTGGAAATATATCACACCAGTTATTCATTATTACCAGTTACTCACTACCAGTTACTCATCATCACTAACTACTTACTCATCATCATCATCATCATCATCATCATCATCATCATCATCATCATCATCATCATCATCATCATCATCATCATCATCATCAGAAGCTTGGTTGCATACATGTACTTAGATGAATGATTGCAGCAGAGACTCTCCCTAAAGGCACAAGCACTCATCAACGTTCAACAGGCAAGCACACACACACACACACACACACACACACACACACACACACACACACACACACACACACACACACACACACACACACACACACACACACACACTGGCCCATTAGAGGCGCGGGGCTTAGGCGAAACAGCGGAAAATTAATTGGATTTGCGCCCCCAAGAGAGTGATTATCGTGAATTCTTCCCGAGTATTACGAGGAGGGTAAGGCAGCTTTGCAGGGCGGGGCCGGGCGGGGCGGGGCAGGAGAAGGAGGAGGAGGAGGAGGAGGAGGAGGAGGAGGAGGAGGAGGAGTAGGAGGAGGAGAGATGAGATGCACAGCGTATAGGACTGGCAGGCTGTTTTTACCGTCCACTCAAGCATCGAATAATCATGTTTACGATCAATGAGCTTTCCTTCCCTCCTTCCTTCCCTTAGCCAGTAGGTAGGAGGCGGCCGTCCACACATGCTCAACTCTGGGGCTTCAGCGGCGAGGGAGTGACGCCCCGCCCTGCCCTGCCCTGCTCCGCCTGACCCCACCTCACCCCACCTCACCCCACCTCACCCACCCACCCACCCTTATAACCCCGCCTCGTCCCAGCCTCGCCTAGTCCTCCCACGCGGTATATTTTTCCATGCGAGTAGCCAGCGTTAGTGTCTCGTTCTTTTCCTTCCCTCGGCAGCCACACGGTAAATGAAGTCAGGGAGGCGAGAAACCAAACATACAACCTGCATAAGCCTGTGTGTGGATGCTCCTGGTCGTGGTGGTGGGGGGTGGTGACGCAGGCGTGGGCGCGTGGGCGGCGTGGGGGTGGAGGCGTGGGTGGCAGCGCGGGCGTGGAACGTGTGTCTCCCGTTTGGGGGTGTGTGTGTGTGGGCGTAGATGGAAGTTGAAGCTGGGTTGCCATGCTTCTCTTGGGTGTGTGTGTTTGTTGTATGTGATGTAGGTTATGTATGTGTGTGTTTTGTGTGTTTGTGTGTGTGTGTGTGTGTGTGTGTGGTTAGTGTTGCTGTACATGAACAGCTGGGAAAGTTAATATTACTTAATAGGAAAAAATTCTATTCACTTGCATCAACTTTTATCATCATCATCATCATCATCATCATCATCATCATCATCATCATCATCATCATCATCATCATCATCATCATCATCATCATCATCATCATCATCATCATCATCATCATCATCATCATCATCATCATCATCATCATCATCATCATCATCATCATCATCATCATCATCATCATCATTGACATCCAACTAATTCCTGATACCTGACTAATAACAAGAAATGATACACTCGTCGTTTCCTGAAGTCAGTCTATATAGGAAAAGGCTACAAGAGGAAGGTAGCCAGACAGGTGTAAGAGACCAATAATACTGTAACTACTAATACTTTTAATGCCGTATAAGAACAGTAGTAAAAATATATAGTGCAATTATTATAACGATACAAAAATAGAAGAGAAAAAGTTTGAAAGTATGACATATTAATATTTCAACGCTATATGAATAAGTATATGTGTAAAAAGTATGAGAGAGAGAGAGAGAGAGAGAGAGAGAGAGAGAGAGAGAGAGAGAGAGAGAGAGAGAGAGAGAGAGAGAGAGAGAGAGAGAGAGAGAGAGAGAGAGAGAGAGAGAGAGAGAGAGAGAGGAGATAAGCGCTATCAGAGAATATCAGAAATAGAGGAGACAAAAATATAGCACACTGACGCATATTACCCTACCTACCACACACAACTCACCCCATCCACCCCGATCCACCCCTATCCACACTCATCCACACTCATCCACACACACCTCATCTCATCCACCATCCAACGCACCTGTCTCTCATCCCACGTTAGTACTTACCTGTGAACCTGATTTAAGCCATCCCCCTAAAGCAGCTTCGCGTGTATACCTATAGCAAGCTCGTGTGGTTTTACTGTACTGTGTAAACTCATACTTGCTACACGCTTAGTAAATCTGATTGGACTTAAAGAGTGAAGCGAAAGCAGGAATGAGTTCTCTGTCAGTGTGCTACAAGTAAATGCATACATACATATATATATACATTTATTTTATTTTCCTCGTCCAGTGAATATGTTTTAAAAAAGAGTTTGATGATGTGGTAGGTTATAGTCTTACTTTTTTTTCTCTCTCTCTCTCTTTCACTCTCTTGGGAAAAAAAAATAAACAGAGATGAATGGTTATTGTTGATCCTAGACAATTATATTTGCTTCCGGGGCGATGTGGAGGAGGAGGAGGAGGAAGAGGAGGAGGAGGAAGGAGGAAAGGAAGCGGAAGGAGGAGGATATAGTGAAAGAGGCGGAGAAATTACGTAATATTTCTGTGAGTAAATTATCGGTTTCAATTTTTTTCTTCTTATCTCCTTCACGGATACATAACAAGAATAATTAATCACTCACGTCCACCCAATAACACACACACACACACACACACACACACACACACACACACACACACACACACACACACACACACACACACACACACACACAGAAAGGCTCAAAACAGTCAATCCAGCGAACGTATACGAACATAAGTCTACACATACACACATACATACATACATACATACATACACACACACACACATACATACATACATGGATCACAATAGTTGTAAGTCATCACATGTGAGAAAAAGTCTGGAAAAAAAAAAGGTTATGGGGTCAATATTACTTCCTGTTTGCTTTATCTCTACCATCACCATCGAGAGAGAGAGAGAGAGAGAGAGAGAGAGAGAGAGGAGAGAGAGAGAGAGAGAGAGAGAGAGAGAGAGAGAGAGAGAGAGAGAGAGAGAGAGATGGCCTACTTAACAGCCCACCCATCCTTCCTCTCTCGCTCCTTTCCTTTCTCCTTCTCTTACGTTTTTTTTCACAATATCTCAAGCCTCCGCCTCAGTATCGCCCATAAGAGAGAAAAATCAATAAGAGAGAGCGAGAGAGAGAGAGAGAGAGAGAGAGAGAGAGAGAGAGAGAGAGAGAGAGAGAGAGAGAGAGAGAGAGAGAGAGAAAGAGAAAGAAATACATGAGAAATACCTTTGAATAGTTCACACGTCACTTTGTGTGTTTAAATTTTTCTCTCTCCTCCTTTTCAACGCTATTTGCCTTTTTCTTATTTTTTTCTAGATATATCTGCTCCTTTCTCCATCCCCTTCTCTCTCTCTCTCTCTCTCTCTCTCTCTCTCTCTCTCTCTCTCTCTCTCTCTCTCTCTCTCTCTCTCTCTCTCTCTCTCTCTCTCCTCTCTCTCTCTCTCTCTCTCTCTCAAACATTTCTTAATCAGTAGGTAAACAAGCAAGTGCGTTAGTGTCTATTTTATTCATCTATTTGAACTGTACAGAATATTATAGATAGTGTCGTAGCAATAGAGTCATACAATACCTTCATATATTTTTCTTTCTTATTTGAAATTGAAACGTTCTGCTAAATCAAAACCAGCCCAATGTATTCGCAATATTTATTTACTACTTAAAGTGCATTTGATCCCCAGTCAAAGATGTCTTGAAATAAATCGAACACAACACCTAATTTTTCTCTTTTCTTTTATTGACACTTTTGAGTTGAACATTTTTCCATCGTGTAATTTCCATGCAGGTTGTTGTGTCCGATGTGTTGCGACATGTAACATTTATCGAAGTTACAAGTTCATCTGCTGGCATTTTTCACCAATCCACAAGAGTATTTAAATCACCAATTCACTAGAGTAGAAGAGGAGGAGGAGGAGGAGGAAGAGGAGGATGAGGGTGAAGATAGCGAGTTGTTGTTGGTGTTGTTGTTTGTGTTGCCGCTTGTCTTGTTTGTGTTGTGAGTTTGTCTTGTCTCCTTCTCAGCAGTTTGTATTTGCTGGTGTTACTATAATTGTCATTTTTTTCCTTCTTCTTTTGTGTTGAGTTGTGTTGTTTGCGGTCGTGTCTCTGAATTGCGGTGTCTGTTTGTGTTGCTTTTGATATGGGAGGAGGGTAGTAGTAGTAGTTGTTGTAGCAGGAGAAAATAAAGATGAAAGAGAGGAGGAGGAGGAGGAGGAGGAGGAGGAGGAGGAGGAGGAGGAGGAGGAGGAGGAGGAGGAGGAGGAGGAGGAGGAGGAGTAGGCAGAGGAGGTGGTCGCAGAAGCCTTAGGGACTGAGAAGAAAGCGAGCTGTTTTTCCTTCTCCTCTTGGAACTGAACTCTCGTCTTCCTCTTGTCTCGGGTCATTGTTTTCCCCCAACACCGCGGCGAAGTTATTGACCTGTCACCAACCCCCCTTCTTCCTATACCCCCCCAACACCCCCCCCTCACCCCTCCCTATATCAGCAAACATGTCTTTCTTAGCCACCCCTCTCGATAGATTTCGTTTTCTGTGACCGTCATTCTTTTTCGGTACAGGTGAATGGCTATGTTGCAAGTTACCTGTGTGTTGGC
>JAPQNM010000092.1:2500-7500 GCA_029783475.1 Metacarcinus magister | reverse complement strand
TATATAGACAAAGCCACCACCACCACCACCACCCAAACTTAAAGAAGATGGGATGCATAGGCTCTCTCCTCTGATTCTGGTGCTCTCTCTTAAGCCCTTAAAGGTAGGTAGGTAGGTAGGTTGGTAGTAGTAGTAGTAGTAGTAGTAGTAGTAGTAGTAAGTAGTAGTAGTAGTAGTAGTAGTAGGTGTGGTAATGACGGTGTGGCAGCTTACTTAGTGGTGTGAGGTAGAGGTGTTTAAGAGGTACAGGTGTTTGGCACGAGACTTCCGGTTTTATTATGCGCCTTGATATGAAAATAGAAGCTAAAGAGGATGTTCTCTCTCTCTCTCTCTCTCTACACTGCTGGGCTCTCTCTCTCTCTCTCTCTCTCTCTCTGTCTCTGTCTCTCTCATTCCTTACATCAGCATATCTTTGTAATGATTCCTCTCTCACTCCCTCACAAAACACACTTCATACAGCCCCCACCACGCCTGCGCGTCTACGCACCACCCAGCCCCACCCCAATCCCACCCCACACATTTCTATGCATACCTGTATCTTACCCTCCTCCTCCCCCTCCCCTTCCCCCCCTACACACCTGCCCCACAACGTCCCCATAAAATTAAGTAACTTTTTGAAACTAATGTACTTTTTTTTTATCTTTATCTCTCTTGATCTTCCTTGTGTGGGTGGCTCTAGGTAAACTGTAGTAAATTTTGTGTGTTTTTATTCAAGTACTGTATCCGACCCCTCCATTTTCGTTCGTCCTCCTCTTGACAATTTTCTCTTCTCTTTTACGTGTATTTTTTTCCCCCCCTTTTTTTTCCCCTCTTTTTTTTCCCTCTTTCTTTTCCTCTTTTTTTTCTCCCCTCGTCCTCGCTTGTTACTGGTGTTTCAGTGACTAATCTCATTCCACTCGAGCCTCTCATTGACTCACCAAGACACCCGTAGTCAGTTGTTACGCGTCGGATCCCTCCATCGACTCTCTCTCTCTCTCTCGCTCTCCATCCCTCTCTCTCTCCTCTCTCTTCTCTCTCTCTCTCACTCTCATCTCTCCTCTCTCGTCTCACGTCTCGTCTCTCACTCGCCTCTCATCGTTCTCTCTTCTCTCCCTCTCGTTCGCTCTCTCTCTCTCTCAAGCTGTCGCCCCCGGATAAGGTGAGGAAAAAGAGGAGGGAGGACAAGGAGAAGGAAGAAGGAGGAAGAGGGAAGGAGGAGGAAGAATAGGCGAGGGGAGGTGGAGGAGCAGGAGCAGGAGAAGAAGTTGGTGGAGAAGGATGAAAAGGAGGAGGAGGAGGAGAAGAAGGAGGAGAATGAAGAATAGACGAGACAAGGGGAAGAAAGAGGAATAAAAAGGAGAGGGAGGGGGAAAGGGGAATGAAAGGAGGATGAGAGGAGGAGGAGAGGATGTAGGAGGATAGAGGAGGAGGGAGGAGGAGGAGGATATAGCCAGCAGCAGCAGAAGGAGGAATAAGAAGAAGAAGAGGAAGAAGAGGAGGAGGAGGAGGGTCAACGAGAACGTTCCTCGGAAATTCCTTTAAAAGCTGGAAGGAATCTTTTTCTTCAGTAGACTCCCGCTGCGTCTTGCTTCCCCGCCATTTAATTCTACAAGGGGTTAAATCGAAGGCCGAACGGATTTATCAGATCTTCTCCTCCCTCTTTCCTCTTCTTCCTCCTCCTCCTCCTCCTCCTCCTTCCTCTCCTCCTCCTGCCCTCCTCAAGTCGTCATTCCAGCCGCCGTTTCCGTCATTACATTTATATCCGTTTTTTGTTTCGTTCTGTTTATTTATGAGTTAGTGTGTGTGGTGTGTGGTGTGGTGTTGTGTGTGTGTGTGTGTGTGTGTGTGTGTGTGTGTGTGTGTGTGTGTGTTTCACGTTCACCTTTCTCGCTCTCATTCTCTTTCTTTCTCTCTCTTTCTCGCTCTCTCTCTCTCTCTTTTCTATTCAGCGCCATGGTTACCAGACGATGGGGAGAGAAAGAGAGAGAGAGAGAGAGAGAGAGAGAGAGAGAGAGAGAGAGAGAGAGAGAGAGAGAGAGAGAGAGAGTGGAGAAAAGAAAATGTACCTGTCTCCCAGCTGTCTTGCAGAGAGAGAGAGAGAGAGAGAGAGAGAGAGAGAGAGAGAAGAGAGAGAGAGAGAGAGAGAGAGAGAGAGAGAGGAGAGATAGAGAGAGAGAGAGAGAGAGAGAGAGAGAAACCACGTATAGGATGAATAGGGAAGTCTTGCGCATTATATAGTGTGATAGAGCTTGGGTAGGTCAGGTGAGGTGAGGTTAGGTTAAGATAAGTTAGGTTAGGTTAGGTTAAGCTTATTTCCAGAGTATAAGGAAGGAACTCGTATTCTGAAGTAATTGTGTTTCCACCCTTAATGTCTCTACCTTATAGTTGCCTGCTTATCTAATAGTCCTTTCTCCCCTTTCTTCCTTTTCCTCTTTCTCTCTTTCTCTCTCTCTTATGTACTTTTTGTGGCACGATTTTCTCCTCCTTTCCTTTCTCCGTTTTCATAATCTTTTCCATTTTATCATTCAAATATCATGATTTACTTATAGTCATTCATACCCGTGTTTTCTACCTATACCACTCTTTTATCATTGTTTTTTCTTTACTAATAGTCATTCTATCCTTGCCTTTATACCTTTCCTCCCTTTCTTTCCTTCCCTCCATCTTCCTTCTTCCTTCTTTTCTTCATCATGTGTAATCAGATTCAATTAATTTTTTTTTTACTTATCTGTTCCTCGTCTTCTTCTTCTTCACCCTTCCTCTGTTCACCTTCGTATTTAATCTTCTTATTTACCACCACCACCACCACCACCACCACCACCACCACCACCACCACCACCACCACCACCACCACCACCACCACCACCACCACCACCACCACCAACACCACCACCACCCACTACCTCCTCCTTTTTATAGTTCCCTTGGTGTTGAGAGTCTTTCACACTCGTCCTGTTTACTTCTCTTTCTCTCTCGATTTCAGTAATGCTATCACTTTTTTTTTTTCCAATTTCCTACTGCTTCTTTTCCTCCTCTCTCTAACCCTCCACCTCCTCATACCTCACCTCCTCCTCCTCCTCCTCCTCCTCCTCCTCCTCCTCCTCCTCCTGCTTCTCTTTAACTTCATCTCCTCCTCAAAGTAGCAGAAGAAAAAGTAGTGAGTATAGTGTTTGCATTCAACAAGATCTGGTCTGTCAGTAAAAGACCATCTTCTCTCTGGTTAACTTAGTACTCGAGACTTTCTTTCAACTCGTATGTATGTGTGTGTGTGTGTGTCTGTGTCTGTGCGTGTGTGTGTGTGTGTGTGTGTGCGTGTGTGTGTGTCCTTTTCTCTTAGCGGCTTAAAAGAAATCGTAACTCTGGTTAGTCCTTCACACACTCGGGTCACGACAACGCCATCTGTCCGCGTCTTTGAAACATTACTGTGAGCGTGAGTGTTTACAAATTGACTCGTAGATCAGACACACACACACGCACAAACACACACACACACACACACACACCACACACACACACACACACACACACACACACACACACACACACACACACACACACACACACACACACACACACACACACACACACACACACATGAAAATAATGAAGACATGGGATGAAGATAGATTAGTTAGGCCTTCACCTCCCTCCTATCACGCTAAGGTCGAAGCATCAAAGAGGAATATATGTCTGTATGTGTGTGTGTATGTCTGCGTGTATGTCTGTATGTCTGTGTGTATGTCCCTTTGCCATGACATGAAAGAGTGATTCAAATGTGCAGGTCATGGATACACACACACACACACACACACACACACACACACACACACACACACACACACACACAACACACACAGATACAAATAAGTATTGGCATATCGCTAAGAAATTCATGCTTCTGTTGAATAAAATAGATACAAAAAAAACAATAGGAAATGATGATAAATTGAAGGAAATATAATGATTTTCCACACAGTTTGCTCTTGCGTTATCTGCTCGTAGGAAGCGACGGTCAAGAGGAAAATAACTGGAAAAGGAAACTAAAAATAACGTTAAAAGCAGTGGAATGCAACGAGAGAGAGAGAGAGAGAGAGAGAGAGAGAGAGAGAGAGAGGAGAGAGAGAGAGAGAGAGAGAGAGAGAGAGAGAGAGAGAGAGAGAGAGAGAGAGAGAAGCTGCTAATGGACTTGAAGAGGTGTATGGTTTTCTCATTAGTATGATGGCTGTACTGAAGCTCTGGATTTAAAGGGTTCATGTGATTTGCTCTCTTTCTCTCTCTCTCTCTCTCTCTCTCTCTCTCTCTCTCATCTCTCTCTCTCTCTCTTTCTCTTTTTTATTCTTGCTGGAGGAGTACAATAGCTCTTTGGTGGCGATGCATCAGGAAGTGAAGTGTTGAGTGGAGTGGAGTGTGGAAGAGAGTGTGGAGTAAGCAGTGTGGAATGTATATATTATGGTCTGAGGTGGAGTGACAGGCTTCGAATGTATTGTATGGAGTGTGGGTATTGTTGATATGTGTTATGTATAGTGTGGAGTGTGTATGGATTGTGGATAATAGAGTGTGGAGTGTGTGTGGATTGTGGATAATAGAGTGTGGAGTGTGTGTGGATTGCTGATAAGGGAGTGTGGAGTGTGGAAATCAGCATATTAAAAAGTGTGTGTGTTAAGACTCCATTTGGATTGTTATTTCTCCTTCATTATGTCAGAGTTGAGTGAGCTTCTAGATGCGCCAGGAAAATATATGTATTATTCTTAGCCTTTGATAATACGTAGAGAGCATTCAGTTGTTTGTTGGGAGCAGCTTCACTGGAGAGATGAATAATACTTTGAGTGAAGATGAGGTGAACAGAAATATGACAGATTTTTAACACAATATGTGGTAAGATAATAATGATGATGAAAATAGTCGTACTTGTATATGTATTAAACATTATTTTTCTATTGTGATGTTGACAGTTATAGAGTTGTTATTGTTGTGGTACTACTACTACTACTACTACTAACTACTACTACTACTACTACTAC
>JAPQNM010000091.1:115000-119475 GCA_029783475.1 Metacarcinus magister | reverse complement strand
GGAGAAGAGGAGAAGAGGAGGAGGAGGAAGAGGAGAGGAGGAGGAGGAGAGGAGGCAGGAGGAGGAGGAGAGGGAGGGAGGAGGAGTAAGAGAGGAGGAGGAGAGAGGAGAGGGAGGAGAGGAGAGGAAGGAGGAGAGGAGGAGGAGGAGGAGGATGAGGAGGAGGAGGATGGAGGAGGAGGGAGGAGGAGGAGGAGGAGGAGGGAGGAGAGGAGGAGGAGGAGAAGAGGAGGAAGGAGGAGGAAGGAGGAGAGGAGGAGAGGAGGGAGGAGGAGGAGGAGGAGGAGGAGAGGAGGGAGGAAGGAGAGGAGGAGGAGGAGGGAGGAGGAAGGGAGGAGGAGGAGAGGAAGGAGGAGGAGGAAGGAGGAGAGAGGGAGGAAAGGAGGAGAGAGAAGGAGAAAAGGAGGGAGGAGGAGGAGGAGGAGAGGAGAGGAGAGGAAGATAGGAGGAGGAGGAGGTAGGAGAGGAGGAGGAGAGGAGGAAGGAGGAGAGGAGGAGGGAGAGGAAGGAAGGAGGAGGAAGGAGGAGGGAGAGAGGAGGGAGGAGGAGGAGGAGGAGGAGGTAAGCGAGAAGGAGAGGAGGAGGGAGGAGGAGGAGGAAGGGGAGGGAGGAGGAGGAGGAAGGGGAAGGAGGAGGAGGAGGAGGAGGAGGAAGGAGGAGGAGGAAGGAGAGAAGGAGGGAGGAGGAAGGAGGAGGAGGAGGGAGGAGGAGGGAGGAGGAGGAGGAGGGAGGAGGAGGAGGGAAGGAGGAGGAGGAGGGGAGGAGGAGGCAAGAGGAGGAGGAGGGAGGAAGGAGGAGGGAGGAGGAGGAGGAAGAGGGGAGGAAAGGAGAGAGGAGGAGGAGAGGAGGAGAGGAAGAGGAGGAGGAAGGAGGAGGAGGAGGGAGGAGGAGCGGAGGAGGAGGAGGAGGGAGGAAGAGGAGAGCAGAGAGGAGGAGGAGGAGGAGGAGAGGAGAGGAGAGAAGGAGGGAGGAGGAGGAGGAGGAGGAGGAAGAAGGAGGAGGAGAGGAAGGGAGGAGGAGGAGAGGAGGAGGAGGAGGAAGGAGGAGGGAGGGAGGAAGGAGGAGGGAGGAAGGAAGGAGGAGGAGGAGAGGAGGAGGAGGGAGAGGAGGAGGAGGAGGGAGGAGAAGGAGGAGGAGAGGAGGAGAGGAGGAGGAGGGGAGGAGGGGAGGAGGAGGAGGAGGAGGAAGGAAGGAGGAGTAGGGGAGGAGGAAGGAGGAGGAGAGGAGAGAGGGAGGAGGAGGGAGAGGAAGGAGGAGAGAGGAGGAGGAGAAGGAGGAGAGGGGAGGAGTAGGAGGGAGGAGGAGAAGGAGGAGGAGAGGAGGAGGAGGAGGGAGGAGAGGAGGAGGAGAGGAGGAGAGGAGGAGGAGGAGGAGAGGAGGAGGAGGAGGGGAGGAAGAGGAGGAGAGAGGAGGAGGAGGAGGAGGAGGAGGAGGAGGAGGAGGATAGGAGGTAGGAGGAGGAGGAGGAAGGAGGAGGAGAGGAGGAGGAGGAGGAGGAGAGGGAGGAGGAGGGAAGGAGAGGGGAGGAGGAGGAGGAGGAGGGAGGAGGAGGAAGGAGGAGGAGAGGAGGAGGAGGGAGGAGAGGAGAGGAGGAGAGGAGGAAGAGGAAGGAGGGAGAAGGAGGAAGGAGGAGGAGGAGGAGAGAGGAGGAAGGAGGAGGGGAGGAAGGAGGAGGAAGGAGGAGGTAGGAGGAGGAGGAGGAGGAGGAAGGAGGAGAGAGAGGAGGAGGAGGAGGAAGGAGGAGGAGGAAGGAGGAGGAGAGGGAGGAGGAGGAGGAGGAGGAGGAGGAAGGAGGAGGAAGGAGGAGGAGGAGGAGGAGGAGAGGAAAGGAGGAGGAGGAGGAGAGGAGGAGAGAGGAGGAGGAGAGGAGGAGGAGGAGAGAGGAGGAAGGGGAGGAGGGAGGAGGAAGGAAGGAGAAGGAGGAGGAGGGAGGAGGAGGAGGAGGAGGAGGAGGAGGAGGAGGAGGAGGAGGAGGGAAGGAGGAGGAGGAAGGGAAGGAGGAGGAGGAAGGAGTGAGGAGGAGAGAGGAAGAGGAGGAGGAGGAGAGGAGGAAGGAAGAGGAGGAGGAGGAGAAGGAGAGGGAGGAGGAGGAGGGAAGGAGAGGAGGAGGAGGAGAGGGAAGGAGGAGGAGAGGAGGAGAGGAGGAGGAGGAGGAGGGAGGAGGAGGAGGGAGGCAGGAGGAGAGGAGGAAGGAGGAGGGAGGGAGGAGGAGGAGGAGGAGGAAGAGGAGAGGAGGAGGAGAAGGAGGAAAGGAGGAAGGAAGAGGAGGAGGAGGAGGAGGAGGAGAGGAGGAGAGAGAGGAGAGGAGGGGAGGAGGAGAGGAGGAGGAGGGGAGAGGAGGAGGAGGAAGGAGGAGGGAGGAAGGAGGAGGAGGAGAAGAGAGGAAGGAGGAGGAGGAGGAGGAAGAGGAGGAGGAGGAGGGAGGAGGAGAGGAGGAGGAGGAGGGAGGAGAGGGAGGAGGAGGAGGAGGAGGAGGAGGAGAGGAGGAGGAAGGAGGAAGGAGGAGGAGGAGGAGGAGGAAGGAGGAGGAGGGAGGAGGAGAGGAAGGAGGAGAGGAGAGGAGGAGAGGAGGAAGGGAGGGAGGAGCAGGAGGAGGAGGAGAGAGGAGGAGGAGGAGAGGAGGAGGAGGAGGAGAGGAGGAGGAAGGAGGAGGAGGAGGAGGAGGAGGAGGAGGAGGAGGAGGGAGGGAGGAGGAGAAGGGAGGAGGAGGAGGGAGGAGGGAGAGGAGGAGGAGGAAGGAGGAGGAGGGAGGAGGAGAGAGGAGGAGGAGGAGAGGAGGAGGAGGAGGGAGGAGGAGGAGGAGGAGGGAGGAGGGAGGAGGAGGAGGAAGGAGGGAGGAAAGGAGAGGAGGAGGGAGTGAGAGGGAGGAGGAGGAGGAGGAGGAGGAGGAGGAGGAGGAGAGGAGGAGGAAAGGAGGAGGAGGAGGAGGAGGAGGAAGGAGGAGGAGGAGGAAGGAGGAGGAGGAGAGGAGGAGGGAGGAGGAGGAGGAGGAGAGGAGGAGGAGGAAGGAGGAGGAGGAGGAGAAGGGAAGGAGGAGGAGGAGGAGGAGGAAGGAAGGAGGAGGAGGGAGGAGGAGAGGAGGAGGAGGAAGAGGAGGAGGAGGAGAGGAGAAGGAGGGGAGGAGGAGGAGGAGGAGGAGGAGGGAGGAGGAGGAGAGGAGGAGGAGGAGTGAGAGGAGGGAGGAGGAGGAGAGGAGGAGGAGGAGGGAGAGGGGAAGGAGGAGGAGGAGGAGGAAGGAGAGAGAGGGAGAGGAGGAGGAGGAGGAGAGGAAGGAGGAGAGGAGAGAGGAGGAGGAGGAGAGGAGGAGGAGGAGGAAAGGGGGAGGAGAGGAGGAGGGAGGGAGGAGGAAGGAGAGGAGGAGGAGGAGGAGGAGAGGAGGAGGGAGGAGGAGGAAGGAGGAGGAGGAGGAGGAGGAGGAGGAGAGGAAGGAGGAGGAGGAGGAAGGAGAGGAGGAGGAAGGGAGGAGGAGAGGAAAGGAGGAGGAGGAGGGAGGGAGAGGAGGAGGAGAGGAGGAGGAAAGGAGGAGGAGGAGGAGGAGGGAGAGGAGGGAAGGAGGAGAGAGGAGGAGGAGAAGGAGGAGGAGGAGAGGAGGAGTGAGAGGGAGGAGGGAAGGAGGAGGAAGGGAGGAGAGAGGAGGAGGAGGAAGGAGGAGGAGAGGAGGAGGAGGAGGAAGGAGGAGGAAGGACAGGAGGAGGAGGAGGAGGAGAGGGAGGAGGAGGAGGAAGGAGGAGGAGGAGGAGAGGAGAGGAGAAGGAGGAGGGGAGGAGGGAGGAGAGGAGGAAGGGAGGAGGAGAGGAGGAGGAGAGGAAGGGAGGAGGGAGGAGGAGGAGGAGAGGAGGAGGAGGAGGAGGAAGAGGAGGAGGAGGAGGCAGGAGGAAGGGAGGAGGAGGAGGAGGAGGAGGAGGAGGAGGAGGAGGGAGGAGGAGGAGGAGGAGGAGGAGGAGGAGGAGGAAGGAGGAGGAGAGGAGGAAGGAGGAGGAGGAGGAAGGAGGAGGAGGAGGAAGGGGAGGAGGAGAGGAGGAGGAGGAGAGAGGAGGAGGAGGAGGAGGAGGAAGGGAGGGAGGAGGAGGAGGAGGAGGAGGGAGGAGGAGGGAGGAGGCAGACAAGGAGGAGGAGAGGGAAGGAGGAGGAGAGGGAGGAGGAGGAGGAAGAGGAGGAGGAGGAGGGAGGAGGAGGAGGAGGAGGAGAGGAGGAGGAGGAGGAGGAGGAAGGAGGAGGAGGAGGAAGGAGGAGGGAAGGAGGAGGATAGGAAGGAGGAGGAGGAGGAGGAGAAGGAGAGGAGGAAGAGGAGGGGAAGGAGGGAGGAGGAAGGAGAGAGGAGAAGGAGGAAGGAGGAGGAGGAAGGAGGAGGAGGAGGAGGAGGAAGGAGGGAGGAGGGAGGAGAGGAGGAGGAGAGGAGAGGAGGAGGAGGAGAGGAGGAGGAGGAGGAGAGGAAGGAGGAGGGGAAGAGGGAGGAGGAGGAGGGAGGAGGAAGG
>JAPQNM010000091.1:97500-100000 GCA_029783475.1 Metacarcinus magister | reverse complement strand
TCTCTCTCTCTCTCTCTCTCTTTCTCTCTCTCTCTCTCTTATTCTTTGTCTTAACACTACGCCGTTATAAACAAGAGAGAGAGAGAGAGAGAGAGAGAGAGAGAGAGAGAGAGAGAGAGAGAGAGAGAGAGAGAGAGAGAGAGAGAGAGAGAGAGAGAGATACAGGAAGGCGACCAGTGTTACCAGGACAAACAATACGTGACTCGGCTTAATGATAGCCAGTGTGTGAGTGTGTGTGTGTGTGTGTGTGTGTGTGTGTGTGTGTGTGTGTGTGTGTGTGTGTGTGTATGCAAATGACTCTTCTCGTTTGAAGAATTTTTTATATATCATTAAAGGTGAGCGCATACTCTCTCTCTCTCTCTCTCTCTCTCTCTCTCTCTCTCTCTCTCTCTCTCTCTCTCTCTCTCTCTCTCTCTCTCTCTCTCTCTCTCTCTCTCTCTCTCTCTCTCTCACTTTTTCTCACGCCTTCCCAGCATCTCACGTGACCTGTTGACCCTTCTCACCTGACCCTAATAGGCGGAAAAGGTCAAGGCAGGTCACCTCGTTATGGGAGGAGGAGGAGGAGGAGGAGGAGGAGGAGGAGGAGGAGGAGGAGGAGGAGGAGGAGGAGGAGGAGGGTTTTGTTTTTGCTAATGGAGTGTGATAGGAAAGGATACCATTAACTAGGAATTAGGAAGGGGAGGGAAGGGGTGATGGGAAGGGGAGAGGGATGGGGAGGAAGAATGAAGGGGAGTAGAGTGGTGGTGAGAGTAATGGGGATTTAGAGAGCATGGTATGGTAATGAGAGAGAGAGAGAGAGAGAGAGAGAGAGAGAGAGAGAGAGAGAGAGAGAGAGAGAGAGAGAGAGAGAGAGAGAGAGAGAGAGAGAGAGAGAGAACATAAGAACATAAGAATATAAAGAAGCTACCAAAGGCCTGGAGGTCTGCACGTGTTAGTTCCTGTTCTCATACTGTTATCATTATATAGTAGGTTAAGTTAAGGTTTTGTTAATATTTCAACACAACTCATGAAATTTGGTACCAAAGGGTCCTGTGACATACTACTGATCACGAATCTGGAATTAGTTTTGTCACTACTATAATATTTGCATTTTCCATTTTGTGGCCCATAAATTCCACCAGAATTGAGGTATAAAAAGTTTTTCCCATTTTGCTACGTAAATATTAGTCCTACAGGAAAATTGTATAGAAGAAAAGTTATGGAGTTTGATAATGTCTATCTCATTCAGTCATTTTATTTCCAATAATTCTAATACTTATGAAGAAAATAAAAAATTTGCGAAAGAAATTTATGCATAATACTTTACACTCCTACATCTATATTTGCATTCCAATTCCATTTCACTACTGCTTAATAGAACGAGCGTCTCCTGCTCTTTCTTTTATATTATATACGTTTTTTACGTAACCCCATATATTTCGAGTTATTTAAAAAATATATGATTCATTTAAAACATTCTAAGGGTGTACCCTACGAAATTTCATGCAAATTTCCACACCTCCGAATCTCATGAAAATTGGTACAATGAGGTTTTCGGTCATGCTGAACACGAATCTGGCCTTATTTCCCTGATTACTATAATATCAAACTACATTTCACCCTTGTTTGCCTAATAACATTAATGAAATAACCATCATTTAACTTTACTGGCTGATGCTGGTCTCATATGACAAAAATACATAGAGATGACCTACCCTAAATCTACACAATATAACGTATAAATGTTATTTGGTTTCCATATCTTGAACTGTTAGCGAATTAAAACCGATTAAAAGTTATTAAAAGTACTGTTTACATACCAAATCCATTTCACTATATCACAAAAGAATGCACATTTCCTACTCTTTCTTGAGAGAGAGAGAGAGAGAGAGAGAGAGAGAGAGAGAGAGAGAGAGAGAGAGAGAGAGAGAGAGAGAGAGAGAGAGAGAGAGAGAGAGAGAGAGAGATGCTTTGTTGATAAAGAGTGAGAAACGGACTGGAGATGAGGGAATGAATATGAAGTAGAAGAAAAGGAGGAGGAGAAGAAGGAGGAAGAAGAAAATAAAAGAAGAAAGAGACAAATAAACCCTTTTGACCTCCCACGCTGGTGAGAACGACCCAACACAACCAGCAGGTCAAGAGAGGTCAGGCCAGGTCACAAAGGGAAGGAAGGTCACACAGGGGTCACAGGCAGCCCACACAAGGTAAGGTCAAGTGGACATTCCAAGGGTATGATTAGAGCTTTGAAATTAAGGTTAGTTTAGTGTTTGTGTTAAGCTCGGAATGTGGTGTTTGTTGTTGTTGTTGTTGTTGTTGTTGTTGTTGTTGTTGTTGTTGTTGGCTTTCTCTTTGTTTGTCTTCTTCTCTTTCAGTTTTTTTTTTTTTTGTTCTTTATTTATTACTCATTTTTTTCTTTGGGTGATTTTTACTTGAATTTTTGTCCTTTTTTTATTCTCTCTCTCTCTCTCTCTCTCTCTCTCTCTCTCTCTCTCTCTCTCTCTCTCTCTCTCTCTCTCTCTCT
>JAPQNM010000091.1:77500-92500 GCA_029783475.1 Metacarcinus magister | reverse complement strand
GACTTAAAAATAAATAAATAAACACAAAAACCAGACATAAATAAATAAAAAAAATAAGGTGAGGTAATATAAAAAAAAAGATAAACAATAAAAAACAAACATGACAAAAAAATATAATGAAAAAAATATAAATAACTTGCAAGATTATGAAGAAAAAAAAGAAGTAAATCTAGCATTCCTTCATTCTTTTTTTTTCTGTCTGTCTGTCATTCTTCACTCATTAACTTTTTGTATCGTGATTATCCTTTTATTCTTCCTTTTTTCTTCCTTTTTTTTCCCAGGTGAGTGTACACAAAGGTATTTCCTGCAGAACAAAGGAATCATAAAGGATTGAGTGATTCTGGCGACGAGGAATGGAGGGAAGGAAGGAAGGAAGGAAGGAAGGAAGGAAGGAAAGAAGGAAGGAAGGAAGGATGGTAGGAAGGAAGGAAGGAAAGAAGGAAGGAAGGAAGGATAGTAGGAAGGAAGGAAGGATAGTAGGAAGGAAGGAAGGATGGTAGGAAGGAAGGAAGGAAGGAAAGAGTAGGAAGAAGATAAAGACGAAAAGAAAAGGTGTAGCAGAAATAATAAAGAAGGGAGGTAATAAGGAATGTAAAAAAAGATTTCGAGGAAAGACGATGAAGAAAAGTTATTGAAATATAGAGAAAAGAACAAAGGAGAGAAAGAGGATCAAGAATACGAATAAAGTAAGACAAGAGGGAGGAGGAAAAAAGAAATAAAGGGGAAGAGAATGGAAGAAGGGAAGGAATAAAAGAAAAGATTATTTATTATTACCTTCATGATTTTCTCCTTTTCCTTCTTCTCCTTCTACTAATAATAGAAAGGTAATATGAGGAAGAGGAGGAAGGACAGATAAAAGGAATAGGCGACAGTATAAATAAGGGAGACAAGGGTAATAGGAGGAGGAGGAGGAGGAGGAGGAGGAGGAGGAGGAGGAGGAGGAGGAGGAGGAGGAGGAGGAGGAGGAAATTGTAGTGTATCATGCAAAAGTTTCCTAAATTGCATGGTTTTCTGAGGTCTCCCACGCCCCTTACGACCTCCTCCTCCTCCTCCTCCTCCTCCTCCTTTATGATTGCTATCGTGCCCATATTTTCCGATAAAGGTAGTGGCTATGAAGAAATTATGACCAATCCCCTTGTTGTCTCAGTAGTAGTAGTAGTAGTAGTAGTAGTAGTAGTAGTAGTAGTAGTAGTATAAACACCATAATCATACAACAATAACAACAACAATACCAAGGCCCTTTTGTTGTTCTATCCTTTCTCTTCCTTCCTCTCCCTCCTCCTCTCCTCCCTTTATCCTAATCTCTCTTGCTCACACGCTCCCTCCCTCCTCCCTTTCGTTCTCTGTTCTCTCCTTCCCTATTATCATCTCTCTTTATTCCCCTGCCTCCGTTCCTTCTTTCGTTGCTCTAGTCCTCTATTCCCCTCCCTTCCCTGCCCTCCACCTCCTCCCTCCCCCCTTTTCCTTCCCCTCCTCACCGCCCTCCTGCAGGAATCATGACACGCACGACGCACTTTCATCCTTCAACCACATTTAATACATGACCTTGAACACATCACTAACCTGCATTATTATTATTATTATTATTATTATTATTGTCATTGTTATTATTATTATTATTATTATTATTATTGTTATTATTACATGAACTACTACTACTACTCCTACTACTACTACTACTACTACTATTACTACTGTTTTCTAAGACTTTTCAATTTTGTAGATACCACTGCGTATAAGAAGGGCGTCCTGATGCTGCTAAGGGGAATCCAGTGCCACTAAAAAGGAATTCAGTGCCACTAAAAGGAATCCAGTGCCACTAAAAAAACGATTCAGCCGAGTGAGGGAGTTTTAGAAGGAGGAAGGAGGAAGAAGAGGAGGAGGAATACAAGGGAATACAAGGGAACACAAACAGCAACAGACCCTAGGATCCCTGCGAAGGCTGTTTGATATAACTACTCTACACTAACTACTTGAATTAGAGAAAGGATAGTACAGTGGAAGGCTCCTCCCCTCCCACCCATCCCTCCAGCCGAAACTGGCAGGAAAATAAGTGATACCATGTAGTATAGAAGAAGGAGGAGGAGGAGGAGGAGGAGGAGGAGGAGGAGGAGGAGGAGGAGGAGGAGGAGGAGGAGGAGGAGGAGGAGGAGGAGGAGGAAGAGGAGGAGGAAGAGGATGAGGAGGAGGAAGAGGAAGGACAGAAGATATGATCCTTCCCTTGGCACACGCTTCCTCCCTCACGCCAGGGATTTGAGACTTGATCCTGTGTGTGTGTGTGTGTGTGTGTGTGTGTGTGTGTGTGTGTGTGTGTGTGTGTGTGTGTGTGTGTGTGTGTGTGTGTGTGTGTGTAACGATGATGATGATGATGATTACAAAGATGAAGATGCTGATGATGCTGAAGAAGAAAAGAAAAATGTAGAATACCTACCATCTCTCTCTCTCTCTCTCTCTCTCTCTCTCTCTCTCTCTCTCTCTCTCTCTCTCTCTCTCTCTCTCTCTCTCTCTCTCTCTCTCTCTCTCTCTCTTTAATCCCCCTCGCGTGCCGGGTTGCACTTTGTTAAATCCCTAGAACCGAAAATGAATACTTCCGGAACGTTAACGAAAGAGAAAGAGAGAGAGAGAGAGAGAGAGAGAGAGAGAGAGAGAGAGAGAGAGAGAGAGAGAGAGAGAGAGAGAGAGAGAGAGAGAGAGAGAGAGAGAGAGAGAGAGAGAGAACAACAAAAGGACAAAAAAATCCTCCTGAGAGCACTTGAGGCAAAAGGAAAGTAATTGGATGACTTTTCAACATATTCAAGACTCGCCTCCTCCTCCTCCTCCTCCTCCTCTTCTTCTTCTTCTTCTTCTTCTTCTTCTTCTTCTTCTTCTTCTTCTTCTTCTTCTTCTTCTTCTTCTTCTTCTTCTTCTTCTTCTTCTTCTTCTTCTTCTTCTTCTTCTTCTTCTTCTTCTTCCTCCTCCTCCTCCTCCTCCTCCTCCTCCTATAAGATGGTGGAAGAAAAGTTAATGGAAGAAGAGGAGCTGATAAAGGAAGGAAAAAAAGAGGAGGAGGAAGGAAAGATGGAAGAGGAGGAGGAGGAGGAGGAGGAGGAGGAGGAGGAGGAGGAGGAGGAGGAGGAGGAGGAGGAGGAGGAGGAGGAGGAATAGGACGACTAATAGCCTGTGTGTGTGTGTGTGTGTGTGTGTGTGTGTGTGTGTGTGTGTGTGTGTGTGTGTGTGTGTGTGTGTGTGTGTGTGTGTAAACAAGAGAGAGAGAGGAAGCCAACAGTTCCCTCCACAACATTCCTCACATTCTACCCTTTCCTCCTCCTCCTCCTCCTCCTCTGTCATTCCCCCTCCAACCCTTTGACAGCGCCGGCGTGGAATAGGGGGACGGAGGGAGGGAAGGAGGGAGGGAAGGAGGGAGGGAAGGAGAGAAGAAAGGAGGAAAGAAAGGAGAGAGGGAGGGAAGGAGGGAAAAATAGAGGAAGGGTGCTGAGTGTCAGGATTGAAATTACACGTGTATGTATGTATGTATGTATGTGTGTGTGTGTGTGTGTGTGTGTGTGTGTGTGTGTGTGTGTGTGTGTGTGTGTGTGTGTATGGTAGGTATTTTATCATCCACTATAGAGAAAAACACTAATACTTACATAAATACATATAAATACTTTTTTTCTAATGACTTAACTAGCTTTCATTTACCTATTCATCTTCTTTCCTTTATTTAAGTGTACTGATTAACTTAAGTATTCATTTATCTATTATTCTGTATTCATCCATTTTCTTATCTATTCATTCATCTCCTTTATCTATCATCTATCTGGCTATCCTCTTCAACTCACCTGAGGCTCACCTGATCTCCGTGGAACCTACCTTTCCTACCAACTCACCTTCTTATATTAATTAATTTATACTCATACATGTTTTTCTTCTACTTATAATCTGTTCATTTATCTTTTAACTTACTCATAATACGTAATTTTAGGATAAGTGCATCTTGACCTAACCTAACTTAGTGAAAAATGCTAATTAATGTATAAATGTATTTCTTACTTACTTATATTCACCTATTTATTTACCTGTCATGTTATCTATACTGTCTATATCTTTTTTTATTTGAGGTCAAAATACAAATGGTCTTCACCTTACCGTGTATAACTTACTATAACCTACACAGACCTATAAGAATACCTATCTATACTTTCTTATATATATGTTTGTTTATTCTTTACCTCCCTTTACTTTCTATCAGCCTATCACCTTAATGTATTCCAGGTTAAGTTCACCTTGGCATCACCTGACCTCCGTGGAACCTGCCTTACCTCCCTCCCTCCCTCCCTACCTGCCCTTCCCTCCTTGGATCTTATCAGGCGCCCTCACGCAGGCAAAAAGACGAGGGGGACCTATACCTGTGTTACCTGGCGGGTTGTGTTTACCTGTAGAGGCGCAGGTGTGGGAAAGCCCTGAGAAGTGAGATTTTTTTTTTCTTTCTTACCTGAGAAGTGAGTGGTGAGATCCGTAAGGCTTATTATTGACTAATTTACGTAGGGATGGATAGGCCTTGTGGTGTTTAAAGGTTGGATGTGTTCGGTTTTGTTATAAGGCTTGAGGAGAGGTTAGATGCATGGCGTTGTAAGGTGAGATCAGGTTAACTCTTACGTACACCTGGCATTGTTAAATCAAATCAATTATTACTGTAAGCCTCACCTGTAGAAAATTATATAATGAGAACAGGTAGCAAGGTGATAATTTCGAAAAGAGAGAGATAGAGAGAGAAAGAGAAAAGAGAGAGAAAATGAGGGGGTCAAGAGGGGAGCATTAGGAGAGGTCAAAGGTTAACAGGAAGAAGTCTCAGTAGTAACAAGACCGCGTTCCTACCTGCTGGGCACACACCCCTGCAGGCCACCAAGGTTTGCATAGGTAATGACCACCTGGGCACCTCACCCGGGCTAATGAGGACAGGTAAGGGGGGGGGGTAAGGTAGGCTAAGGGACGGAAGATGCATCAATATATTTCTTTTTTATAGCATAATGACAAAGGTAAGATGAACTTTTGAACCACACGTGCCCACCTTTCCTATCCACCCACCTACCTGCCTTACCCACATGCCCTGCCATGCCCACCTGCCCTGCCCTGCTCATCTATTCACTGCCTCTACTCACTGCTTGCTACATCCCCGCCCACGCGTCACGCCCACCCCGCCCCTTCCTGGTCCTCAGCTATAATAGTGAAGGATTGATTGCTGAGTTGAAGGACATGGTTGGTAAAAAACATATCCTGGTCTGGTATAATTTTTGTAGTGTTCAGTTTCCTCTTCTGTTTATTATTATTATTATTATTATTTTTTTTTTTTAACGAGGCGAGTGCTAATAATATATGAGTTTTAATTCTCTCTCTCTCTCTCTCTCTCTCTCTCTCTCTCTCTCTCTCTCTCTCTCTCTCTCTCTCTCTCTCTCTCTCTCTCTCTCTCTAATCACACGGAAACATTAAACAAAAAAAAACGAAAATCAATCTAAAATTAAACTAATAATCTTAACAAAACAACAAAAAAAATTTAATAATCAACTAATAATCTTGCTAATCCCATTTTCTTTTTTATATCACATCATGTCAAGGGGAAGAAAATGAGGAAGTCGAGGTTTTTGACGCCTAACTAAATGAGATTAATTCGTGTGTTCCTCCCTCCCACTTAACACCTTTAATTACACGCTAGGTGGCCCCTCCCTTCCTGCCGCCTGCCTCCACCCTCTCCTGCAAGATCTCATCACCTGTGTACCTATCATACCTCTGCCATTTACCTGTTGAAGGGGAAATGTGATTGGAAGGTAAGGTAAGGTAAGATAAGGGAAGGGAAGGGAAGGGAAGGGAAGGGAAGGGAAGGGAAGGGAAGGGAAGGGAAGGGAAGGGAAGGGAAGGGAAGGGAAGGGAAGGGAGAGAAAGGGAAGGGAAGGGAAGAAAAGGGAAGGAATAGGAAGGGAAGGGAAGGGAAGGGAAGGGAAGGGAAGGGAAAGGATAGGAAGGGAAGGGAAAGGATAGGAAGGAAAGGAAAGGAATAGGAAGGAAAGGGAAGGGAAGGGAAGGGAAGGGAAGGGAAGGGATAGGAAGGGAAGAGAATAGAAGGGAAGGGATAGGAAAGTTAGGAAAAGATAAAAAGAAGATGAAACATAGAATATCACCAAAACAAAAACTAAATGCAAATGATAAATACATGAATAATTTTGTAATTCCTGTGTTCTTCAATTCGTCTATACAATTAATGCGTTAGCCTAAAAAGTGAAGGTAAGGTGTACTACTAATCAAATTTAATTATATTCTAAGAGTATATAGAAAGATACGTCTAATTTTCATGCCACGTTTATCGCCAACAATATATAAAAAAAAATTGAGAGTAACTTAGTGTTTCGTTGGTTTGAATTGATAAATGTAAAGAATATGAACAGATAATTATAGTGAAAAACATCTCGATAGGAGGCACACACACACACACACACACACACACACACACACACACACACACAGGGGTCTAAAAAAAATTATCTTTGTTTCTTCCTAATACAACCAATTACTTGCACAAAAAAACAGTAATGATACATAATTAAGCTTGAACATGCAAAGTGTGACTCCAGTGCACCAATCAGCAGCGAGGGAAAGAAGTGGAAGGCGTGGCAGGGGAGTTTGACCCTTAGTGTGTGAGTGTGTAAGGGTGAGACTGACATGGCTGATTGATGGAAGATTTGATTGTTAAGGGTGACAGAGAGAGAGAGAGAGAGAGAGAGAGAGAGAGAGAGAGAGAGAGAGAGAGAGAGAGAGAGAGAGAGAGAGAGAGAGAGAGAGAGAGAGAGAGAGAAAAAAAAAAACCTATACCTTTCTTCCTGTGCCTAATCCTTCCTTTCTCTCTTTCTCTTCCTTCTTTCCTACTCATTCCTAACCTTCTTCTTCTTCTTCTTCCTCTCCTCCTCTTCCTCCTCTTCTTCCAAAGGTCACACTCTGTCCCCAGTTCCTCGCGTGCCCATTTGACCCCGTGATCCCAGCCTCTGCACCCCATCCTGACCTCTGAACTTTGACCTCCAAACAAACCACAAAGATGCGTCTTGACCACAAATTTAAAGAGAGAGAGAGAGAGAGAGAGAGAGAGAGAGAGAGAGAGAGAGAGAGAGAGAGAGAGAGAGAGAGAGAGAGAGAGAGAGAGAGAGAGAGAGAGAGGTGTACACACATACATATACATAATGTTAAACAAATAATAGAAGTGAACAAAATAATCCATGCAAGCAAAATGTAAATAATAATAATAATAATAATGATAATAATAATAATAATAATAATAATGATAATAATGACACTGAGGGAAAAAAATGATGCTAAAAATGATGAACGTTTTCCAAATACACATAATCTCCTTGAGTTAGCTAGTTAAGTAAGCAATTAACCTGACCCCCCTTCCCTTCCCTTCCCTTCCCTTCCCTTCCTCCCACGTCAACTGCATACCCTCAGGAGGAGACGGCGCGCGCCCAACACACACAGGTAATAAGGCAATTAACAGCCACAGACAGGTGGGTCGTGACGAGTGTGTGTGTGTGTGTGTGTGTGTGTGTGTGTGTGTTAAAATACCTTAGTATAGTATATTTTTAGCATATTATATTTAGTCGAAAAATCATATGCAAGAATAGTTTCGTTCTCAAACTGCCTTTTCATCGCAATTATCAAGTTTATTTAAGAAAGAAAACAAATAATATAAACAAAATCCCAAATACAATAAAACAAAAATATGCAAGAAATAAACAAATAAAAATAGAAATATAGAATAAACCTAAAATAAAGTCAATAATTATCGACAAAATATATAATAAAAAAAATCATAAATATAGCAAGTCAATAATTATCAACACAATAAAACAATCTATAAAAAAACAGAAAACAAACAGAACAAGACAAACACACACACACACACAACACACACACACACACACACACACACAAAACACACAATTCCATATCATTTCACTATAAAAAAAAAATATATAAAAAACAGAAACAAAACACAAATAAAACACTACAACCACCACCATTACCTTGCCATGTGACCCTCAATACCTTATCTCACACACAAAACAAACACCAATACCACTTCCTCTCTTATCACATCAATCACCAAGTCCGATAAAACGAGTCATTTCCTCTGATAACACAACCCTTTTCAAACACGACACTTGGAGGAGCTCGTCAAAGAAAACGGAGGTTGAAAAAAAACATTAAGGGTAGCCTAATGTTTTTTTTTATTTACTCTTGGGTTATGAAAGTGCTTTACAAGGGTGTGTATAGAGGTGATATTTGCGTGTTGGTGTATGGTAATGTGGTTCTTATGTGTAATGAGAGGTGTGTGTGTTGGTTTATGTGTGTTTGGTATCATTCCCAAGCACGTGATCCATACGTTAGAGAGAGAGAGAGAGAGAGAGAGAGAGAGAGAGAGAGAGAGAGAGAGAGAGAGAGAGAGAGAGGAGAGAGATGAGAGAGAGAGAGAGAGAGAGAGAGAGAGAGAGAGAGAGAGAGAGAGAGAGAGAGAGAGAGAGAGAGAGAGAGAGAGAGAGAGAGAGAGAGAGAGAGAGAGAGAGAGAGATGAGAGAGAGAGAGAGAGAGGAGAGAGAAGAAGAGAGAGAGAGAGAATCGTCGATACAAAATATAAATACCTTAGTTTCCGCTACTCCTTCCTGTCGACAATAGAAAACGTGTCTTCCTAAAGTCAACACGGTAGCTGAGAGAGAACTTAACTTTCCCCTCAGGCTATAGGGTAACTAACTTAACTTGTACTACTTAACTAACATTACTCCTTAACTAATCACTTATCTAACTCTCCTTAACTAATGAACTTAACTTGCTTTAACTAACTCAATTAACTTCAACTGACTATATAACTACACTTAATTTTATCTAACCTAACAAACTAACTTAACTAATTCCTTGACTAATTTAACTGTTGTAACTTGTAAATATTAACATCATAACGTAACAAAACATTTATCCACCTGGTGTCCTTAGAGTAATATAAAAATTATCCACCTTTGTTAATATGCTGATGTGGATTTGTTACTCTGATTCCAAACAAATAATTAATCATGTTTTTTGTATATATTGTCTCCTGTGATACCATAGAATTACAACTTGTATGGGGAAACTACTCCATTAACTCACTAATACTACATAACAAATCAATTATCTCTGACTTAACACGAATTTCTCTCTCACAAACATAGAATTATCATTAGTACGTGGAATATAATAAACCTTTAACTCACTAGTGGTATAAAACAAATCAATTGACCTTATTATTATACATTTTCTCTCGTCCTAGATAAGTATATGGGACAAAAAACACACTTTTCACTCACTTTGCAAGATTTCTATATCATTAACCGTTGGCACGGATGGACTTGCCTCTGCCTGTTATTTGGCGTAGTTTTTTCTAAAGATTTTTTTTTTTATAGATAGATATTGAGTATAAGTGATAGGACAAGATGAGCAAAACCAATAAAGCAAACTAAATAAATAACTCGATACATGTTTACCAATAAATAAATAAATACAAACTAACAAACGAAGGAAATAAATCAGATAAATATAACATAATTTTCTTATGTATTGGAGGAAATAGGAAACATTTCAATATTTCCACGATGATACTGGAGAGAGCGAGAACGAGAGCGAGAGAGAGAGAGAGAGAGAGGAGAGAGAGAGAGAGAGAGAGAGAGAGAGAGAGAGAGGGGGGCGGGGTGGGGATGTGGTAGAATACTGCACGTACTGGAAATGGAAACAGAAAACGTGGCTCCATATCCTCGGTCGCCTCGTTACAAGTGTTACCTGCTGTCCAGAGCGTGACGTCACTTCCGGTACAGGTGAGAGGGGCGTGGGAAGGTGCAGGTAACACTCCTCTTCCTTGCACAGGTGAGAGAGAGATAGAGAGAGAGAGAGAGAGAGAGAGAGAGAGAGAGAGAGAGAGAGAGAGAGAGAGAGAGAGAGAGAGAGAGAGAGAGAGAGAGAGAGAGAGAGAGAGAGGAGAGAGAGAGAGAGAGAGAGAGAGAGAGAGAGAGAAAAAAAATATGCAGGTATATACAGAAAGTTGTAATAATAAATAAAAAAAAAACGCCGAGAAAGAGAAAAAGAAAGCAAGAGAGAGAGAGAGAGAGAGAGAGAGAGAGAGAGAGAGAGAGAGAGAGAGAGAGAGAGAGAGAGAGAGAGAGAGAGAGAGAGAGAGAGAGAGAGAGAGAGTTAGAGAGAGAGAGAGAGAGAATGACCGGAAACCTCAAGAAGGGCAGCCACTCACACAGGTATTTCCACGTCGTTGATGGGGGGCTGAAAGGGGGGGCGACGCAGGGGGAAGGAACTGCAATCTCGCCTACAACCCTTTTCCCAGACTTCCCCTCCCCCCCCCCTTCAACTCACCTCTATTTGTCCCTTTACCCCCTAAATACCCTTAGCAACTAGTTTATCCCCAAAAAAGACATTATTTATACCCTTTAAATTCGTCCCTTACTTTATTCCTCCTTTTTATTGCTTTATTTCCTCTTAAACTTCCCTTTATATACCTATTTCAGTACTATGAATCCACTTAGAATTTAACTCCCTTTTACCTGTTAATTGCACCTTAATTCCCTTTACTAATTACATTCCCTTTTTCAAACATCATTATTCCTTTTAAAACTTTCTCCAGCATCAGCCTTCCTTCCCCTTATATAACCCATTTACCTTAAGATCCTTTACCCATTTAAACCCTATCTTTCACCTCCTACAACCATTACGTCCCTTAATATCATCATTCTACCCCTAAAATACACCATTAACATATTTATCTACAAAACATTATCATTTTTATCATCATTATTATTATTATTATCATCATTACTTTTGTCTCCCTGAAAACAGTCTTGCACTCTGTACACTCCTTAAATTCACCCCAACACATCCATTACCCACTTTAACCCTCCCTTACCACCCCCTAATACCCCCCCTTAAACCACGTACATTTACCTGAACGTGGAGAAATTTCTCACGGCACAGGTAAGGCCAAGGGGGCTCATAGAAAACGGATGAACGTGACTTGTTTTAAGGGCAGACTTCTTTAGCCTGACCGCAGCCCCTTCCACCTTCACCCCTCACTGGATTAACGCCTCCACACAGGTACCGCCTATCCGTGTGGCGCCTCATTAACCTGGAATTATGTTTTGTCTCTCCACGACACTGTTCCAGGCACATTATTCTCCTTTTTTTAACTTTATTTTCTTTTCGTAGTTTTGGTGTGAAGCATTTTTTTCCTTCTTCAGAAACGTGTTTTAGTGTTAGTGTTTTGGTGTTTACAGGTTTTCTCTCTCTCTCTCTCTCTCCTCTCTCTCTCTCTCTCTCTCTCTCTCTCTCTCTCTCTCTCTCTCTCTCTCTCTCTCTCATTAGTCACGCACACATTTCCATACTAACAACCTAAACCAACCATCACTTATATTACTAATTAAACATAAATAAGAAAAAAATATTATACACAAATAAACAATCAAATACAAAACACACACACACACACACACACACACACACACACACACACACACACACACACACCAGGTAAAGATAATAAACCTTGCAGAGCGGCGCGCACCTATGGACCTAAACCTAAACCACACCTGTGCAACGCTAAAAGGGTGACGTAAGGTGGTCTCACGCTATCCTAGTTAAGGCGTGTTGCAGGGGATGTCAGTGTGATGGGCGGAGAAAGTATGGGCGTGTTGAAGGGGTGAAGGGGAAGGGGAAAGGTGTATGGGGAGGCTATATTATGGGGAATGGGTGTGTTATAAGTGTGTGTGTGGTGTGTGTGTGTGTGTGTGTGTGTGTGTGTGTGTGTGAACGCGTGCTGTCATATCAAAGAAAGAAGAATACAAAAAACGGAATGAGAAGTGTTACAATTTAACAACAAAACCGTGTGAACTTTGGATAACGAGTAACAGGATTGAGACAAAGACAATAGTAGTAGTAGTAGTAGTAGTAGTAGTAGTAGTAGTAGTAGTAGTAGTAGTAGTAGTAGTAGTAGTAGTAGTAGTAGTAGTAGTAGGAGTAGTAGTAGTAGTAGGAGTAGTAGTAGGAGTAGTAGTAGTAGTAGGAGGAGTAGTAGTAGTAGTAGTAGTAATATAGTAGTAGTAGTAAAAATGGTTAATACAAATTTTTAACAGTAGATAGATAGAATAACAGAACATTGATGCATGAGTGATGATGATGATGATGATGATGATGATGATGATGATGATGATGATGATGATGATGATGATGGTGACAATGGTGGTAAAGTGGGTTACTGGAAAGCTTGTGATCCTCAGTGGCAGGTAATAGTCACACACAACTAGGAGGAGGAAGAGGAGGAGGAGGAGGAGGAGGAGGAGGAAAAAAGGAAGAGAGGAAACAAGTCTGGCGTGGTGAGGTTATTGCTGGAGGGAAAATTGTGGTGGTGAAGTAATAGCCACTGTGAGAGAGAGAGAGAGCGAGAGAGAGAGAGAGAGAGAGAGAGAGAGAGAGAGAGAGAGAGAGAGAGAGAGAGAGAGAGAGAGAGAGAGAGAGAGTCAAATGCTTCAAAACTTCTTTTACATTATTATATATTTTCTTGGACTTTTACTCCTTGTCATTCCTTCATTCTTTCTTTCTCTTTCATTATATTTCTTTACACGATTTGAAAGCTAAAAAGAAAATATAAACTCTCTCTCTCTCTCTCTCTTCTCTCTCTCTCTCTCTCTCTCTCTTTAAAGAATGTCAAAAAAAAGAAATAAATGCACAATTATACATGAATTTTGAATAAGCGTGAATAATTGTTGTAACACACACACACACACACACACACACACACACACACACACACACACACACACACACACACACAAACAAACACATCCGATGATTCCTCTGTTTTTATCTCTAATATTTCGATTGCATTTTCTCACAATTTAGAGTTATTTCACAGTTCACTTTCTCTTTTTCTCGACGTTCATCTGTTTCTTCATCAAAATTCGAGTAATTCTCTCTCTCTCTCTCTCTCTCTCTCTCTCTCTCTCTCTCTCTCTCTCTCTCTCTCTCTCTCTCTCTCTCTCTCTCTCTCTCTCAACAGAAGCATTCTTAAATTTCTTCAGTTTCCACTTTTTTTTCATTTCCTCTTCGATTAAATTTATGTTTAATTTTTCTTTTTTTATGTCACGAGAACTATTTAGTGTTGTATATTTGTTGCCTCTCTCTCTCTCTCTCTCTCTCTCTCTCTCTCTCTCTCTCTCTCTCTCTCTCTCTCTCTCTCTCTCTCTCTCTCTCTCTCTCTCTCTCTCTCAGTTTACTCTTACAAGACACGTGTGAAACTTCTCTCTTCTTAATCAAAGTTCGAGAGACATTAAATTCAAATCGTTTTCTGTCATGAATTATTGAATATTTTTCTTCTGTATCTTAATTCCTGTCTTTCTCTTCCTCCTCCTACTTCTTCTCATTCTTTAACTCCTTCTTCTTTATCTATTTGTTTATTTCCCACCTTCTTCTCTTTTTCCTTTTTCCTATTATTGGGTAAAGTTAAAATTTCCTATAAGCAGTATCTCACTCCCATTTTCTTTAACGGTATTTTTAGGGGATTCTACGCCAGTTTTTTTGTTTTTGAGTGTGGTGATGTGTGACTTTAATTACCGCGCCATTGTGTGTGTGTGTGTGTGTGTGTGTGTGTGTGTGTGTGGTGTGTGTGTGTGTGTGTGTGTGTGTGTGTGTGTGTGTTGATAATTTCTTTACTTAACTCGCTTCCGTCCTGTCTCTCCTTCTCCCCCCTTTTTCCTCCCTCCAGGCACTACTTCCTCTCCTCCTCCTCCTCCTCCTCCTCCTCCTACCTTCCACCTCTTCCTCCTCCTTCTACCTTCCACCTCTTTCTCCCCTCTTCCTCTTCCCACATCCTCTCTCCGTCCTTCTCCTCTTCTTCCCACACTCCCTCCTTTCCTCCTTTCCTCCTTCCCTCCCTCCGGCCACCTGCTGCTACCTCCTGAATTCACCTGGATCAGTGTTTATTAGAGGGAAGGAGGGAAGGAGGGAAGGAGGGAAGGAGGGATGGAGGGATGGAGGGAAGGAGGGAAGGAGGGATGGAAGAAAGGAGGAATAGCTGTCTGTCAATCTGTATATTTAGATAGTCAAACACACACACACACACACATACACACACACACTATCACCTATCCCTTCATCCACCCCATATCTCACCCATCACCACCACCTCCCTTCACCCAACCCCTCCTTTCCCCATCATCCCATCACCCCCATTATCACTCCCTCCATTCCTGTCCCCCCAATTGGCCCCCACCGGAACCACACCCCCTCCCACCCCGCCCATCCCCCCCGCCCATCACCACCACCGGAACCAGCCTGGCGTGAGTCTGTTCGCTGAGTTTAGTTTCCTGCGCGTGGGCGACCTGCCAGCACGCGCCACGTACACTCCCGCACGCACGCACACACGCCCTCGCAGTACACACACACGCGGGTACTGGAATCACCGCCGTGCACATGTCCCCACGTACTTGTATACCTATATACGTACATAGTTGCAGTTTTTGAGTGTTGCAGTGTGAGGTGGCGTGTGTAAGGAGTTGAGTAGTGACACACGCCCTCCCCGCGCCTACACGTGACGCCCGTGCCCGCTCTCTCTATCTCTCTCTCTCTCTCTCTCTCTCTACCACCAACACGCCCGAAGAGTAACAGTGACAGTGCTATAGTGTGGTAGTGTGGTAGTGTGGTGGTGGTGGTGGTGGTGGTGATCAAATACGTTTCTCTTCAGTGTTCATCCTATACCTCCATTATACCTCACTTCTTTCCCTCCATTCCTCCAACATAACTCTCCCTCCCCTCCCACTGATTCAAAACTTATCTCCCTTCATCTCTACATTTTCCCTAATATAGTCTTCTCTTCTTCCTCCCTCCTTCTCTTCTCCTTCTCTCCCTTCCGAAGACCTACCACGTCCTTCCTTCTTCCTTCCTCCATCCACACCTCCT
>JAPQNM010000091.1:37500-65000 GCA_029783475.1 Metacarcinus magister | reverse complement strand
TCTTGTAAGTACACATTAAGGTGGTGTACAAATAGCAGCTGGTTCAGTGTGTGTGTGTGTGTGTGTGTGTGTGTGTGTGTGTGTGTGTGTGTGTGTGTATGCATAAGTGCATTACGACCTTCACATGTCTGCATTGTCATAACACACATACACACACACACACACACACACACACACACACACACACACGCACTTGAACAATTTCCTCATTATAGCCATTTATGAAACAAAGGATAGTCGTGGGTCCTTAAAAACCACCTGTGTGTGTGTGTGTGTGTGTGTGTGTGTGTGTGTGTGTGTGTGTGTGTGTGTGTGTGTGTGTGTGTGTCGCATACACGATGACATCAGACTCCTCCTCCTCCAATCTGACAACACACCGCTCTTTCAACCCTTATATACACACGTCCTAAGACTCATATTAGCATTCCTAAGGGTGTGGTGAGCCTCCCTTTAACAAGACAGCCCTGGAAACACCCTTAATCTGAGCCCTGGAGGGACGGGAGTAGAAGCTGTCCTTGTATATGACTCAACTGCACTAAAATTAAAGGCGAACTCATCTTCCTTGAGTCTACCATTAAATAGGTCCGAGCGAGTTTCGTTTTCTTTAATGTGCTCTTACTTCTCACTGCGGGTTTAATAATGGGGAAAATTGCTCCCTTGAAACTGGGTATTATAAGTCGAGGAGTTTTTTTAGAGGGGGTGGGAGGGCAGGGGTGGTAGCAGTTTTATGTAGAAAAACAATAAATGAAGACCTGATTTGTGTTTTTGTCTTCACTAATCCTTCATTTACGCTCATAAGACATCTTTTATTGCATAATTTCCCATTTTTTACAGCATTTGAAAGTAAAATCACAACCCCTTTTTTTACCATCCTTTTTTTTAGCTATCTTGATACTGCCCATATTACGTTTTCTATATCTTGACATCATCTACTAATACTTTAACGATCTATTCAAATTTCAAGTCTACTTTTCGTAACTGACATATTTTTTTTTTTCAATCATATTATATAATTGAAGTCTTATAAGTTTATTTATTTATACCTTGACATATATATAGTTCCTTCTCATTTTCTTTAATAATAGGTTTTCATGGCTATCATTTTTTCCTTTTTCTTTCATTATTTGCTTCTTGTCTGCCGTGTTTCCTGTGTTTATGCGGCAAATTCACTTAATTCGCGTTCACTTCCTGTCATGCGTTGGCTTTCAAGACAATGCGTGTTCAGTTTGATATTCTCTCTCTCTCTCTCTCTCTCTCTCTCTCTCTCTCTCTCTCTCTCTCTCTCTCTCTCTCTCTCTCTCTCTCTTCTGCGTAACTATTGCGGAATTTCTTTATATATGACAATAGTTTTTTGATCATACAAATATGCTCATCTCCTTTTTTTCTCCTCCTCCTTCATCACTTCCTACGCAACGCAAATAATTATGTATAAAAAAGAATACTTATCAATGTGTTTATCTCCTTGCCTACTTTCCCACACGCTTCTCTATCAAACACCTAACCTTTGCCTTCATAACTTATATATTTACATCCCAGTAAGAGAAACCTCACCCACTTATATCTTCCACTTATACTAATTAACCTATTCACGCTTAAACTAAAATTATATACTTACATCACAGTATAAAAAAAAACTATCACACATATACAATACCTTCACCTCATACTAACTTAACTTACACTTACACTAAATTTATCCCTGACGGTGTATAAATATCCTTACCACACTTTTCTATTGCAGGAGAAGGCGTGTGTTACTTCAACCTTGAGTACCAGGGTGTGTATGTCACGCAGAGCATCATCAGTGTGGGCTCAGAGATTAATTACCTGGATGTGGTGATTATGGAGGATTCTATACCTATCTGGGGACAATGCCACCGCCGCCTTGGCAATAATGTGATTCTTTATGATAGGTGAGTGTGGTAATCGTAGTGGTGGTGATGGTGGTGGTGGTGGTAGTAGTAATGGAGATAGTAATAATAGTGATATTCTTGTTCAGTGTTTGATTGCCTCAGTAACTCCTCCTCCCTTCCCTTTCTTTCTTCCTCTATTTGCAAATCCCTTTCTCTTCTCTTCTCTCCTCCACCCTACCTCCTTAAACTTACAACTCTTTCTCCCTTTTTTCCCTCCACTAACAAAACCCAATCTCTTTCTCTCCCCTTCTTCCCTCCACTAACAAAAGACTTTTCTCTCCCCTTCTTCCTTTCACTAACAAAATCCTTTCTCTTCCCTCCACTAACAAATATCTTTAAATTAATCCCCTTCTCTCCTCCTACCTACCCTCCCTCCCTCCCTCCTTCCACAACACAGACGAACATCTTGCAAGCGTTTCTCACCCAAAATCGTACCCATCTTCCCTCCCTCCCTCCCTCCACTAAGCTGCCTCGCTCCCTCCTTCCACAGCACGGGCGGGACACCTTGCATACGCTGCTTCCACTTGGAGTTTCGTTCCCGCCACATTCTGGAGGTGCACAACGAGGGCCTCAACAAGTGCTACACGACAGAAGAGGCGGCGCTGCATACCTGCCCCACCCTGGCACACATCAAGGAGAGGAGGACGCGCGAGATTATGTTGTATAGTAAGTTGGCGTTAAGTTTTTTTTTTTTTTTTTTTACTTAACGAACGCGGGAGATTATGTTGTATTAGGTGGTATTACTGTTTTTTTTTAAAGGGTTTGGTTAAGGTCTGGGATAGGTTTTAGTGTTTATTACTTATATTTTTGGTGTTTTTTAAAAGTGGTGATGTTCTGTGTTACGTCAGATTATATAACTTTAAAGTGGGTGATGACCAAACAAATTTTTCTATTTCATACTGTGCTTCTAACAGTGTAATCTTCATCGTCTCGTTTTCTGAAGTTGGTAATAATAATAATAATCTTACACTAATTTCGAAAAAAAATAAGAAAATCAACAGTAATAATAAACAATAACTAGAGTGCGTTGATATACATTCTAATGGTGACGACTGCCTGACTGAGTGTGTTCCCATCAATTGAGTTACTATGTACGTCACCATCCTCCTCCGTACAATGAGTCACACACCAATAAGTGAGTCACCCTTTCGACGGTATCATTTTTGCCTTCCTGACGTCACTTCCTCCGACAGCTGTGAAGGAATGTCAACAGAAGCGCAGACTCGAGGGACGTGACTCTACAACACACACATACACACACACACACACACACACACGCTACCAGCCTCCACGGAACACGAATTAGCTTCAGGCAATGTATATAAAACCTACATACATTATATTAATCAATACGCCTTGATACTAAAGAGATCGTCTATATAAACCTTTATAAGTATACATTAACTACTACTGTCTATACACTTAACATTTGCATACATATTAACCTTCATTACATACATTGATTTATACTTCTACAACCTTAATCGACTTAATAATCTTTAATAATAGCTATGAAAAAAGTACGTTATATAGATAAATCACATGAATGCATCACTGTAGATTTACGAACACTCATTAGCAAGCATTGTGTCACTCTAGCAGTCTTGTTTTAAAGTAAGTCTCGTCAAGTGTTTCAATTGATTCACTTTAACACGCGTCATATGTTAGATAAGAAGAAAAAAAAAAAGATATCTGATAAAGAAAAAAAAAACATCCGGTTCCCATTTTTTTCCCGTTTTTGTTCGTCACAGATTACATTTTCTTTCAGATCACGTTCCACTTTGCTTCGATGTAAAGATTATGATTCACAAGTCATGTACATTTCCTGTCTTCTTATATACCTACTTATACACATTAATTCTCTCTCTCTCTATTTGTCTCTTTCTCTCATTCACACTTTTCTCCCTCCCCTTGGCTACCCTCAGAGACAGGCACGCTTGAAGGAAAAACTCTAGAAGCTGTGTATTGCCCCCTCAACGGACGCTACCAGTTCACCTACGATATTAACGACGGGAGGGAGAGTGCCATGGAGTGTCCGCAGCCTACATCAAGTCTTGCTAACTGTCCTGCCGGGAACTCCTTCATTGTTAACTTCCATAGATGCAGCTTCACGGACTTTAGTGAGTTGTGTTATGTGTGTGTGTGTGTGTGTGTGTGTGTGTGTGTGTGTGTGTGTGTGTGTTAACTAGTATTTATGTACACAGTTTTCCTTCTTTCGTTACAATACTATTTTTCCCTAACTCCTACATGCATCCTTCTCTCTTGCCCTCCTCAAACATCACACACCCTTCCCTCCTCTCCCCTAATTCCTACATCCTCCCCTTTTGCCCTTCCCAAACAACACACATCCTCATTACTACACACTCTCTCCTCCCCTCTTCCCCATCACAAATTTTCCCCTATAACCTTCCTTCCTCTTTCCTCCCCGCTTTTCCTTCTCAAACAACACACACCCTCCCCTCTAACCCTCCTTCCTTCCTACACTATACCCTCTCTCCTTCCCTCTTCTCCTCCCAAACATCACACACCCTCTCCTCTAACCCTTCTCTACTTGGCCATATATCCTTCCTCCTTCCCTTCCCTACACCCCTGACACGCATCTAATTCCCCCAAACCCGCCTCCCCTCACCAGCCAAGCGGTATGAGTGCCTCGGGGACTGGGAGGGTAGTGACGGGCAGCGGTACCTGGCACTACACGACCCCGCTGCCGTCGCCACCACCTCTTCCTCCTCCACCACGACTGACGACCCTCCGCAGGCCAGATTCCGATGTGCTGTGAGTATAAATGTTTGAATAAGTAGTTCAAAGCAGAAATATATACGTAGCGGTGCGTTTACGAAATTAGGTTAGACTTTTAGATGTTGTTTAGAAATTTGGTTAGATTTTTAGATGTAAGTTTAAAAATAACTCGTATCTGTGTTCCATATGCTTAAAAGTTACTATGGTGTTTGAAAAGCATCCTCTCGCCTATCCACACTAACCATCCACAAGCTGTTACGTTCTAGGGATTCGAATGATTATTAAGGATACCTTCAACTTATAGGATATGCAAACAAAATAATAAGTTAGAAGGATCATGTATTAGCCATCAAAGGACACTGCCCCTTCCTTCCTCTCCGTCTTCGTTTTCTTCACTTCCTTCCAACCATCACCTTTTTACAGACACGAATAAAACTACTTGGATATTTTTTCACTATTATATAACTTTTTTCTTCACGTGGTCAGTCATGCGCGAGTTTGTGGTCACATCTTCTCTTAACCATTTCCCTTCAAAGAAAACGGGATGCTAACACTGGTAAAAAGAAGAAAACGAGTTAAAAATACCTTAACAAAGATTCACTGCAGGGATTTCGGACAGAGCGAGAGATAAAAAAAGACTTAACACCACAAAAAATATATTATTGCAGCATCAGCGTGATTGTATGTATTTATAACTTATCACCGTTGAAAAGATAACAGTTCTGACTTCCTTTATGCATCTTCATTAACTGTTGTGATAAAAAAGCACACAAAGAAAGAAAGAAAAACAAAGTGCAATAGAAGTATGAGAACAGAGACAAATGCATATATAGAAAACTATAACAAAAACAGGAGACATCACAAAAAATACGAACTAAAAAAACACAAAAAGAATGGAAGGAAGACTAAAATAAAGGCAAAATATCTTTTATATTACATTCAAACCATAACTGAAGAAAATTTAAAAGAATGTTTATATAAAAATCATTGAAAATATAATTCCTTCCCTCAAAGATGAACTTTGAGCATCTCGACATAAAAAAACCCACAAAACCAAACTTATTATCTTTAAGATTTAAATAATAACTGACGAAAAATTTTAAAAGTAATTGAAGAAAACATCAAATACACTCAAATCCATTCTTTATCATCTACATTTACTTTATATTAAGATTAAACATTTTCAAGGAACTAAATTTACCTCACAAACAATATAAGAAAGTTCCAACCTTCGATAAGTACGTGTTTGGATAAAACCTTTCATGATCAAATGCAAAACATTAGCTGAGTGAACCCTTGCTCTAGTCTAGCACGTTAGAAACCGGTTCAAAAAAGTTATGAAGCATCAGATGAGCTCTTGAAACGAGACTTTGAAATCAAGGTGAATAAAAAATAACAATGATGATGATGATGATGATGATGATGATGATGATGATGATGATGATGATGATGATGATGATGATGATGATGATGATGATGATGATGATGATGATGATAATAATGATAATAATAATAATAACAATAGTAATAACAATAATAATAATAATAAATATGAAAGGAGTGCAGCAAAATGAAGGAAAAAAAAACATGAAAAATAAAGAAGAGGAGGAGGAGGAGGAGGAGAAGGAGGAGAATGAGGTGATGGCAGGAAGAAGGGGGGAAAGTAAGGGATGGGAAGAAGGAAGTAGAAGAGACAGGGAAGGGGAAGGGGAAGAGGAGGAGGAGGAGGAGGAGGAGGAGGAGGAGGAGGAGGAGGAGGAAGACTGCTGGAGAGTCGTCGCCACCACAATCATGACGTCACATCCGGTCAGACTCTGCGCCTTGCCCCGCCTTCGAAACCCTCCTAACTACCCCTTCAACTCCTTCAAGAGCCACCAGACACCTTATCTACTCCTGTCCATGCAAAACTACACTTCAACACCACGTAAAAGGATTAGGACCTAAGTGTATTCAAATATGGAGGAGCAGGAGGAACATTTTTACCTTAATTAAGAACCCGGAGGTAGAGGAAAGTGGAAGGAAGTGGAGGAGGAGAAGAAGGAGGAGGAGGAGGAGGAGGAGGGAGGAGGAGGAGGAGGAGGAGGAGGAGGAGGAAACAGGTCAAACACCTTCAGTTGTTTTACCACCACGTCAAGGTTTTTCCTACAAGCTTCCCTTTTTGTCTGGGGGAAGCTGACAGGCTGACTTAAAGACTGATAGAAGGCTGACTAAGAGACTGACTTAAAGACTGACTGAGTGACTGATGGGGTGACTGAAGAAAGTTCGGTTAATGGTTAAGAGGGGTGCTCTGTCTCTCTCTCTCTCTCTCTCTCTCTCTCTCTCTCTCTCTCTCTCTCTCTCTCTCTCTCTCTCTCTCTCTCTCTCTCTCTCTCGGGAGTTGCACACACACACAAAATGACGAATGGGCTTTTTAAAAAGTCATGCATTATTTTTACGCATAATTACTGACACATTAGGAAAAACAAGACCCATTTTAATCCTCCAACTCCTCCTCCTCCTCCTCCTCCTTTCAGCCATTATCTACGCTAGCTGTTATTAAGACAAGCTAGGACGATGATTTTTTTACCTTTTTACTGTCTAACTTAGTTTTTTTCTTCCTTTTGAACGATTAAGTAAAGAGGGAAACTAATGCAAAAGGGTATAAACAAGGCTTAACGCTTCTTTTTATGTGTTTATGAATATATGCAAAACTTTCCCTTTTTTTTGACGTTATAGATAGAGTGACATCTATCAGAACAGGAATTATTGAAAGGCAATCCTATTCTATTTTCCTTAATGGTTACCTTCCTTTTCAAGTTAATAAGTAAATGATAAAAGTGTATACTAATGAAGTGATTAATTAAAATAAAATAAAAGCCCATATCTCTCTCTCTCTCTCTCTCTCTCTCTCTCTCTCTCTCTCTCTCTAATGTCCTTCTGTAAACCTTTCTCGCTTTGAATATCAACACGCTTGACCTCATCCATCCTCCTTCCCTCCCATCACGTCCCCTTCCCTCCTTCCACTGCTTCTTCCTTCCCCATCTCTCTCTCTCTCTCTCTCTCTCTCTCTCTCTCTCTCTCTCTCTCTCTCTCTCTCTCTCTCTCTCTGTCTCTCTTTCAATGTTTTTTTTCTTCTTTTTTTGCTCCTCTCGTTCTTTACCTGTCACCCCCCCCCCGTCTCACAGGAAGTATTGTCGGTTAAAAGCTAATGTAGTTTTTTATTTTCTTCCTCAAACCTAGATTTGACCGTCACACACACACACACACACACACACACACACACACACACACACACACACATGGGTTGTTCCGTTTTATTAAGCTTTTATTTTTCTCAAATTTTTCCTTATTTGTAACTTATTCATAAATACTTAATCCTATTCATAAATAATTAAATCTATTCATTAATCTCTAAACCTATTCAAAGATATTTAAACTTATTCATTAATCCCTAAACCTACTTATAAATATTTAAACCTATTTGTAAACATCGAACTCCAATGTAATGAAACTATTCACTGAACGCCTGGCACTGTCTCATCCACCGATTATCAACCTCATCCACCTGCAGATGTACAAGGTGGAGGAAGAGAGCGGCGTGGTGCACCTGACCCTCTCCTCGGACTCCACCTGCATCAATAAGCTCCACTCAGCCTGGGAAGGTTTTGAAACACTCGTCCTCACACCCACTTCACCCATAGACCCAGCACCTGAGGTATTGTGTCCCCCTCCAATCACGTTTTCTTTATCTATATCTCATAAGGAGATGTTAAAAGCCACATGCATCACGTGTTCATTAATGGGTTACTGCGGTGATTATGTCTAAGTGTCTGTTTATGTACGTTTATATGTGTATTTATGTGTTTGTATGCACGTTAATGAGTTATATTAAAGTGTTTGTGTCTGCATGTCTGTTTATGTGCGTGTATGTGTACTTATTATGTGTTCATGTGCGTGATATGTGGTCCAGGCATCGTCAGCGAGATGCAGCTTCCCGCCGTGGGCACAAGGACACTGGGAGAACCTTAACGTGGAGGGGAACACTGCAACCTACACTGACCTCACAACCTACAAGACTGTCAAGGTGTTCTGTCTCGAGCAGCCGATGGCAGGCCTCGTCCCTGTGTACACCCAAAGCCAGTGGTGAGTTGTGTATGTGTGTGTGTGTGTGTGTGTGGTGTGTGTGGTGTGTGTGTGTGTGTGTGTGTGTGTGTGTGTGTGTGTGTGTGTAGGTACTAGATATATACACCAAAATAATCATTACTAAGATACATAACTTCCACCTCATCCACCCTCTACCCACCCATTGTCCGTCACGCCAACACCCACATCAACAACCAGGCCTACAACCACGCCACACCCACGCCCGCGGACAAAAGAGTTTGCGAGCACCACGTAACATGACCGTCATTAATATAGTCGCAGCGTGTGTTGGGAGGGCGTGGCCACTCCGTCCCCGTCAGTAGCACGACCTTGTGGAGGCTGAAGACCCCGCCAGGAAGAAGGGAGAGAGGGAGGAAAGGGAAATAGAAGGGCGATGAGACGTGACGGAAGGAAGGAAGAGGCGGAGAGATGAAGGGAAAGAAAAAAAATAAAGGGAGGAAGGGGATAATGTATTTGTTTACAACATGTATTTCACGTAACCTCCGCCAGAGGGACAAGAGGAGGAATAGGAAGAAAGCTTGATTATTTGTTTAAAATTTAATAATTTTCTTTACCAAAATAAACCATAGATTTCCATTACTAGTATGAACAAGACAAAGACAAAAAGGAAGGTAGACAAGTTAAGAAACAGGAGAGAGACAGGACAAAGGAGGAACAGCAGGAGGAGAAGGAAGGGAAGGAAGGAGGAGGAGTAGCAGTCAGGCAATTAGAGGTAAGTGGCAAGGCTGTTAAGGGTAGTTAGAAGGCTGTGAAAGCTGCCTCATGAGACTCGCCTGATAAAGGGGGGGGGGAGGGGGATTAGGATTACGCCCTTCCGGCTAGGAGGAGGAGGAGGAGGAGGAGGATGGGACGGTATTAAAGAAAAGGAAGCAGGAAGGAAAGTGAGGTTGTAGAGAAAGGAACCAAAGCGATTATAAGTAAGAAAAGAAGGAATGAAGGAAAGATGGAAGAAAGGGACAACACAGTAGAAGGAAGTAGATAAAAGAAAGGAAAAGGAGTGGGAGTGAGTGAGTGAGTGAGGAAGAGAGATAAAGATGAAGAGAAGTGATAATATGGAAGGAAAAGGAAGAAAGAGAAGAAAAGTGTAGTGGTGGGAAGGGAAGAAGGAGAGGAAGGAGCGACAAACTAGGAGGAAGAGGAGGAGGAGAAGGAGGAGGAGATAGGAAGAGAGGAAGGTAAGCGAACGTTTCATTTCCTTCCTGTGCCTGTGTGTGTGCGTGTGTGCGCGTGTCTGTGTGCGTGTGTGCGCGTGTCTGTGTCTGTCTGTGTGTGTGTGTGTGTGTGTGTGTGTGTGTGTGTGTGTGTGTGTGTGTGTGTGTGTGTGTGTGTGTGTGTTTGCCATTAAGAAGAATAAAAGGAAAATGAAGAAAAATAATAATAATACCCATTAGTTTTGTTTGATTGATTTTGGTGGCGTATCTATGTATCTATTATGTATGCATGTATGTACGTATGTATGTATGTACGTATCCTAGGTAGCTAAGCATGTCAACCTATCCACTTCTCTCTTCATAATCATCACCTTCCCTTCTACTTCCTCTTTATCGGTCATTCCTCTACTTTCCTTCCGCTCTTAGTAATTTCCCTATTAAGTGATCCCCCTTTACCCACCCCTTTCCGCGTCCCCTCCCCTCTGTCTCTGTCCAAGGGGAGGAGAGGAAGTGTGTGGCCACGTTTAAAAACAAAACACGTGGGAAAATGCTCTACTCTCTCTCTCTCTCTCTCTCTCTCTCTCTCTCTCTCTCTCTCTCTCTCTCTCTCTCTCTCTCTCTCTCAACATCTAAATGAGTAAAGATGAGACAAACAAAATTATGTCAACTAAAAATGTGTCAATGAACGAAACATTAAACGAATAGAGAATACCATGAACAAGAATGAGCAAAGAGAGAGAGAGAGAGAGAGAGAGAGAGAGAGAGAGAGAGAGAGAGAGAGAGAGAGAGAGAGAGAGAGAGAGAGAGAGAGAGAGAGAGGAAATAAGTTTATGGTGGCTGAATCTCAAGGACAGACGAATATAATTTTGAAGGAGTTTCAAGATTTAGAAAAAAAAAACATGAGCACGTTCTCTCTCTCTCTCTCTCTCTCTCTCTCTCTCTCTCTCTCTCTCTCTCTCTCTCTCTCTCTCAGATCACGTCAGGAGCATAAAAAGGGAAGTGGAGAGTGTGTGGTGGAGAAAATTACTTCCTCTCGTCTCAAAAGTGGTCGTGGAGGACAGGTTTTCAAAAGATACAATACCTTCCCCCTTTTTCCCCTTTGAAGTCGTTATCAAGTCGTAGGAGTCAAATAAATAAATCTATAAACTGAAAAATATTGTTAAAGGAATAAGGCTAATATGAAACAAATATTATAGGATCGAGTGGAGGTTAAGATTCAATGTGACGATGCTCTTTTTTCATATATCCTCTTTTTCTCTAGGAAAAGTGTGTGGAGTCAGCAGAAGGCAATGGTGGTGGAGGAGGAGGAAGAGGAGGAGTAGGAGGAAATGGTGGTAGTCATGATAGGAAGATACGGCTAGTGGAGATGGTGGTGGATGAGATAGGAATAACAATGAGAGAGAGAGAGAGAGAGAGAGAGAGAGAGAGAGAGAGAGAGAGAGAGAGAGAGAGAGAGAGAGAGAGAGAGAGAGAGAGAGAGAGAGAGAGAGAGAGAGAGTGTTTGTGGGAGTGAATGAAGTGGTTGTAATAGTAGTGGTAGTAGTAATAGAAGTAGTGGTGGTGTCTGCATCACCACACCCCGCTGAACACTGAGGGCGTGATCACCTTGGGGAACGCCACTTCTTTCTCCCTTAAAGACCTCCCGTCACACGCTGCATTCCACGCAATTTAACTTAATCACCCCCCTTGAAAAAACTTCACACAGCAACGTCCTGTATCTTCACCTGCAATGTTTACCTAAGGACGCATTCACAATTTTACCTTAATGGTTCTTAAGTAACTGTTTTAAGAATGACAAACTTTTCTTTTTATTTCTATCGTCACATCCATATCAAATTTTTGTTTAATCTTCTCATCATAAGGAATATTTATGATTAAGTTTATTTCACTCTATATAAGCAGGTTTTCTTTAATGGTTGTTTAATGTACTGCGCACCACTATATTCTTCTAAGCCTGTTTTTTTCTCTAGTGGTGGGCGAGCAGTCACGTTACCTATACATGCCGCAAACATAAAATAGCTTGATTACCCCTTAAACATACCCACTTTCTGTGATGACAAGCTAATTTATATGGCAAACTAATCAATTTCGTATAACTTAAATTTTCTCTTCTTCTCTATTACAGTGGTGAAGTTGGTTTCACGTGCCTGGCCATGCAGGAGAGAAGCTCTAATGTTATGGAATTTCAAATCAGTGAGTTTTACAATTTTTCACCAATTGGAATAGAAAAAAAAGTACTTAACAGTATTTCAAACAACCTTTCATGAAATAATTTGTTTAACAGTAACTATGAGTTGATAGTCACAAAAAAAAAAAAATATATGCAATTTCTCAAAGCATTGTCTATTAAATGCATATATATTATTTGGAGTTAAACATTACATTTCCATAGGTTATCTTGGTGCAGCTACAATCCCACCTTCCTCCCTCCCTAACAGGTCCAGATGTCCATGAAAAGTACCATGAAGGGCTGTGTTCATCACCTGCCTCTCTCACCTGGGACTCATGGGTGACTCAAGGACGTAAGTATATCAATGTTATTATAGTTTTACTGAGGGTTGTCCTCTCACACACACAGCATCTATCATATTTCTCTTTCAGTCAATTAATTTTCTGCCATTTATTTCATGTATCCAAACCACCTTATGGTGTTGTGTTTGACTCCCTCAACCCCTCCATCTTCATTCCTTCATCCTTACAGGACAAACCTAATTCATTATACGTGCACACCAACTGACGATTGGTTGAAGGGATCAAGACTTGTCTCACAAAAATAAAAACAGATCATGCTTTGACAAAATAACGATGGACATTTTTTGACGTCAAACCTTGGCCAGTACTGTTTGACCGATACAATGGCTGCTATATTTATATTGATGTCATCTTTTTTACAATTAACTTTCATCAATACTGTTTGACCAATACAAAGACTGGTAACTTTGCCTCACCAGCCATGTGACTGCAATGCAAGATCACAAATCCAAACACTGCTGATATAAATGCAACACTGGTATGCAGGGGCCTCGTTTGGGTGGGGGACAAGGGGACATGTCCCCTCCCTTTTTGGAATGTGGGGACAGTATCGTTTGCACCTCCCCCTTTTCTAGGTTAAAATATTGATCAGTATTATTGACAATATCTAACCAGCTATCCCAATTAGGTAACCAATTTTGTTAGGTTATTGTGGCATGTGTTTATTTGTTTTATTACTCAATTTCATATCATATAGTTTTTCCATACAATGCGTTCATACTGAAATTTTAATAAACAAGGATTGAAAAACAGTCTTCTCTGTAGAATTTTTTACATTAAAATGTTTTTATTTGTATCTTGTATACATTAAATGGTCCACCATGCAACCATGGGACTCTGCCAACACCTTCTGTGTCTCTCAGAAGGCGTTGGCTCTGCCATTTCTCATCTTTCCTGTTTATGCCATATATTTGTCTAGCATATCATGCTAATCTACACCTTTTCTGTCTGTCCATTTATAAGCAGTTATACCACTGGGTGTAGACCTATAGTCAAAGTCTCCTCCCTTCAGTACCATATCACTGGCTAATGGAAAAAAGTCTCTTCTATTTGGTCTGATAGTACCACATGCCAGAAAGTTCAGCCCTTGGAGTATCTCCATTAAGGGAATTGATGAAAAAAATTATCCAAGAAAAGCTTGTAATTTTATCACGACGATGATCCATTAGGGTGAGGACGATGTGTCCACCAAAAGTAATTTTTTGTATTCTTGGGTTATCTGTATCTTTTTTGCCTATGTATATTTCAAACCTGTAGATCATTATCTGGATCAGGTTTTGTTTTGTTACCTCTAGTGTAAATAATAGGTACAATGTTAATTTTGTGCACGCAACAGTGGATCATTCCTGGTAGGGTTTTGGATGTCTAAAGCTTCACATCCAAGTCCTCTTCACTACACTCAAACCTCATTTTAACGGACTAAATGAGGAATCAACTTGTCCGCTACTTGAAAAGGACCATTGCTTGGTATTTGGTGAGACAAATACCAGTAATTTTCATATGGTACACAGATTACAAAACAATAATGGCATGAAAATATATTGTTTAGCGGACAGATGTTTCAAGCAGCGGACTTTTAGAATGATCCTGTGTGCCTGTCCGGTAGTATATGTAATGCATTGAATCCAAAATCTGTTGCATGATGGTATGTTGAATCGAAGCTTGAGTGTATCTGTTTCTCCATAATGAGATGATAGATTTTCCAGCACTACTGCCATAAGTGTTTCGTCCAAGCCTCGTTTGCACTGCAATTCATAAGAACATAAGAACATAAGAAATGAGGAGACTGCAAGAGGCCAATTAATGACCTGAAAGTTTTATATATTATTATTTTGTCTGTTGTAATCTAGTTTATTGAAGCAAATGAACCAAGGCTGTTACTGAAACCCAGTTTACTGAAACACCTTAATTATCCATCACTGAACAACACGTATTCATATTTATGAACATGTCTTATGGGTAACCAGTATCATAAAACAGTATGTAACTTATCCAAGATTTGTTCATTATTTGCACTTCTCAGAATTCTGGGATTTACTTATGTTTGGAATCACAGATAATTAAGCTTACTGTAGATACAATAGTAATTGATATGCCATGCAAAAATATAACTTTCTCTTAGTGACATAAAAAATATGAAAAATGCCTGCCCTGCACCCCCTTTCCTGACAGGAATTGACATACCCGAGAAGTTTTCTAATGCATCTGATATTACAAATAGACTTTCATCACAAAACTACAACTTCATGATTAACTATATACATTTGCCTACATGAGGCTACATCTTATGTAAATATAAAATTGATACTCACGAGATATAATATCCTATGGTGACCAAAAAGACAGCAAATCCAGCAGCTTCCATTCCCCATAAAAGCTTCCATTCAGTTGTCAGGTTCAGGAAATGTACGCTCGGCAGATGTCACATGATTTTAAATCCCATATAAATAATGTCTCGAAAAAGCTTTCAAGAAGCACTGCCATGCTGTACAGATTGAGAGATTTTATGCCATGTGAAGTGGTGAAAACCTTGTATTATGCACATATATATCCATACCTTCTTTACTGTAATCCAATCTGGAGTACCACTTATGTCACCCATCTAACATGCCTCAACTTACTGCATAAAAAGATCATCCAAATTATCACAAACAGTTCCTACCTTGAACACACGACCCCTCTCTTTAAAAACACAAAAATCCTTAAACTTCATGACATAACTAAACTCTCAATTGCAAACTATATGTACAAAAACCAGATCAGTGCCTCACTTCCTTCTCATCAATATCCTACACGGTAAAGAGAGCAGCTCTGCCTTCCATCCCATCATCTTACTCTCTTCTGACACTCCACCATGTACACCTTGGTCTGGTATAGAACGTTTAACAGGTCGATAGAAGACGTCATTCTATGCAAAATCATTCTATGTGATACATGTAGCCTATAAGGAAAACAACAATTGGTCAATCGGTCACCAAAATTGGTTAGGTAGAACTATTTAGCCATCTCCATTATTTGTCACTTGTCTAGAGCCACCCCTTCACATTCTTTCTTACTAGTCCAAGCGTTCAAATACCATTCCATCTTGATTACCTTCTAATCAGGTGCCCGCTTCCTCGAGTCTAACTTGGAAGCCCCATAGGCCTTGATGGATGCATGAATCTCGTCTCTTTTGCGCCAAATTGTTCTTACACTCGACTCTGATAGCCCCAAATCACGTCCTATGGCTGTGATTACTTCTCCTTTCTCTTTCTGTGCAATAACTTCCTTCTTTATATCGAAGGAGATGGCTTTCCGTTTCGTAGATGCACGGCCAGGCATGTCATGTCTGTGGGTCGAAGTTGGTGGTCAGATGCGTGATCACTGAAAACGAAACTAGTCACACTCAACGTTGGGTAGGGTAGTAGGTCGACTGAAGGAGGCGGGAACAGAGTCACCCAAGCGGCGCAGATGCCTGTGATATCAGCACTACATCATCTCTGGGTGTATTCAATACGATTACGCTCGTTCTGTATAAGAACTCCTCGGATTTGCTTCACTTATTTCCGCCACCCCGTTCTATACGGTCACGATAATTCTGTACAATAATTTTAATTTAATATTTTTGGTCGCTCCTATAAGAGAATCGTTCTATCTGAACACGTTCTATGCAGGACCTTTGATCTGGAATTCCCTTCCCCTGGATATCAAGAATGCTCCCTCTTTCAAAACGTTTAAAAAACAAACTCAAGCATCATCTGCTGGATTCTTATTGATTGTTATCTAATAAGATTCCCATTTCTCTTCAGTCTTATCTAACATCATCTTCCTTCCTTCTGTTCCTTAATGAATAACCAATGTATTTTTTTCCATTCACTATAAATATAACTTTTTTTTTATTTAATATTATATTTTGTATCCGATTTAATTTGCTTTTCAATATATATTTTTTTTCTTTCTTTCTTTCTTTTGTTTTCTTCTTTATTATCATATATTGATTATGCTTAGTTTCTTTTATTGTATATTTTGCTACTAGTATATTTTCTAGTTAGTGTTCAGTGTTTTGTAATTTGTATGTTTATTATTTTATTGATATTACTGAATTATTATTATTAATATTATTATTATTTTCAACTTTGTATTCACTTTTGTCTGAAAAGCTTATGCTCATATACAGGCTGGCCTAAATTAATACACCCATAAATCTTAAGTAACTGCACTGTATTGGCCATTAATAAAATGTTAAAAATGTTTAAAATAATTTGTGAGTCACAGAAATGGATGGAAACAGAGTCACGGAAAGAGCTCAGTTGGTTACACTTACAACCCATATTTCTACGGCATTCATAGTAAGGTGGAAACCAGGGATCCCGTCATTATGAAACGGGTTAAAAGGAAAAATATACATCATGCAGATAAGGTTTTGACAATTAGATTCTTATAATATGATTACAAGGTAGGGTGAATAATTGAGAAAAGTTAGGTCTTTCCTGGCTGCACCTCTATTAAGAAAGAATATTACCAGTAACTAACACATACTTTCAACACTCACGTCTGCAGGAAGAAGCAAGTAGATTATGACAGATTCATCTCATCACATCTGAAATGAAAGCAGGATATATTAGTAAACTATAATTAAAACAAACAAAACAAACAGAAAAATTGCAATGTTTTATATGCAATGTTCAATAACCTTTCATAATACTGTATTTCTAAAACAGACACAACTGCTCATTCAACAGATAAATGTACGTCTAAGTTTCCACAATATATTCCCAGTAAGTACGGTGGAATGAATGCTTAATTAACACATAAATGCAAGTCTCTCATTCGTGCACACTTCCTCGGCAGGGGTGGACAGGTTCCGTCAGTCTCCGTGTCCTGTGGCAGGGGAATACACAGGGGTGATTCCAGACAACCCGATGCTCTGCGCCAAACTCTACTCTGACTGCAACAATCCAGAGATCATGTTCTACACTGTGTTCTTCTGCAGCAACCGTTCAGATGTGATAGAAGGTGAGTTTTACTGTGTTCAGAAGGTCAATGCAGGCAGATGCAGTATTATATCTTGATCACCTGAGTGTATATATACCATGCCACTCACACCTGTACTGCTTGGGTCAGTGAGTACAAGTAGGTGTAACATAAATATCACCTATAAATTAATTTGATTTTCACATTTCTGTAATCTTGACAGAGTGGTAACTCAAGAATTCTTTTATTTGGAGCTCAAGAGAAGCTTCCTAAGTGCTAGAGGGATTGAGGTGACAAGTAGAGAAACAAAGATTAGTTAGTAGACTAAGAGGATTTTTTTTTAAAGCTGATGTGACTTAACATTTAAACCATCTATGTCTTATCAGAACGAGAGTACAGGTGTCTGGGCCAGTGGGCAGAAGGAGACATCACCTACACCTACACAGAGAGGCGAGACCAAGAAAGCTATGAGTGTTTTGCTGGCGAGGTTGTGGACAGTGACGAGATCTTCATCATGGAGGCTGGAGTGAACTGCGAGCGAGGCCTCGAGGCACTAAGCTATGGCATGAAGCTGGTCAAACAAGGTGTGTAGTAGTAGTAGTAGTAGTAGAAAAAAGTAGCAATAATATCTATGATAGGGATAGGGAAGAATGATTTACATAATTTAAATACTTATGTACTATATGAATTCCTAGCCTCCTGAGTCTATGTTCCTGAAGATGCAAAAAATTTTATATACAATTAATCATTAAACATCAATATACAGCTACAGTGTTATCCATTGATCAGCCTCAGTGTATTCCCTAACATGGTCTTCCATCACCCCAGCACCATGTCTTAATGACCACGGCTTTGGAGGAAGAGCCAAGCCCCAACCAGCCCCACAGCCCCCTTGGTGGACCACTACACGGTACCCTTGGGGCAAGAAGGCTGCCACCTCACCACCTGCAACATCCGGGAAGGAGGATGATGGAGGAGGGGCATGTGGTGTTGTGCCCAATAACCTGCTACTTCCAATTTTCTTACTCCTGGTCACTCTTCATTGGTGTCTGGTGTAGTGTGTGTGTGTGTGTGTGTGTGTGTGTGTGTGTGTGTGTGTGTGTGTGTGTGTGTGTGTGTGTGTGTGTGTGTGTTGCTTCAGGTATTCAAACATCCACTATGACCAGGCTTATGTTAGGTCAGCCAGTAAAGCCCAACACCACCACCACCATCACCACCAAATATAAATGCTGCACCAAAACCCTGTGTAATATACTAGAAGTAAGCAATGTAGTTGAGTGTGTTCCTTTGAAGGATTCAAGTTTGTCTAACAACTCGGGTTTGTTGCCTGATCTCTATTCTTATAATTTACACCAGTACTCCGAAGGGTCTCTTAAGGCTACCCTAAATACACAATGTCCCTATGTGCATATACACATGGAGATGACCAAGGTAAAGGGTGATAAAGATTATATACATACATATGTATACATAGGTAAATATGATCTCTTTAAATCCTACTTTATCAACCATTAGGGGCATACGGCGAGGGGCGCGTCGCCTCGCCCACCCTCAAGGTTACTGCACCACCACAGGGGAGATACATTCACCATCTCCACCCGTCCACAAGGCATTCAACCTTCCTTCTTTGACAAACCAAATCTCCATTCTTCCTTTAATCCAACCATGACTAAAAATATGGTTCAATACTTATGTTTAATCTACCGTCTTCCATCAATGTACTTCAGACACCTTTTATTTTCATGCCAGCTAAAGCGGCTTTCAATGTACTGTGCATTTATCATAGTACAGTACAGTGTTCCTTCGTCCAGCCGTACAGTGACATTGCTAATATAGTTCAACAGCAGACGTTTGGAAGTAGTATATGATAATGTAAAATATTAGCTGAATGACAGTGAAGGTTTAAGGTTTGATGACTAGTTGACTTGAGTGAATGTTGCCTTATGATCTATCTATCGTGTTCGTCTCCGTCCAGAAAGGTATCTGGCTCTCACCTCCGAGTGCATCTTCATGAGTTAGTTAGTATGACTTTCAACTTTGCATCTCCATATCTTGCAGTGATATAACTTTTTAAGAGGTTAGAAGGATTGATTCACTGTAGCCTGACCACATTAATTCAGGTCAACTTGAAGGCTGAGTTGCTCCTGTAAGTCAACAAGTCCCATGTATTGCACAATGAAAAATCAATAATCCCATGCATTTTGATGGCAGAACAAGGCTTAGCCATTAAGTTGGCCATAAGCACTGGAAGGAATGAGAATGAGGAAAAGCTAACCCATTAGTTAGTGTATGTGGACTGAAAGTGCTTTATCAAGGCACACACTTACTTGTTTTGTCCTAAAAGGCATTCAGTGCAAAACCTTTGTTGAATATATTAAGAGGATTTTTTTTAAAAGTCTTCAATAAACTCAACACACGAGGAATGTATAAAAAAAGAAGTTAAGTCTCCACATACTGTACTGGAGGGAAGCAAACCTGAAGAACAAGTATACTTTGCTGAAATATTAACACTATTCCTGCTTTCTGTCATTACATAATAAAAACAGTAAGGTTCAACTTACCTTAACCTTCCTTGAGAAATTTACGAACATTCTCACCTTTATACGTTTTTATTTGTGCTTTATACTCATCATATAATTTATTGATATTTTCACAGTTATTACAAGCACAATATGGTTACTGCTTCATGTGTGGGACTCAATAACACTCCCAAGGCACTGCTTATAGCTTTCAGTATTGTTATGATCATGTACATATTTATTGTATATATATATATGAATTTGTAAATACTTTTATGATATTTGTTTACCATGAATAAAGAACTTTGCTTCTATTGCTTGGATATTTTTAACCTGGAAACCTTATGAACTACAATTTAGTTAAAGCAATTTAAGTTATTTCATAGATGACTCCAAATATATATTTATGTACTTCAAATCTGGCACCTACAAAGGTCTTTGCATTATCTGAATACATGACACTAGGTAAACTTCTCCTAGCCACAAATCTTCTTATACCCAATATACAGTCAGACAAGGATAGTGACTCTGTAAGCTCTAGGTGAATGGCTCTTACAACACCACAAGTGAACAACAATACATACAATTTCTTACTAGGAAAATCAGCACACAACAGAGGGCCTGCATAATCTAAGCCTGTTACACTAAGGGGTGGAGCAGACCTTACTCTTTCTTTGGGTAACGGAGCCACAGGTTGAATGCAAGGTTTGGAATCATGCCACCGGCAACTTAAACATTCCTTCATTACTGTTTTTGCTAATCTCCTCATTCCAATAATCCAAAAGTTGGTCCGTAGAGAGGAACTTACAGTAGCAACACCTGCATGCTTCAAAAACTTGTGCTGAAATCTAATCAACAACTTAACAAATTGACCCTTGGGAATCATGACAGGATGCTTAGTGTCATAGTCTAAGTTTGAAAACTCAAGACGGTCCTTAATTCTCAATAATCCTTTATTATCTATGAATGGGTCAAGTTTGTTTAATTTAGACCATTGAGGAATAGCTTTGTTACTCAAAAGTACCTTCATTTCTTCACCAAACACTTCTCTTTCGATGCAATAAATAATCTTAAGTTTAGCCAAATCAATCTCTTCAGTAGCAAGAAGGCCTTCCACTTTGTTCTGACTATTTCTACAATTCTTAATAAATCTTAAGACATAAGCTGTAACTCTTAACACCTTATCTAATTCACTATACCTATCTAAATCTAACAAAGGGGTTACTGGCACTCTTTGTACATTGAGACATATTGTACTTTCTATGCTTCTTTCTTCTAGATCAGTGACAACTGTGTTAACTTCCTTATTCTGGCATGGAGATTCTGTTAACATACTAGGCCCATACAACCACAGAGTATTATTCACAAGTTTGTCCGCCAACAGACCCCGTGTTATCAAGTCAGCTGGATTGTCCTTACTTCCACAATGTTGCCAGCAACTTGGAGGCGTTAAATCTCGGATTTCTTTTACCCGATTAGCCACAAACACTTCTTTCTTAGTAGCACCTCCTTGAATCCATGACAGAGCAATAGTAGAATCTGTCCAACACATAACTCTTACATTACTATCTAACCTGAGGGCATTCTTAACAAAATTAACTAATCTTGAGCACAAAAAAGATCCCATAAGTTCTAATCTCGGCAAGGTAGTTGGCTACTAATGACAGCTTATATGAGCTATTTTCCACAGGTACTCGTAGGTATACACATGCCCCATAGCCTTTTTCTGAGGCATCACCAAACCCATGTAGCTCTACATGACTAAGCTTCCCCCAAACCTCTTGTGGATAATAACACCTGTCTATATGAAAGGACTTGAAACTTTGACTACTTAGGAGCCATCTCTGAAACTTGAACTTCAACTCTGATGGCACTTCTTGATCCCAACTTACATTCAATTTCCAAAGTTCTTGAAAAAGTATCTTGCCATACATGACAAATGGGCTAATTAATCCTAAAGGGTCAAAAATCTTAGCTATCACACTAAGGATGCTTCGCTTAGTGGAGACTACTTCTACACTAGAGTCTGGGTTTATGACATCAAAGGAGAAATTGTCTTGTGAGTTACACCACTTCAGGCCTAACACAGTGTTAGGCTCATCACTAATTATAAAAGATACTTTGTCATGTGACTTAAAAGTGATCAACAAACTATTTGACACAAGTTTTGTAAGGTCCAAACTAGCATCAGAAAAAATGCTATGTGCTTGACAGAATTTCTCAGATAGCAGAATCCGCACCACTCAGCCAGTTGTCTATGTACATGTCAGCCTTCAAATCTTGCACTACACAAATCTGGGAATACTTATATACAAATGATGCTTGATGATGGCATTTAACAGAAATGGACTAGATGTATTACCAAAGGGTACACGTGTGAACCTCATGTGACGTACTGTACCGTCGCCTCTTGGCCATAAAAATCTATGAACATCTTTATCGTTCCTTTGAACACTAATTTGCAAAAATGCCTTTCTTATGTCTGCTGTAAATAGCAATGGGCCAACGATGAAAGCGAATGAGCACTTCAACCACATCAGGGTTGAGCGAAGGGCCTGATGACAAACAGTCATTTAATGATACACCATTGTGACAGGAGGCAGAGGTATCAAACACAGGCCTTATCTTAGTACTTGAACTACTTAACTTCACTACTGGACGGTGAGGCATATAGTACACGGGATTCACACCTGAAATTTCCTCACTTGGCACCTCTTCTATTATGTGATCAGCCTCATAACCATCAAACAACTTTTGATACTCTTTCTTTAGCTCCTTATCTTGATTTAACTTAACCATTAGCTTACTTAACCTTTTACTGACTATACTTTCATTATTCAAAAATTTTTCTTTGGCAGAATCATCCTTCCATGGTAGTACAACTGGGTCAGTCAGGCTGAGATAGGAGCTAGATTTGATGTTAGTGAGCACCATGAAATTAGATTCAAGATTAATGCAAAGAGGGAGGTAGAACAAAACACTGCTTTAGTACCAGATTTTAGAAAAGCCAATTACCAGGGCCTCAGACACCACCTCCAGAGTATAGATTGGGAGGGAATAGGAGTAGGCAGAGAGGAGGATCAAAACATTGAGGTAGAATTGCATTATAATAGCATAGTTAGGGAAATTCATACAGGGCAGGAACAGTATATACCTAAGAGGAGGATTAGGTCAAATAGAAATGATCCAAAATGGATGAATAGCAGCATTAGAAGGGAAATTGGATTAAAAAGGGGACTCTATAGGAGAATTAAAAGGGGAGAAGTACAGGTAGTAGGGCAGTATAATGACCTAGCTATGAAAGTTAAAAAGGAAATTAGGACCGCAAAGAGGAATTATGAGGTTAGGATAGCTAGAGATGCCCAGAAGGATGCAAAGGGATTCTATCAGCTGTACAAGGCTAAAGCAAAGGATAGAATAGGACCTTTTAAAGGAATAGATGGCAGCTTGATAGAAAATGGTGAGGAAATTAGTAAGGAATTAAATAAATACTTCTTGTCCGTATTTTCTCAGGAAGAGTCGGGTAGGGAACTGGAGCCAATACAGATCTTTAGGGGATAAGAGGTTGATAAATTAAGCGAAATAGTCATAAGTAGGGAAGTAGTTAGCAAGGAAATAGATAGACTTAAAAAGACTAAATCTCCAGGGCCGGACGACATTTTTCCGAGGATTCTTAGGGAATGTAGAGAAGAACTTGTTGAACCCATTGTGATGATTTTTAGAAAATCCCTAGACACAGGAGTAGTTCCTAGGTTATGGAGGAAGGCAAATGTAGTTCCTATATTCAAGAAAGGAGATAAGGCAGAAAGTAGTAACTACCGCCCAATCAGCTTAACATCAGTGGTAGGCAAGATGTTAGAAGCTATCATAGCAAGGGCAATTAGAAAACATTTAGATGAACACAAGCTAATTAGACATAGTCAACATGGTTTTAGCAAGGGGAAGTCCTGCCTGACAAATTTATTATCCTTCTATAGGAAAGTATTTGAAACCATAGATAAGGGGGACGAGTATGATATAGTTTATTTGGACTTGAGTAAAGCCTTTGACAGAGTACCCCATAGGAGACTGTTAAGTAAAGTCAAGGCTCATGGCATAGGTGGGAAGGTACTAGAGTGGATTAGGGGATGGCTTACTAGTAGGGAACAAAGGGTACAGATTAATGGGAAGAAATCAGAATGGGGTAATGTCACTAGTGGGGTACCACAGGAATCAGTACTAGGACCATTGTTATTCATAATCTATATAAATGACTTAGAGACAGGAATAAACAGCGATATCAGTAAATTTGCCGATGACACAAAGATAGGAAGACCGGTAAAGAATTTAGATGATGCTAGGATGCTGCAGGATGACTTAAATAGGCTGTACGAGTGGTCAGAGAAATGGCAGATGCAGTTTAATGTTAACAAGTGTAGCATTATGAGCGTAGGTAAAGGTAATAGGTCTGTGAACTACACATTAAATGACAATACCTTAGGAAAGTCATATAGTGTGAGGGACTTAGGAGTTCAAATAAGCAGTGACTTGCGCCCCAGGGAACAGTGTATTATAGCTAGAAATAGGGCCAACAAGATACTGGGATTTATTAGTAGGTGTGTGACAAATAGGAGTTCTGAGGTCATTCTGAGGTTGTATTTAGCGCTAGTAAGACCCCATCTAGATTATGCAGCTCAGTTTTGGTCCCCTTATTATAGGAAGGATATAGGCTCCTTGGAGGCAGTCCAGAGAAGAATGACCAAGATGATTCAGGGGCTGAGAAATTTACCCTACAAAGATAGGTTAAAACGTCTTAATCTCCACTCCCTAGAGAGAAGGAGGGCAAGAGGGGATATGATTGAGGTTTTCAAATGGGTAAAAGGAATTAATAAGGGAAACATTGATCAGGTTTTAGAATTTAGTAGTCAGGATAGGACACGTGGAAATGGGTACAAGCTAGAAAAACTTAGATTCAGGACAGACATAGGTAGATATTGGTTCACTAACAGAGTGGTGAACGATTGGAATAGGCTGGGTAGACACGTAGTAAGTGCTGACTCAATAGGTAGCTTTAAAAGACGGTTGGATTAGAGTATGGATAGGGATGACAGGTGGGATGGCTAAATATTGGATTATTCCAAGGGTGGGAGACAAGGAGCTGCCTCGTGTAGGTCATTAACTGGCCTCTTGCAGTCTCCTCATTTCTTATGTTCTTATGTTCATAGCGACCATTCACAAACTGCACTGAACTCTCAAATTCTCTCAAGACTCTGGTATTACTATAACTTTCTACAAGTTCCTTAGACTTAATCCCTACAGTTTCCAGATCCCAAAACTTACTCAAATCTGAATCTGAAACAGAGGAGATACACAACAATTGTGGTGCAGAGTACTTAGATCTGTGAGTAGATTCATACAGCTTGCCACTTAAGACATAACCAAATACAGACTTCATGGCTACAGCATGGTTCCCTTGGAAGGCATCTACAGGACAAATCAATGTCCAATAGAAATCTAGACCAACTAATATGTCAATTTCAATTGGAGAATCATGGTGGTAATCATCAGCTAATTCAACATGAGAAAAGGAATTAAGCACTGAATATGGCACAACAGATCTCACCAACGGCTGACATATTCTGGGGATCTCGGCAACAATGATAGGTACCACTTTCTTATCAGAGTCCCACAACTTTAACTTGAAAATATTTCTATGTTCATTCTTTCAGTATTTCTTTACAACTACTGCTCCACCTCTTTCTTTTCTCTCTCCTTCCCTACATACTATAGATAGTGTACTCAACACATATGGGAAGGTTTCAGGCGGCGGTCACCATTATTCACCTCGCAAAACGTCTTTGAAGTTATGTTATGTTATGTTATGTTGGTTATGTTATGTTAAGTTATGGTTAGGTTAAGGTTGTTAGGTTACGGTTATGTTATGGTTAGGTTAAGTTAGGTTAGGTTTGGTTCAGGTAGGTTCGGTTATATAAGATTTTTACATTTTATTACCCAAATCCAGAAATAATCTAAGGTTGAGAACCCTAACTTTTGGGAAATAATATGTAAAAATCTTTTATAACCGAACCTAACCTAACTTAACCTAACCATAACATAACCGTAACCTAACCTAACAACCTTAACCTAACCATAACTTAACATAACTTCAAAGACGTTTTGCGAGGTAAATAATGGTGATCGCCGCCTGAAACATTCACAGATGTGTTGAGTACACTATGTATAGTATGTAGGGAAAGAGAAAAAAAAGAAAGAGTTGGAGCAGTAGTTGTAAAGAAATACCATTCTTTCCAGCATTATGACCACCAAAACTAGAGTATGGCATAGGTGCACTAGTGATCCACTGGTTTACACCTTTTCACAAAGTTACTACTAACATATGATCTATCTGCACCATTATCAAACATTAGCTGAGCAATGACAACAGTACCATCACTACTACTCACTTGAACTTTGGCCGTTTGTAAAATGGTACAGTTACCACCTTGCCCTGATAAGAGTGCTACATCATCAGGCTTGTCACTATTAACGCCATCTTCTCTTTCTTCACTTTCTTCCTTCTTTGGACTTAATTCCAGTCGAACGCCACACATTACAGCATTGTGGCCACCGTTACACTTTGTACACTTTATACGACCTCTACACTCTCTTGAAATGTGCCCACTGTTCAAACACTTGAAACACAGGCCTAAGTTTCTTATTTTCTCACTTAGTTCTTTTCCACTTAATCTTAATACACCAAAATAATTTTCTGATTTGTGTTTCCTGCCACAGAAACAGCACATAAAGCTTTTTTGCTTGGGAAAAGAATGGAGAGCTGCGGCTGAGTACACCTTTTCCTTATACCTTTCCTTATACCTTTTCCTTATACTTTAAAATTATTTACATTAATAAAATATTTTCCTAAGAATTATAACTATTTAATGCCATTTTTTAAGATTCTAATACATTAATTATTGAGTTTTCCGCGGATACGCGGAACAGGGATGCAAAAATATGAAAACCAACTTTGCTCCGCGAGTGACGTCACAGATCCGCGTTCGCCTACCATTTGTTACACGCATCTTTACCGCCTAACCTAACCTAACATATCGAGAGAAAAAAAAAAAAAAATCATAAGGGGTTCTGTCCTGGAGGGTTTTGTTCGATCTTTTTCTTCTAGGGGGTTTAGTAAAATTTTTTAAATTGCAAAGACCGCAAAGTATAACACAATCCTAAACACGAAACAACCAATTTATTTTGTACACCGACTCTTTTTATTCCGTGTGTTAAATTCTCTTTGAATGTTCAGATGTCCAGATGGATAAATGTTTTCCCAAAAAATTATATGCTTTCTATCACCACGCTGGAAACAACGGATGGAGGAGTACAAACAACTTAACAGACCATAGTGTTATTGGATTATTATCACGCATCCAAGAACAAACCAAACCGTACCTAACCAAACCTAACATAACATAATCAACCTAACATAACTTGAAAGATGCTCTACCAGGTAAATGATAAGACACAGGTCGTAGGAATAGTGGATGACAACGCGCTACGACTGCCGT
>JAPQNM010000091.1:25000-32500 GCA_029783475.1 Metacarcinus magister | reverse complement strand
GATATGATTGAAGACTTTAAAATATTAAATAAATTTGACAAAATCAATCCCTAAGTACTTTTTGAAATGAATAACGCGTCAGTAACGAGAGGTAACGGTATGAAATTAAAAGTACAAACATTTGACACAATTGCTCGTAGGTCATACTTCAATGTTAGATTGTTGACCTGTGCAGGGGTGCCGCATGTGCAGGGGAGCCGCGTGTGCAGGGGAGCCGCGTGTGAAGGGGTGCCGCGTGTGCAGGGGTGCCGCGTGTGCAGGGGTGCCGCGTGTGCAGGAGTGCCGCGTGTGCAGGGGTGCCGCGTGTGCAGGGGTGCTGTGTGTAGGGGTGCCGCGTGTGCAGGGGTGCCGCGTGTGCAGGGGAGCCGCGTGTGCAGGGGAGCCGCATGTGAAGGGGTGCCGCGTGTGCAGGGGTGCCGCGTGTGCAGGGGAGCCGCGTGTGAAGGGGTGCCGCGTGTGCAGGGGTGCCGCGTGTGCAGGGGTGCCGCGTGTGCAGGGGAGCCGCGTGTGAAGGGGTGCCGCGTGTGCAGGGGTGCCGCATGTGCAGGGGTGCCGCGTGTGCAGGGGTGCCGCGTGTGCAGGGGAGCCGCGTGTGAAGGGGTGCCGCGTGTGCAGGGGTGCCGCGTGTGCAGGGGTGCCGCGTGTGCAGGGGTGCCGCGTGTGCAGGGGTGCCGCGTGTGCAGGGGTGCCACGTGTGTAGGGGTAACGCGTGTGCAGGGGTGCCGCGTGTGCAGGGGAGCCGCGTGGGCAGGGGAGCCACGTGTGAAGGGGTGCCGCGTGTGCAGGGGTGCCGCGTGTGCAGGGGAGCCGCGTGTGAAGGGGTGCCGCGTGTGCAGGGGTGCCGCGTGTGCAGGGGTGCCGCGTGTGCAGGGGAGCCGCGTGTGAAGGGGTGCCGCGTGTGCAGGGGTGCCGCGTGTGCAGGGGTGCCGCGTGTGCAGGGGTGCCGCGTGTGCAGGGGTGCCGCGTGTGTAGGGGAGCCGCGTGTGAAGGGGTGCCGCGTGTGCAGGGGTGCCGCGTGTGTAGGGGTGCCACGTGTGCAGGGGTGCCGCGTGTGTAGGGGAGCCGCGTGTGAAGGAGTGCCGCGTGTGCAGGGGTGCCGCGTGTGTAGGGGTGCCGCGTGTGTAGGGGTGCCGCATGTGCAGGGGTGCCGCGTGTGTAGGGGAGCCGCGTGTGAAGGGGTGCCGCGTGTGCAGGGGTGCCGCGTGTGTAGGGGTGCCGCGTGTGTAGGGGTGCCGCGTGTGCAGGGGTGCCACGTGTGCAGGGGTGCCGCGTGTGCAGGGGTGCCGCGTGTGCAGGGGTGCCACGTGTGCAGGGGTGCCGCGTGTGCAGGGGTGCCGCGTGTGCAGGGGAGCCGCGTGTGAAGGGGTGCCGCGTGTGCAGGGGTGCCGCGTGTGTAGGGGTGCCGCGTGTGCAGGGGAGCCGCGTGTGCAGGGGTGCCGCGTGTGTAGGGGAGCCGCGTGTGTAGGGGTGCCGCGTGTGCAGGGGTGCCGCGTGTCTAAGGGAGCCGCGTGTGTAGGGGTGCCGCGTGTGCAGGGGTGCCGCGTGTGTAGGGGTGCCGCGTGTGTAGGGGTGCCACGTGTGTAGGGGTGCCGCGTGTGCAGGGGTGCCACGTGTGTAGGGGTGCCGCGTGTGTAGGGGTGCCGCGTGTGTAGGGGTGCCGCGTGTGCAGGGGTGCCGCGTGTGTAGGGGAGCCGCGTGTGCAGGGGTGCCGCGTGTGAGGGGTGCCGCGTGTGCAGGGGTGCCGCGTGTGCAGGGGGCCGCGTGTGTAGGGGTGCCGCGTGTGCAGGGGTGCCGCGTGTGTAGGGGAGCCGCGTGTGTAGGGGTGCCGCGTGTGCAGTGGTGTCGCGTGTGTAGGGGTGCCGCGTGTGTAGGGGTGCCGCGTGTGCAGGGGTGCCGCGTGTGTAGGGGTGCCGCGTGTGCAGGGGTGCCGCGTGTGCAGGGGAGCCGCGTGTGTAGGGGTGCCGCGTGTGCAGGGGTGCCACGTGTGTAGGGGTGCCGCGTGTGTAGGGGTGCCACGTGTGTAGGGGTGCTGCGTGTGTAGGGGTGCCGCGTGTGTAGGGGTGCCGCGTGTGTAGGGGAGCCGCGTGTGCAGGTGTGCCGCGTGTGTAGGGGAGCCGCGTGTGCAGGGGTGCCACGTGTGTAAGGGTGCTGCGTGTGTAGGGGTTCCGCGTGTGTAGGGGTGCCGCGTGTGTAGGGGTGCCACGTGTGTAGGGGTGCTGCGTGTGTAGGGGTTCCGCGTGTGTAGGGGTGCCGCGTGTGTAGGTGTGCCACGTGTGCAGGGGTGCCACGTGTGCAGGGGTGCCACGTGTGTAGGGGTGCCGCGTGTGTAGGGATGCCACGTGTGAAGGGGTACCACGTGTGTAGGGGTGCCGCGTGTGTAGGGGAGCCGCGTGTGTAGGGGTGCCGCGTGTGTAGGGGTGCCACGTGTGTAGGGGTGCCGCGTGTGTAGGGGTGCCACGTGTGTAGGGGTGCTGCGTGTGTAGGGGTACCACGTGTGTAGGGGTGCCACGTGTGTAGGGGTGCCGCGTGTGTAGGGGTGCCACGTGTGTAGGGGTGCTGCGTGTGTAGGCGTGCCGCATGTGTAAGGGTGTCGCGTGTGCAGGGGTGCCGCGTGTGTACGGGTGCTGCGTGTGTAGGGGTGCCACGTGTGTAGGGGTGCCGCGTGTGTAGGGGTGCCACGTGTGTAGGGGTGCTGCGTGTGTAGGGGTGCCGCGTGTGTAGGGGTGCCACGTGTGTAGGGGTGCTGCGTGTGTAGGGGTGCCACGTGTGTAGGGGTGCCACGTGTGTAGGGGTGCCACGTGTGTAGGGGTGCTGCGTGTGTAGGGGTGCCGCGTGTGTAGGGGTGCCACGTGTGTAGGGGTGCCGCGTGTGTAGGGGTGCCGCGTGTGTAGGGGTGCCGCGTGTGTAGGGATGCCACGTGTGTAGGGGTGCCGCATGTGTAGGGGTGCCGCGTGTGTAGGGGTGCTGCGTGTGTAGGGGTGCCGTGTTTGTAGGGGTGCCGCGTGTGTAGGGGTGCCACGTGTGTAGGGGTGCCACGTGTGTAGGGGTGCTGCGTGTGTAGGGGTGCCGCGTGTGTAGGGGTGCCACGTGTGTAGGGGTGCCGCGTGTGTAGGGGTGCCGCGTGTGTAGGGGTGCCGCGTGTGTAGGGATGCCACGTGTGTAGGGGTGCCGCATGTGTAGGGGTGCCGCGTGTGTAGGGGTGCTGCGTGTGTAGGGGTGCCGCGTGTGTAGGAGTGCCACGTGTGCAGGGGAGCCGCGTGTGTAGGGGTGCCGCGTGTGCAGGGGTGCCGCGTGTATAGGGGTTGCAGCGTGTGTAGGGGTGCCGCGTGTGCAGGGGAGCCGCGTGTGCAGGGGAGCCACGTGTGCAGGGGTGCCGCGTGTGCAGGGGTGCCGCGTGTGTAGGGGTGCCGCGTGTTCAGGGGTGCCGCGTGTGTAGGGGTGCCACGTGTGCAGGGGTGCCGCGTGTGTAGGGGTGCCGCGTGTGTAGGGGTGCCGCGTGTGCAGGGGTGCCGCGTGTGTAGGGGTGCCGCGTGTGCAGGGGTGCCGCGTGTGTATGGGTGCCGCGTGTGTAGGGGTGTCGCGTGTGTAGGAGTGCCGCGTGTGTAGGGTTGCCACGTGTGTAGGGGTGCCGCGTGTGGAGGGATGCCACGTGTGTAGGGGTGCTGCGTGTGTAGGAGTGCCACGTGTGCAGGGGAGCCGCGTGTGTAGGGGTGCCGCGTGTGCAGGGGTGCCGCGTGTGTAGGGGTGCCACGTGTGTAGGGGTGCCATGTGTGTAGGGGTACTGCGTGTGTAGGGGTGCCACGTGTGTAGGGGTGCTGCGTGTGTAGGGGTGCCGCGTGTGTAGGGGTGCCACGTGTGTAGGGGTGCCGCGTGTGTAGGGGTGCTGTGTGTGTAGGGGTGCTGTGTGTGTAGGGGTGCCGCGTGTGTAGGGGTGCCACGTGTGTAAGGGTGCTGTGTGTGTAGGGGTTCCGCGTGTGTAGGGGTGCCGTGTTTGTAGGGGTGCCGCGTGTGTAGGGGTGCCGCGTGTGTAGGGGTGCCGCGTGTGTAGGGATGCCACGTGTGTAGGGGTGCCGCGTGTGTAGGGATGCCACGTGTGAAGGGGTACCACGTGTGTAGGGGTGCCGCGTGTGTAGGGGAGCCGCGTGTGTAGGGGTGCCGCGTGTGTAGGGGTGCCACGTGTGTAGGGGTGCTGCGTGTGTAGGGGTACCACGTGTGTAGGGGTGCCACGTGTGTAGGGGTGCCGCGTGTGTAGGGGTGCCACGTGTGTAGGGGTGCTGCGTGTGTAAACGTGCCGCATGTGTAAGGGTGTCGTGTGCAGGGGTGCCGCGTGTGTACGGGTGCTGCGTGTGTAGGGGTGCCACGTGTGTAAAGGTGCCGCGTGTGTAGGGGTGCCACGTGTGTAGGGGTGCTGCGTGTGTAGGGGTGCCGCGTGTGTAGGGGTGCCACGTGTGTAGGGGTGCCGCGTGTGTAGGGGTGCTGCGTGTGTAGGGGTGCCGCGTGTGTAGGGGTGCCACGTGTGTAGGGGTGCTGCGTGTGTAGGGGTGCCGCGTGTGTAGGGGTGCCACGTGTGTAGGGGTGCCGCGTGTGTAGGGGTGCCGCGTGTGTAGGGGTGCCGCGTGTGTAGGGATGCCACGTGTGTAGGGGTGCCGCATGTGTAGGGGTGCCGCGTGTGTAGGGGTGCCGCGTGTGTAGGGGTGCCGCGTTTGTAGGGGTGCCGCGTGTGTAGGGATGCCACGTGTGTAGGGGTGCTGCGTGTGTAGGAGTGCCACGTGTGCAGGGGAGCCGCGTGTGTAGGGGTGCCGCGTGTGCAGGGGTGCCGCGTGTATAGGGGTTGCAGCGTGTGTAGGGGTGCCGCGTGTGCAGGGGAGCCGCGTGTGCAGGGGAGCCACGTGTGCAGGGGTGCCGCGTGTGCAGGGGTGCCGCGTGTGTAGGGGTGCTGCGTGTTCAGGGGTGCCGCGTGTGTAGGGGTGCCACGTGTGCAGGGGTGCCGCGTGTGTAGGGGTGCCGCGTGTGTAGGGGTGCCGCGTGTGCAGGGGTGCCGCGTGTGTAGGGGTGCCGCGTGTGCAGGGGTGCCGCGTGTGTATGGGTGCCGCGTGTGTAGGGGTGCCGCGTGTGTAGGAGTGCCGCGTGTGTAGGGTTGCCACGTGTGTAGGGGTGCCGCGTGTGTAGGGATGCCACGTGTGTAGGGGTGCTGCGTGTGTAGGAGTGCCACGTGTGCAGGGGAGCCGCGTGTGTAGGGGTGCCGCGTGTGCAGGGGTGCCGCGTGTGTAGGGGTGCCACGTGTGTAGGGGTGCCACGTGTGTAGGGGTGCTGCGTGTGTAGGGGTGCCACGTGTGTAGGGGTGCTGCGTGTGTAGGCGTGCCGCGTGTGTAGGGGTGCCACGTGTGTAGGGGTGCCGCGTGTGTAGGGGTGCTGTGTGTGTAGGGGTGCTGTGTGTGTAGGGGTGCCGCGTGTGTAGGGGTGCCACGTGTGTAAGGGTGCTGTGTGTGTAGGGGTGCCGCGTGTGTAGGGATGCCACGTGTGTAGGGGTGCTGCGTGTGTAGGAGTGTCACGTGTGCAGGGGAGCCGCGTGTGTAGGGGTGCCGCGTGTGCAGGGGTGCCACGTGTGTAGGGGTGCTGTGTGTGTAGGGGTGCTGTGTGTGTAGGGGTGCCGCGTGTGTAGGGGTGCCACGTGTGTAAGGGTGCTGTGTGTGTAGGGGTGCCGCGTGTGTAGGGGTGCCGCGTGTGTAGGGGTGCTGTGTGTGTAGGGGTGCTGTGTGTGTAGGGGTGCCGCGTGTGTAGGGGTGCCACGTGTGTAAGGGTGCTGTGTGTGTAGGGGTTCCGCGTGTGTAGGGGTGCCGTGTTTGTAGGGGTGCCGCGTGTGTAGGGGTGCCGCGTGTGTAGGGGTGCCGCGTGTGTAGGGATGCCACGTGTGTAGGGGTGCCGCGTGTGTAGGGGTGCCGCGTGTGTAGGGGTGCCGCGTGTGTAGGGGTGCCACGTGTGTAGGGGTGCCGCGTGTGTAAGGGTGCCGCGTGTGTAGGGATGCCACGTGTGTAGGGGTGCTGCGTGTGTAGGGGTGCCACGTGTGCAGGGGAGCCGCGTGTGCAGGGGTGCCGCGTGTGCAGGGGTGCCGCGTGTGTAGGGGTGCCGCGTGTGTAGGGGTGCCGCGTGTGCAGGGGAGCCGGGAGCCGCGTGTGCAGGGGAGCCGCGTGTGCAGGGGTGCCGCGTGTGCAGGGGTGCCACGTGTGTAGGGGTGCCGCGTGTGCAGGGGTGCCGCGTGTGTAGGGGTGCCGCGTGTGTAGGGGTGCCGCTTGTGTAGGGATGCCACGTGTGTAGGGGTGCCGTGTGTGTAGGGATGCCGCGTGTGTAGGGGTGCCGCGTGTGTAGGGGTGCCGCGTGTGTAGGGGTGCCGCGTGTGTAGGGATGCCACGTGTGTAGAGGTGCTGCGTGTGTAGGGGTGCCACGTGTGCAGGGGTGCCGCGTGTGTAGGGGTGCCGCGTGTGTAGGGGTGCTGCTTGTGTAGGGGTGCCACGTGTGTAGGGGTGCCGCTTGTGTAAGGGTGCCACGTGTGTAGGGATGCCACGTGTGTAGGGGTGCTGCGTGTTTAGGGGTGCCGCATGTGTAGGGATGCCACGTGTGTAGGGGTGCTGCGTGTGTAGGGGTGCTGCTTGTGTAGGGGTGCCACGTGTGTAGGGGTGCCGCTTGTGTAAGGGTGCCACGTGTGTAGGGATGCCACGTGTGTAGGGGTGCTGCGTGTTTAGGGGTGCCGCATGTGTAGGGATGCCACGTGTGTAGGGGTGCTGCGTGTGTAGGGGTGCCGCGTGTGTAGGGGTGCCGCGTGTGTAGGGGTGCCGCGTGTGTAGGGGTGCCGCGTGTGTAGGGGTGCCGCGTGTGTAGGGATGCCACGTGTGTAGGGGTGCCGCGTGTGTAGGGGTGCTGCGTGTGTAGGGGTGCCGCGTGTGTAGGGGTGCCGCGTGTGTAGGGGTGCCGCGTGTGTAGGGGTGCCGCGTGTGTAGGGGTGCCGCGTGTGTAGGGGTGCCGCGTGTGTAGGGATGCTGCGTGTGTAGGGGTGCCGCGTGTGTAGGGGTGCCGCTTGTGTAGGGGTGCCACGTGTGTAGGGGTGCCGCTTGTGTAAGGGTGCCACGTGTGTAGGGATGCCACGTGTGTAGGGGTGCTGCGTGTTTAGGGGTGCCGCGTGTGTAGGGATGCCACGTGTGTAGGGGTGCTGCGTGTGTAGGGGTGCCGCGTGTGTAGGGGTGCCGCGTGTGTAGGGGTGCCGCGTGTGTAGGGGTGCCGCGTGTGTAGGGGTGCCGCGTGTGTAGGGATGCCACGTGTGTAGGGGTGCCGCGTGTGTAGGGGTGCTGCGTGTGTAGGGGTGCCGCGTGTGTAGGGGTGCCGCGTGTGTAAGAGTGCCGCGTGTGTAGGGGTGCCGCGTGTGTAGGGGTGCCGCGTGTGTAGGGGTGCCGCGTGTGTAGGGATGCCACGTGTGTAGAGGTGCTGCGTGTGTAGGGGTGCCACGTG
>JAPQNM010000091.1:17500-20000 GCA_029783475.1 Metacarcinus magister | reverse complement strand
TCTTCTGAACTTGCTAACTGCATGCCTCTCCCCCTCCCGCGGCCTCGCTGCACAAGACTTTCTACTTCTTCTCATCCTTATTCTGTCCATCTTCCTAATGCAAGAGTTAACCAGTATCTTCACTCTTTCATCCCTTACACTGGTAAACTCTGGAACTCTCTTCCTTTGTCTGTTTTTCCATCTGCCTATGACTTAAACTCTTTCAAAAGAGGAGTGTCAAGACACCTCTAATGTTAACTGGATCTCCACCCCTTGCTTCTATTCTCCTATTGTCCTCTTTACAGGGTCTGGCAACAAGCGGGATTTTTTTTACTGTAGGCCTAGGTATACTTGGTACACACAGGTATAGGACCATTACTCCTCAAACTGCACACACAATACACACAGTCACGCCTGTAGTATACAGACACATACATAGGCCGAGCTTTGCCTGACGGAGGTGATGATGGAGTTACCTAATTGCTCCACCCTACCCTGCTTGCTGAGTACGGAGTGTCTGTGAATCACACTCAGCCTTTTCACCCAAATCCTGGTGAAGGCCAGGGATGACCTGGGCCACCTGGCCAGAAGCCTACCATAGTGGCTAAATTTGAACTGCGACCACAGCGAGTTGCAGTAGAGAGAGTAGCAGGGACTCCTGAATAATTCCTGCTTCACCTCCAGGCTGCTTCCTGATGTCAGCATCATCAGGCATGTCACGGTGTAAAACATGGCATGAATCTATCCACAAAGTTGAGTGCACGCCCACTAAGTTGTGCCGATTCAAGGCAATTCACCTTAGAGCATGCCAGTGGTACCACCATGCATTATGTGTTAGTGGTGTTATAGACAATGTCATGCTTGGCAGCATACACACGTTGATAAGGATCTGCAGAACATCTGCTGAAGGTGTCAGCAGCACCATATATCAGCATGAGTCAGTGAGTTGATGCACGCATCATGTATGTGGCAGCCGATACCCGTATCACGAAGGGTGGCACTGAGATCACATGTGTAGACATTATACAAGTAAGGAGACAAGATCCCTCCTTGCCGAATATAATTGGCTGTCTTAAATGACAGTGAGAAAGAATTACCCCATATGACAGTAAATTCCTTGGTAGTGTACCAATGAATAAGAAGATTAACAAGGTACCCAGGAGTGCCCCTGACTAGAAGTTTATTGAAGAGCTTCCAGTAGTTTACTCTGTCAAAGGCCTTGCTAGTATTAAGGAAGCAAAGGTAGACAGGTGAAGCTCTGGACATATAATACTGTATGATATTCTTCAATGTCCACACACATCTCTGTGCCATGTCCCTTCTTGTAACTGAACTGACTGTCCAAAGTATACAGTTAGGCTTCAAGACGGTGGAGCACCACTTTCTCCACCACCTTGGACAGGACTGTTGTTATGGAAATGGGCCTATAGTTGCTAGAGGAAGCCGGGTCCTTCACTTTACTCTTAAAGGCACCAGTAGCACCGCCAACACCTGACTGGGTTTAAATAACGTCATAGTTTAAACTCTTATATGCCGCCTTATTGACTGCTTTATAAAAAGATAAAAGATTAGTGAGACACGATTTACCCTTAGTGAACCCATGCTGAGATTCAGTAATTAATTTATGTACTTCTAGATCCTCTCGTACTTTCTTAAGGATAATACATTCTGGCATTTTACTTATAAACTATGGCAGACTAATCGGCCGGTAACTTGTGTTACGCTCAGGTCCAAACAGGAGAAGTTTCACTTTTGCATCAGACCTGGTATCACTCAAATTAACCCAAGTATAACATGAAATTGAAAGGGAAAGTTGTGAGGACAAGGAGTTAAACTCCCTTTCATAAGAACAAAGTATATTAAACCAAATTAAGGGACATTACAAGTCACACAAGTGTATAACTAATGACCTTGAAAACACATTAACTCAGTAAATAAAAGAAAACACAGATTCAGGATGGAGAGTAGAAGATAATGCAACTTCATTCCTCACCAGTATCACATCATAATAACAATCCATTAGAAAAAACTAATCACCAATAAGTCAGCACCACAAAAATATAGAACAAGTGTAGAACCAACAATTACACCAGAAATAGTGGGTTATTAAATTGAATAAGCCCACAAAACCACAAGGAACATTCACATTATAAATATCAAAGGAAAAAAATACTTCCAAATCAGCTGAGACTCCTTACAGGTTCTTGGGGAATATTCAGAGGTGATGTAGGAGTGCCAGGAACACGTGTCAAGTGTTCACAAGCCTTAGCCAAGGGTTATGCCCGGGAAATAGGGGAATTACACACTCTTTGTTTATCAGGGGGAAAGGGGTCAAGATGTGGTCAATAAATGGTAAACTGGGGGGGGGGAACACAGGGTATAGATAATACACTCGTGTCTGCGGTTTCAGACTATGAAGCTGCCAGCAGAACACCACCACACACTATATATATATGTTACACCGAGAGTGAGAAGCCGAGCTCTCGTATTGGAACACTCTAACCTTCACAAACACATGGTG
>JAPQNM010000091.1:10000-12500 GCA_029783475.1 Metacarcinus magister | reverse complement strand
AACTTCAAATGTTACTGACTTATCACGAGTCATGTCTAAGCCTGTAGAATATACATAAAGGAATGTATATTATTGATATATTCCCTTGCCAGATTTTTTGCTTCTGCCTTGGAGTCATAAATTCCATGAGCACACTACAAGAATCGACTGTTCGGCCAGGCATGAGCTTCAAACCTGAGTTCAAGTTGATAGTGACAGGAAATAACTACATTATCCCTTTCATGATAAGGCTTGAAGATATAACCTGCTATAAAGATTTGAAATCTTACAGCAAACATCATTATTTATTTATTTTTTTTACATTAAAAGGGCACTGGCCAAGGAAAAACAAAAATACGTAACAAAAAAAAAAAATTCCGCTTGTCGCCAGACCCTGATTTACAATATTGATTATGTTGATGATAACAATTTCATGACTACTTTAATCAAGCAGCAAATTTTGAGTTTAATAAAATATGTGCACTATGCAATTAATTAATTTTTAATTGACATATTAGGATATAACTTAAAATTTAAGTTATATCCCAATATGTCTATGTCTATAATTTTTGGGATTATTTAAGTCTTAAATGATCTCAGAAATTATAAACATACCAGAGGTGCTTTAAATGTTATTGGATCAATCGCAAATTTGCTTTTTGGCACTGCAACACAAAGTCAAATCCATTTAATTCACAATCCCTCGCATTCTCTAGATTCATTCACGGAACAGGAAAGAAAAATCCTCAATGTTCATTCTAGTATTTTGAATGTTACCTAAAGAGATCTGATCAATGTGCATCATGCACTTGATAAATTAGAAACAACCACAAAAATATCAGACAAAATTCAAGAAACAGAAAAAGAATTAATTATGTTGAAAACTCTTATGCATGTCCAGCTGGCTGTATGGCAGTATCATATCTGCAGATCATATGAATTTCAAAATTGTTTACAAATTATGACGCAAACATATGTCTCGCCACTCATTGTTACAAATAGTAGATTGTTGACAATGTTGGATGATATTTTAGTTAAAACTCTTGGATTGTTGTTCCCTCCTAAACCAGAATGTTTAGGTTTTCATAGAGCTGCTATTCGTGATGACTGCCCTACATGCACTAAACTTTTATTTACTTATTCCTCTCAGAGGTAATCCTGCAGACATTTCTAATATTTTCAGAATGGCTTCTCTACCATATCCTATTCCACATACTAATGCTTTCATGTTACACACTCCCTCAATGCATTATTTAGTTATTAGTGAGTCAAGAATTCATCATTTTTTAGTTGATGATTTTGATGTATGTAGGAGATGTTCTTCAATGGAACCAATTTATACTAGTAATACAGAATGTTGTGAGTTGGCCTTATTTCTACAGACAAATTATGTCTCTGACCTTTCCCAAAACAAATTGTTAAAAACTTTCAGCCTATATTTATTAGGAAAGACAAAGGATAGATTTATGCATTTAGTACTTTAGTTGATATTACTTTAAATTGTGTAAATTAATATATTCCCAAATCCAAACATGCAATAAATGGCACTGACATATTAGAAGTTGGACATGGTTGTAGTATCCATAGCGATACATTCTCTCTTCCGGTTATACAGACACATGTCACCGATGAACCTCTAAGAATCCAACCTTATCCCTTCTTTATGTCTTCCCTTCATCGCATGGGAATATGGATTTTGCATGAATGTCACTTATATCAGCCTTCCAAGCAGTAACATATGGGAGCTATTGCCTTTCAGCACCTACATTGACCAGTTAAAGCCCTTACTGAGTCAACAGTATACAGAAGTGCGAGGACTTCTGGAATGGTTACGAATGGGTGTCACAGTGATGGTCACCTTGCTGTTCATGATATTGGCTGTTGAATGCAAACGGGCACATACTTAGTGGTTCGTCTCTCGGTTATCCAAACGACCAGACACTATCCAGGAAGCTCATGAATTGATGGAGCAGCATCAAGCTTCGACGTGTCAACATCGTTAGTATGGTGCACAGAGACGTGCTTTCCCAAGATTGGGGGGTGTCGTGAACCTATTTCACGACAACATGTATACATGAGACAGATGTTATTGAGGCAAAACAGATAGTGAAAACTTGGAATGAGGAAAACGGTCAGAAGGCAATTAAAGTATATCCTATAATTCCGGAAAAATGGTCAGCAAGGCAGAAACCGGTTGTTTATGTTACAGTTTAGGGTAAATAGCCTGTATGGTTTGTTTGTTAAGAAACGCAGGGTATATTAGTCCTTAAATCAGATATAACGGAAAGTTAGCTATCCTTTGTAAGGATACAAATCTTATTTCCGTGATTTTGGGGATATAGGAGAAAGAAGAAAGCATAGGACATACACTCTTTCACTTGGAAGAGTTTTCAGAGGTGTCTTAGCTCGGGATGGAGGCTCTCTTGAGAACGGTATGTAAAAGCTACGTTATGTAAGACAGTCATATTGAAGCTCATAAGATGCTAGTTTAAGGTATATATTTATATCATGTTATGATTTG
>JAPQNM010000091.1:0-5000 GCA_029783475.1 Metacarcinus magister | reverse complement strand
TATACGTACATAAATATAAGTACAGGTTACCCATAGTTGTAACGTTAACACCAATGCATTCAAAATAATTGTTTATCAATGACAAATCGTCAAACATCGTTGTATAATACTTAGTGGTACTACATATCGCCATTCCTCACCCATATCTGTTTCTGCAGTTGGTGAATATGTTATATCTTGATGATTAGTATAAGGGAACAAGTAGTTGGTCAAGTCTTGTTTCTGTGTAACCCACAATATCAATTTTCACACCATCATTAATTGTGGATAAAACAGAGTCAGTGAAATATTGTAGATTAGAATATATAGAACGAATGTTTTAATTTGATAGAGTAACTATGCTATTACAATCAGAGACGTTAAAGGAATTAAGGAAGACGTATTAAATTTTCGGAACACTAAGGTTTCGTGAATGTGTATAGAAATTATTCATATCTAAATCATTATCATATATTTCATCGTGTATAATTAATATGACAAAATATGAATCATGAAAATCTCTGTAGTTTGTAAGCCTGCACAGAATATCATACTCAAGACAATGTAAAAAGTCGTCATCACTTAGAGAACTAAATGGCAATTCTAATTGGGAATGATACATATATTTAAGTATGCAACTGCCTTGTAAAAACTACCTCATGCGTTTTCTAAGATTCTTTTTGTGTCGTGAAGCTGGCAACCACTGGCAAGTGCGAAGCCAAACCGTTGCCATTGCCAATAGTACCAACAGCAGCAGCACCACCACCACCATCAGTACCAGCAGCAATAACAACGGTGGCAGTCACAGCCGAATCATTTGAAGCAGTTGATGATTGTTGACTTATTCTGTCCTTGATTATCAGTCATGTATGCTTAAAAAAATGTATTTTATCCTGTGATCTTGTTTGTTTCAGTAGCGGAAGTTGACTCTGTTGTATTGCATGTGAAGCAGGACTGAGATCTTCGTTGATGAAAACTCCAGTAGCTTTTAACTTCCTCGCATTTCTTAGTATTGCTTCCCTGTCACTGAATATCTCCTCGCAACGCACAGCTGCTGCTCAAGGACGTGGGGATGAAGCAGATCCAACTCGGTGAGCCTTTCCAAGATCCATGGTTGGTAGTTAAAGCTTGGTTTGCAGGAGTTCATTCACTAGAGTAGAAGTCTGCTCCCATGTTTCACCTCGGAGCTCATCTAAGCCAATGATGCACAGGTTATTTCTACGACTGTAATCTTCCTGGTAGTTCAGTCGTTGTTAAAGATCTTCGATTCATTTCTCGTATACCTCTTAGCTTTATTTTCATTGTCACATTTTCTTGAGTCCTTCAATTCTCTTTTTAAGTCAAGAACTTCGGCTTGGGTGAAGTCTAGACTCTTAGTAAGGGCACTGATTTTCTCCTCCAAAGCACTAATTCCAGACTTGAACTGTTCCACTACCACGTCCATGGCGCTGCAAAACGTTCTGTTCTGAGATTCCAACAACAATTTCAGATTGTCTGAATCTATTTGTTGTCAGCACAAATTCACTCCAGTAGAGTTTGTTTTTCTTAGAAGTTAGAGAAGGGACGACTTGATAATATCTTGGGAACACTAAAAGTCTCCGATTCCACTAGAAAAGTATCTAGAGAGCATCTGTGTGTGTGTGTGTGTGTGTGAGGGTGAGGGGTGGGGGTGTGTGGGGATGTGTGGGGGTGTGTGGGGGTGTGTGGGGGTGTGGGGGTGTGTGGGGGTGTGTGGGGGTGTGTGGGGGTGTGGGGGTGTGGGGGTGTGTGTAACCACTCCCTGTCAGCGTAGAATACTTAGCGACATGAGTAGAGTTTGAATTCTGTGACAAACGGAACTGTTAACCACTGAACCACGGGAGAGGTGTGTGTGTTTGCCACGTTTATTTTTTTTGTTTGTGTCTATATGTGTGTGTTTCTGTGTGACAAAAATTATCTTACTTGCATGCTCTTTTACAATAGCGACAGTAATAGCTGTCTATCATCCAAATTATATTTCAATATTGAAATGTCTTCACTATCCGAGTATGATCCAAGGCTGATAAAACGGTTTATCCTCTACGATTATTACCTTAAAATCCAGTCGATGTTGAGGCATGTCAGCCACCCACAGCTCATTGTTATGACGGCGGAAGCATATCCTTAAGGATTTAACCTTCCTAAAGAACAAAGGAAATAATTATGTTACTACACGAGGTATCACGTATTGCCCAAGGTAACTGTTAATGAAATGTCTGGGTTAATATTACTGAAAAGAAACTGTATAAAAATTAAATTTGTAATGCTTAACTTTTTATAGGAGAAAGTTGAGAGTAGCAAAGAAAAAGTAGAAAAAGGAGGAAAGGTACACTCGGTGAGCGAGAATAACAATCTATAAAATGGGAGTATAGTATATATAAATATAAACTCTCTCTCTCTCTCTCTCTCTCTCTCTCTCTCTCTCTCTCTCTCTCTCTCTCTCTCTCTCTCTCTCTCTCTCTCTCATTGTTATTCCTATCTCATCCACCACCATCTCCACTAGCCGTATCTTCCTATCATGACTACCACCATTTCCTCCTACTCCTCCTCTTCCTCCTCCTCCACCACCATTGCCTTCTGCTGACTCCACACACTTTTCCTAGAGAAAAAGAGGATATATGAAAAAAGAGCATCGTCACATTGAATCTTAACCTCCACTCGATCCTATAATATTTGTTTCATATTAGCCTTATTCCTTTAACAATATTTTTCAGTTTATAGATTTATTTATTTGACTCCTACGACTTGATAACGACTTCAAAGGGAAAAAGGGGGAAGGTATTGTATCTTTTGAAAACCTGTCCTCCACGACCACTTTTGAGACGAGAGGAAGTAATTTTCTCCACCACACACTCTCCACTTCCCTTTTTATGCTCCTGACGTGATCTGAGAGAGAGAGAGAGAGAGAGAGAGAGAGAGAGAGAGAGAGAGAGAGAGAGAGAGAGGAGAGAGAGAGAGAGAGAGAGAGAGAGAGAGAGAGAGAGAGAGAGAGAGAGAGGAGAGAGAGAGAGAGAGAGAGAGAGAGAGAGAGAGAGAGAGAGAGAGAGGAGAGAGAGAGAGAGAGAGAGAGAGAGAGGAGAGAGAGAGAGAGAGAGAGAGAGAGAGAGAGAGAGAGAGAGAGAGAGAGAGAGAGAGAGAGAGAGAGAGAGAGAGAGAGAGAGAGAGAGAGAGAGAGAGAGGAGAGAGAGAGAGAGAGGAGAGAGAGAGAGAGAGAGAGAGAGAGAGAGAGAGAGAGGAGAGAGAGAGAGAGAGAGAGAGAGAGAGAGAGAGAGAGAGGAGAGAGAGAGAGAGAGAGAGAGAGAGAGAGAGAGGAGAGAGAGAGAGAGAGAGAGAGAGAGAGAGAGAGAGAGAGAGAGAGAGAGGAGAGAGAGAGAGAGAGAGAGAGAGAGAGAGAGAGAGAGAGAGGAGAGAGAGAGAGAGAGAGAGAGAGAGAGAGAGAGAGAGAGAGAGAGAGAGAGAGAGAGAGAGAGAGAGAGAGAGAGAGAGAGAGAGAGAGAGAGAGAGAGAGAGAGAGAGAGGAGAGAGAGAGAGAGAGAGAGAGAGAGAGAGAGAGAGAGAGAGAGAGAGAGAGAGAGAGAGAGAGAGAGAGAGAGAGAGAGAGAGAGAGGAGAGAGAGAGAGAGAGAGAGAGAGAGAGAGAGAGAGAGAGAGAGAGAGAGAGAGAGAGAGAGAGAGAGAGAGAGAGAGAGAGAGAGAGAGAGAGAGAGAGAGAGAGAGAGAGAGAGAGAGAGAGAGAGAGAGAGAGAGAGAGAGAGAGAGAGAGAGAGAGAGAGAGAGAGAGGAGAGAGAGAGAGAGAGAGAGAGAGAGAGAGAGAGAGAGAGAGAGAGAGAGAGAGAGAGAGAGAGAGGAGAGAGAGAGAGAGAGAGAGAGAGAGAGAGAGAGAGAGAGAGAGAGAGAGAGAGAGAGAGAGAGAGAGGAGAGAGAGAGAGAGAGAGAGAGAGAGAGAGAGAGAGAGAGAGAGAGAGAGAGAGGAGAGAGAGAGAGAGAGAGAGAGAGAGAGAGAGAGAGAGAGAGAGAGAGAGAGAGAGGAGAGAGAGAGAGGAGAGAGAGAGAGAGAGAGAGAGAGAGAGAGAGAGAGGAGAGAGAGAGAGAGAGAGAGAGAGAGAGAGAGAGAGAGAGAGAGAGAGGAGAGAGAGAGAGAGAGAGAGAGAGAGAGAGAGAGAGAGAGAGAGAGAGAGAGAGAGAGAGAGAGAGAGAGAGAGAGAGAGAGAGAGAGAGAGAGAGAGAGAGAGAGAGAGAGAGAGGAGAGAGAGAGAGAGAGAGAGAGAGAGAGAGAGAGAGAGAGAGAGAGAGAGAGAGAGAGAGAGAGAGAGAGAGAGAGAGAGAGAGAGAGAGAGAGAGAGAGAGAGAGAGAGAGAGAGAGAGAGGAGAGAGAGAGAGAGAGAGAGAGAGAGAGAGAGAGAGAGAGAGAGAGAGAGGAGAGAGAGAGAGAGAGAGAGAGAGAGAGAGAGAGAGAGAGAGAGAGAGAGAGAGAGAGAGAGAGAGAGAGAGAGGAGAGAGAGAGAGAGAGAGAGAGAGAGAGAGAGAGAGAGAGAGAGAGAGACAGAGACAGAGACAGAGACAGAGACGAGAGAGCAGAGACAGAGAGAGAGAGAGAGAGAGAGAGAGAGAGAGAGAGAGAGAGAGAGGGGGGAGAGAAGAATTTTGAAACATTTGAAACATTTAATAATAGCTGGGGAAATACAGAAATGTTAATTGACACTTTTGAAGACCAGCCTTTATAATAAGCAAATCTTTTCAGGCAAAGAGTAATACTAATATATATATATATATATATATATATATATATATATATATATATATATATATATATGTCTTGATTCTTTAAGTCACCGACGCAATGGTGCATCTTTATCTATCTTCTACCGCTATTTTCATGCTGACTGCTCTTCTGAACTTGCTAACTGCATGCCTCCCCCCCTCCCGCGGCCTCGCTGCACAAGACTTTTTACTTCTTCTCATCCTTATTCTGTCCATCTTCCTAATGCAAGAGTTAACCAGTA
>JAPQNM010000089.1:10000-26964 GCA_029783475.1 Metacarcinus magister | reverse complement strand
TCTTTATTAATGGTGTACAAGTCCTTAATTCGTTCTCACTTAGACTATGGCTCACCGGTGTATGGGTCTGCGTCGGACGCAACACTGAGGAGGCTGGATGTTTTTCAGAATGTATGTCTGCGAATGTGTCTTGGAGCCCTGCGGTGTACACGCGTGGGGCGTTTGGAGGTTGAGGCAAATATACCACCACTGAGTGTGCGACGTGACGGCCTACTACTGGCATACGGCCTGTCAACGGCCCGGAAGACTCCACTCGGTCTCATGGCAGCTACTGTAATCAAACAGCACCACCACCTCCACACTGGTCGACACCGTCCACTAGCTGTCCGACTTCACACTATATGCCAGAAGTGTGAAGTGGACCTTGACGGTGTTGACCAGCTTGTGCAACCAACAAAAGCCCCTTGGGAGCCCAAAGCCACCATCGCTACAAAATGGCTTCCCCAACACAAGCCTGCCATGACCGAAGTGGAGATATGTCATCACTTCCGGGCTCTCGTCGCTAGCCTCCCTCCCTCCCTCCACCTTTACACTGACGGCTCCAAGTCGAGTGAAAGTGTGGGTGCTAGTGTTTGGTCGTGTGAATGTGCCCTCAGGTTCCGACTACCTTCCCATACGTCGGTGTTTTCCTCAGAACTTTTTGCTATTGATAAAGCCATAGATTATGCACTAAATTCAAATCATAACGTAATTGTCATATTCACGGACTCTATGTCAGCCCTTCAGGCGATAGAGTCCGGGCGCACGGATGCCAATGAAATCCAAGGCAACATTATTAATAAGCTAAATTCACGCCGTAAGTCTTTCTCTTTGTATTGGGTGCCTGGTCATTCGCGTATTTACGGGAATGAGCAGGCTGACATGCTGGCTAGGTCCACTGCAGAGCTCGAGGGAGCGTGGAACCTCCGTCGAGATCTGCAGTCATGTCTCTCGGCTGCAAAATCATCAGTTTCCTCCTGTGGCAAAGTCACTGGGACAACCTCCATCTTCACACAGTAAAACCCATCCTGGGCGAGTGGGCTTCCTCCAACCGCCCCACAAGGCGTCAGGAGGTGGTCCTCGCACGCCTCAGGATGGGCTGCACCCTAGCCACCCACATGCTCCCCTACATCGCCCACGCCTTCCCACCCCAATGCATCACCTGCCATACTACCCTCTCTATCGACCACATCCTGCTTCACTGTGTGCGTTATCGGGAGGCGCGACGGTCCCTCGCAGCCTTCTGTGAGGCCCGCCGCCTTCCGATGACGCAGACCACCCTTCTGGGTGACCAGCATCCGGATGTGGTCGATAGCCTGATGATTTTCCTGGCCGAGACCAATTTAATCAAAGAGTTATGACTTACTTGTATATTCCAATGTTTATTGTTATTTTACCACTATGTATATACTGCACTTTTTTTTTTTTTTTGTAATAAATATGTTTTGATATGAATGATTGTATGTATTATGTGTCTGGCGTGAATGTCAATTATTCCCCATGTTTACTTTAAATACGTATTCGTACGTATCCTCCCCCATTGTATGTATGTACCATTTTTTGTCCCTCACCTCCCATGACTAATGACTTTAGTTTTTGCTTTAGGTTCAGGTTCCCAAGTATGAATGTGTGTACATGATGCGTGACTGAAATTGTTTGAAAGTATATTGTGATTTCTATGTTTAAAAATATAAAATTAATAAAAAAAATAAATAAATAATTAATTAAAATAAAATAAACAGATATATAAATAAATAAACAAATAAAAATTAAATAAATTAAGATTAATTAAATAAGCACAAATAATATAAATTTTAAATTAAACTTAAATGGCCTAATAGCCCATGCCATGGCTGATGGCCAAAAAAAAAATAAAAAAAAAAAATAAATCAATAAATAAATAAAAAAATAAATAAATAAAAAAAATCCGTCCGCTCACAGACTGAGCCCAGACACGGTACTGTGTACACACCGTCCTGCTGCCCTTGTCTTTCACCTTCGGGTGTTTAATATATTTTGACGGCCCCTCAGGTCTAGGTTAGCTAAATAAATATAGGTGTCCCTCTACCCATGTACTGAGTTTTGTTACCTCATTGTCCTCACTTTAGTGACAACAGTAAGTGTCTGTTGTCTGGTTGTCAGATTGTCTTTCCTCTCTCACCTACGGAGTGTCCGCCTCAGTGAGCGTGCTTTTGGGGTGAATAAACACCGATCGGCCCCCCTAGAGTTGTTTCGCAAGACAATCTGACTCTAGAAAACTCCTCCCTGGCGTCCTCCCGCTTGTGTCCCGCTCCCCTCCTGTAGGAAGGGGGTGTACCCCATGGCTGAGGCCGCCTCCCCCTCTCCCCCCTCCAGGGGGAGGGAGGGTCCTGACCGACCACCTCCGACAACCACACGCCCCATCACACCTCAACAAGCGACATTTGTGACTTTGAAATCGAAGACCCAGACCCGCCTATCCACTGTAAATTCCTTTATAATAAGAAAAGTAATAGATGTAAATATTGGTACTGTTGCCAATGTTAAAAAAACTTGCAAGCGGAGATCTGTTAGTGGAAACATTTAACGCAAATCAAGTCACTTCCCTAATGAAGCTACGACGCATGCATGATATTGAGATTGAAGCTTCGATCCCAGTATCCATGAACTCGTGTCGGGGGGTTGCCTCCCATCGCGACTTTGTGGATATGACGGAAGATGAAATCGTTGATAACATGCATGACCAGGGCGTTATTGGGGCTAGAGAGATAACTAAATTCGTTGACGGCGCGAGAAGGAACACTGCTTCAGTCACTTTAACTTTTGCTGTTGCCAAGTTGCCCGACAGAGTGGATGTAGGATACGAGCGGGTTCCCGTTCGTCCCTATATTCCAAACCCTCTTCGGTGCTTCAAATGTCAACTCTATGGCCATCACGGAAATGCTTGTCGTTCTGTTCACTCTTTCTGTGGTAAGTGTGCTTGCGAGGGTCATTTATCGGAACAGTGTTTGTCATTGGTAGAGAAGTGTCGTAACTGTTCAGAAGCTCACTCTACTATCTCGCGGGATTGTCCTGCTTGGAAGCTGGAGAAAGAGGTCCGTACCGTTAAGACAGTCGAAGGCATCTCGTACTTTGACGCGAGGAAGCGAGTGAAGGAGACGCACGTTGCGCCTTCTCCAGGCGTTTCATACGCGGCAAGCGTACAGATGCGTCCAGTGATGAAGTCTGTTTCGAATCAGACTGAGCCTCTGCCTACTGCACCTGCCCCAGCTGTTTCCCTTCCCACGAAAACCTCATCTGCTCTTCCAACACCTACTACCAAAAACACAATCACACCTGCCACTTCCTCCTCCCCCTCCTCTTCCTCCACCTTCACCTCCACCTCTACCTCATCCTCCTCCTCCACTACAACCATATATGCCTCTGCTGTCTCTACCACTCCACCAAAGAAAAAAAAGAACGCCAAGGATAATAATAAATGTAATTTTACTACTTTAGAACGCAATTCCTCTTCTCATATCCTCGCGGCTCCCGCACCTTCGAGGAGGGGCTCTCACGCTCGCTCCCTCTCGACCAGCTCCAGGGAGTTAACCATAGATGAAGCCATGCAGATCTCCTCTTGCAAGAGCCGAGAGAGGTCCCCAGCTAGCGCCTCCGAGCGCAAAAAAACTAAGAAACACGGCCGCTCCCATAACTCTTAAACCATTACGTTCAACGTTTTACAGTGGAACTGTAGAAGTATTCGGAATAAACTTCCATATATGTCACTTTTAGTGAACTTACATAGGCCGTCCGTTATTTGCCTACAAGAGACGATGCTGGAGGATCATCCTGATCCTTCAGTACTAAAACACTACCATGCGTATAGAAGACACGACGGTCACGGCGTGGCCGTTTACACACATAAAACACTATCACACACAGAAGTGACGTTGGATACCACTCTGGAGGCAGTCGCGTGCAGAGTGAAATTCAATGGCACGTATCTGGCTATCTGTTCTCTCTACTTGCCTCCCAATACGCCTATTGCTGATGATGACTTAAGGTCGTTATTTCACCAGCTTCCAGGCAACAAGCTGGTTTTGGGCGACTTTAACGCCCATCATCAGCAATGGGGCAGTGAGGTGTCAAGTGTATGCGGGGAACAGATTGTTAACATTCTCCTACAGACAAACCTCTGTCTTATGAACGATGGTTGTGCGACTCGTGTAGACGATCGGACTGGTAACGCGACTGCCATTGACCTGTCATTGGCCTTGGCAAATATGTTCCCTCACTTCTCTTGGAATGTCAGCGACGACTCACACGGAAGTGACCACCTACCAATCTGCATTTCTTATGCATGCGACGTTGCCACTACCCCTCCTCCACCTAAATTTAATTTTAAAAGAGCAGATTGGGCAACCTTCCGTGTGATCGCCGATGTGGATATATCTGGCGAGGACACTGACACAATGGTTAGTAACGCAACACAATCCATTTTACACGCCGCTGAGGCATGTATTCCGAAAACTTCTACAATTCACACAAAGCATGGAGTTCCTTGGTGGACAACGGATTGCCGACAAGCACTTCGTGAGCGTAATAGGCGATACAGGTATTTCAGCCAGCAGCCCACTCAAGCTAATTTCATGGCCTATAAAAAGGCAAGGGCTCAGGCAAGGAAAGTCATCCTTCAAGATAAAAGGGGCTCTTTCAGAGAGTATACATCAACTGTAAACCGTACAACCCCGCTAGGACAGGTGTGGAATACAGTCCATGTCCTTAGCGGGAAAAAAACAACAACTCCGATAACTACACTCATCATCAACGGGGATGTGACAGACACCCCCCCCAGCCATTGCCAACACCTTAGCCCGGCAATTTAAGCAGGCGAGTAGCTCCGCCTCGTTTCACCCTGCCTTCCTTCCCCGGAAGGAGGCAGCAGAACAAACAGTCCCAAACTTTGCCACAGGAAGCGTAAACACCGACTACAACTCACAGTTTACGCCGGATGAACTCCTCCTTGCCCTGAAATCCTGTAAAGGCTCCAGTCCTGGTCCAGATCAAATATCCTACAGTATGCTCCAAAATCTCGGCCCTAGTTCACTCATTAAATTACTATCCCTTTATAATAGAATCTGGACCACTCATACTTTCCCCCAATCTTGGCATTTTGCTCACGTTATCCCAATACCCAAAAAGACTGGTCGCCTTACGGACCCCAGTGCGTTTCACCCTATTGCGCTCACGAGTTGTCTCTGTAAGGTCATGGAACGTATGATTAACAAAAGGCTGCTTTTTGTTTTAGAAGCAAAATGTGTGTTAAGTGGTCAACAATCGGGTTTTCCTAAATACTGAGGCACGATGGACCACTTAATGCAAAGTATATATACTATTTAACAAGTAAAACCACTGAGGGAGTATTGGAACCTATGACGTCACGCCAGGAGAGACAGCGGAGTCAACAACACCGCTTGTGGGTGTTTTAGGCGTGTGTTATTTAAGTGTTTTAGGTACTTTATTGTATTAATACAGTACTATATCAACTCCCAAGAACTTGTGTAGTGTTTGGGAAGGTTAGGAGTCTGATAAATAATAGATACATAACGTTTATAGTAATTATAAGTGCATTATCTACCTCCTACTTCTTGTGTGGGCTAGGGACGCTTGTCTCAATGGAAATTTGTCCTTTTTCCGTCTTCTACGATATTACCAGAGGGCTGAAGAAGATCCTAACGAGAGGAGAATTTGTTTCTTCACATAATTTGTGATAAAATTAGTTGTGATAAGGAAACAAAAGCTTATATTTACGTGTGACCAAAACATGGATCTTCTAAACCATTTTCTTATTTTCAGGTGCATTTTTCCTGTTCATGGTACTGTACTGTGATTAGTTTAAAGTTCTTTAAATGCTGTATACCCTTATGAAATAAAAGATGTATGTACAGTACACTAGCATTTTGAAAGAAACTTTTACTCTCCCATAGTGGCCAGTTAATATAAAGATTGTCGGTAAGTACAATATTGCAGTTTGTGTAACTGTAAAATTGTGTTGTATTAAAGGGGATAACATCTGCACTGAATATGAGATAAACACTGGACACTAAGAAAATACAATACTGTATCAGTAACTAAAAAGGAAAAAAAGAGAATTATCAGATGCCGGAGAAATAAGATGAGCCTAATGGTGAAATTTTTTAGATGAATAATAAGAGTATAATAATGAATTTTTCAAGAATAGGTTGTTGTAAAACAGTGGCTTCCTCATCTATTTATCTATCAATATATGCAGTTGAAAGCAATTAATAATAAAACAAAGTCTTGAATATTGGTAGCGACAATTTGCTCATTCTGAAGTTATAGCCTATTATTAGTTTGGTTATAGCCTATAGCTTTAAAAGTTAGGCTATGCTCCAATGACAGAGATAAAGTTATATACTGGTAAACGTTATTTACTTTATAATATTGGAAAGTTAGTATAGCACAGATAAGACAGTATAGGCTACACAACTTTCATGATATCTGTGTTTTAACACTGATATTTTGTTTGTATATACAATCATATAATGGTAAATAACTCTAGCCTACACTTTTCCTTCGCCGTTTGGTCGCACTAATTCTTATTACTTTATACAACAATATATTTAATTTTATGCTAAACAGAATAAAAAAATATTAAAGAATATCTCTCATATAGTAAATTACAATTAACATACAGGATGAAAGCCGTAATATTCACATTTATCTCCTCTGGTAAACTATGCGTCAGCGACACCATCAAATATTGTGAAATAAATGTTGATTAACTCCTTATACTTTAACATGACACTGTAAGACAATATACAATTTTCATCACATCTTTGTGCTTTCCTATAATATTTTGATTGTATTTATAGTAAATAACTTGCTAAACTGAGCATTTCCCTTCGCTGTAGTCGGATCCCTTGGTCGTATCAGTAATCATGACTTTATACAATAAAAACACCATATGATATTAAGATTTATTGTGCTAAAAAGGATAACAAGGGATTAAATATGCGTGTGATAGTGTAAGATACAATAAATATAAAGGGAGAAAGCCGTAATTCCCATAATATCATCCTCTGGTAGCTACCATATAGACAGATAGCAGCAGCTCTTGCGTGACGTCACACTTTTAAGAGACTTTGACTACGAGTTAGAGTATCCGGTGGTTTTACTTGTTGATATAGTAAATATACTTTGACTTAATGCACCTGGAGCATTGTATTTCAGAGGCTTTCGCCAAAAATGAATTCATGATACGAGTGTTCTTGGACATTCACAAAGCCTTCGACATGACATGGCGACACGGTGTCCTCATGAAACTCCATGCTCACGGTTTAAGAGGTAACTTGCCTATTTTTGTTTATAATTTCTTACAGGACAGAACTTTCTCTGTCAAGCTTCCCTGTAACGTATTCTCGGACATTTATGTCCAGGAAAATGGGGTGCCACAGGGTAGTGTTCTTAGTCCTACTTTATTTTGTGTTATGATTAATGATATTCTGTCATCAACTCCTGTCCCAAGAAATCATAAATACTCGCTCTACGCTGACGAGTGTGCGTTATGGCATTCGTCGCCAAACGCGCAGTTTTCGGCTGGACGGATTCAAATTGCTCTTGACTCCGTCCAACAGTGGGCCTCTCTGTGAGGATTTAAGTTTTCTGTTCCAAAATGTATCGGTGTAGTTTTCACTCAACGTAAAATTCCTGCTTTGCATATTTCTTTTCAAGGTCAGCCGATACCATTTCAAAATTCAGTTAAATTCTTGGGTTTGCATTTTGACAGCAGACTCAATTGGAAAACACACGTAAATAATTTGTTAGTTCGTTGCCATAAAAAAGTCAATGTCCTAAAATACCTATCAGGTACTTCATGGGGAGCAGACAGAAAATCTTTATTAATGGTGTACAAGTCCTTAATTCGTTCTCACTTAGACTATGGCTCACCGGTGTATGGGTCTGCGTCGGACGCAACACTGAGGAGGCTGGATGTTTTTCAGAATGTATGTCTGCGAATGTGTCTTGGAGCCCTGCGGTGTACACGCGTGGGGCGTTTGGAGGTGGAGGCAAATATACCACCACTGAGTGTGCGACGTGGCGGCCTACTACTGGCTTACGGCCTGTCAACGGCCCGGAAGACTCCACTCGGTCTCATGGCAGCTACTGTAATTAAACAGCACCACCACCTCCACACTGGTCGACACCGTCCACTAGCTGTCCGCCTTCACACTATATGCCAGAAGTGTGAAGTGGACCTTGACGGTGTTGACCAGGTTGTGCAACCAACTAAAGCCCCTTGGGAGCCCAATGCCACCATAAATACAAAATGGCTTCCCCAACACAAGCTTGCCATGACCGAAGTGGAGATATGTCATCACTTCCGGGCTCTCGTCGCTAGCCTCCCTCCCTCCCTCCACCTTTACACTGACGGCTCCAAGTCGAGTGAATGTGTGGGTGCTAGTGTTTGGTCGTGTGAATGTGCCCTCAGGTTCCGACTACCTTCCCATACATCGGTGTTTTCCTCAGAACTTCTTGCTATTGATAAAGCCATAGATTATGCACTAAATTCAAATCATAACGTAATTGTCATTTTCACGGACTCTATGTCAGCCCTTCTGGCGATAGAGTCCGGGCGCACGGATGCCAATGAAATCCAAGGCAACATTATTAATAAGCTAAATTCACGCCGTAAGTCTTTCTCTTTGTATTGGGTGCCTGGTCATTCGCGTATTTACGGGAATGAGCAGGCTGACATGCTGACTAGGTCCGTTGCAGAGCTCGAGGGAGCGTGGAACCTCCGTCGAGATCTGCAGTCATGTCTCTCGACTGCAAAATCTTCATTTTATCTCCTGTGGCAAAGTCACTGGGACAACCTTCATCTTCCCACTGTAAAACCCATCCTGGGCGAGTGGGCTTCCTCCAACCGCCCCACAAGGCGTCAGGAGGTGGTCCTCGCACGCCTCAGAATGGGCTGCACCCTAGCCACCCACATGCTCCCCTACATCGCCCACGCCTTCCCACCCCAATGCATCACCTGCCATACTACCTTCTCTATCGACCACATCCTGCTTCACTGTGTGAGTTATAGGGAGGCGCGACGGTCCCTCGCAGCCTTCTGTGAGGCCAGCCGCCTTCCGATGACGCAGACCACCCTTTGGGTGACCAGCATCCGGATGTGGTCGATAGCCTGATGGTTTTCCTGCCTGAGACCAATTTAATCAAAGAGTTATGACTTACTTGTATATTCCAATGTTTATTGTTATTTTACCACTTTGTTTATACTGCACTTTTTTCTTGTAATAAATATGTTATGATATGAATGATTGTATGTGTTATGTGTCTGGCGTGAGTGTCAATTATTCCCCATGTATACTTAAATACGTATTCGTACGTATCCTCCCCCATTGTATGTATGTACCATTTTTTGTCCCTCACCTCCCATGACTAATGACTTTAGTTTTTGCTTTAGGTTCAAGCTCCCAAGTATGAATGTGTGTACATGATGCGTGACTGAAATCGTATGAAAGTGATATGATTAGTATGACCTATTCTAAAACCTAACTGAGCCTCATAGATATACCTTATACTAATATATATATATATATATATATATATATATATATATATATATATATATATATATATATATACATATATATATATATATATATATATATATATATATATATATACATATATATATATATATATATATATATATATATATATATTAACCTTATATATAGCTATAATTAATAATTAGCATAATTAGTAAGAAAAAAATTAATCTAATCTCTCTCTCTCTCTCTCTCTCTCTCTCTCTCTCTCTCTCTCTCTCTCTCTCTCTCTCTCTCTCTCTCTCTCTCTCTCTCTCTCCTCTCTCTCTCTCTCTCTCTCTCTCTCTCCTCTCTCTCTCTCTCTCTCTCTCTCTTAGGAGAAATTATGTAGTAGGGAAGATGTGATGTATATCGATGTGTGGGACTACACCTAGCACTTTTACACTCGTCAAATCAAAATTTAAAAATGGCTTCTAAACACCCAGCCCCAGAGTCCCCATCTGGGGAGGGGACCACAAATGTCCCCAGGCCGAATTTCCTCTCTGCTGACGATCTTGAGTGTCTTGACACTACCTCTAATACTTTTACTCTCAATTTCTGCAACATTCGAGGCCTTAGATCTAATTTCCAATCTGTGGAACACCCTCTCTCCTCCACTAAACCTCATCTTCTCTTCCTAACTGAAACACAGTTGTCTGTGACTACTGACAGCAGCCCCTTCTCTGTTCCCTCCTACTTTCTCTATCCTCATTTTCAATCCAAAGCTGGCTTTTGCGCATATGTGCGTAACGATCGTTACGCACATATGCGCAACAGCCAGCAAATAATGTCGACATTACTTACTGTCGTGCCCACAATCTTCAATCTTCAGAATTTTCTACCATCTGGGTAAGACTTCAATGTCACTCTCTAACTAAGTTCATCTGTGCTGTATATCTCTCACCTAATTCCTCTGACTATGTAAAATTCTTTGACTATTTGACTTCCAAGGTGGAGTACATCCTATTTCACTTTCCTTATGCTGAGATCTCCATTTTAGGGGATTTCAATGTTCACCACCAGCTTTGGCTTTCATCTTTCACTGACCAACCTGGTGAACAAACCTCCAACTTTGCTATCCTTCATAACCTAGAACAGCTGGTGCAGCTCCCTAACCGTATCCCTGACAGCCTTGGAGACACGCCCAACATTCTTGATCTTTTCTTAACTTGCAACCGTTCAGCTTATTCTGTTAAACTTTCCTCTCCTTATGCTGAGATCTCCATTATAGGGGATTTCAATGTTCACCAACAGCTTTGGCTTTCATCTTCTTTCACTGACCAACCTGTTGAACAAACCTTCAACTTTGCTATCCTTCATGACCTAGAGCAGCTGGTGCAGTTCCCTACCCGTATCCCTGACAGCCTTGGAGACACGCCCAACATTCTTGATCTTTTCCTAACCTCCAACCCTTCAGCTTACTCTGTTAAACTTTCCTCTCCGTTGGGCTCCTGTGATCAGTCTTATTTCCATTACCTGTTTTATCACTCCAGTGCAGCCTAAGGACCCGCCTAAGCGGAGGTGCTTCTGGCATTTCAACTCTGCTAAGTGGGGGGACCAAAGGGAGTAGTACTATTCTGATTTTCCTTGGGATGATTATTGCTTCCATGTCAGAGATCCTTCTCTTTGTGCCGAATGCATAACAGAGGTGATTATTTCTGGCATGGAGCTATACATTCCTCATACTTTCTCTAATACCAAAGCTAAAAAGCCCTGATTAAACTCTGCTTGTTCATGTGCTGTCAAAGATAGAGAGGCGGCTCACAAACGGTACCGTAGCCATCCATCTGCTGGAATTCATGCCCTATTTATTTCTGCCAGTAATCATGCCAAATTTTATTCTCCAACTTACTAAAAACTCTTTCATCAATAGAAAATGTCAAAATCTTTCCAATTCTAACTCTTCTCGTGATTTCTGGCATCTAGCCAATAATATCTCTAACAAATTTACTCCTCCATCTTTCCCTCCTTAACTTCAACCAGATGGCTCTAAAGCTGTCTCTTCTTTCTCTAAAGCTGAACTGTTTGCTCAAACCTTTGCTACCAACTCTACTGTGGATGATACTGGGCATATTCCTCCTACTCCTCCACCCTCTGACTATTTCATCTCTAAAATTAAAATTCTTCATTATAATAACATTTTCCATGCCCTCTCTGGTCTTGATTCTCGGAAGTCTTACGGTCCGGATGGAATCCCTCCTGCTATTCTCAAAAACTGTGCTTCCGAACTCGCTCACTGCCTGGTCAAACTCTTTCGTCTGTGTCTCTACTCCTACCTATCCTTGCTGAAAGTTTGCTCACATTCAACCTGTCCCTAAAAAGGGTGACCGCTCCAATCCTTCTAACTATCGCCTTATAGCTTTGATTTCCTGCCTTTCTAAAGCCTTTGAGTCGGTCCTTAACAAGAAGATAATGAGAGGCATCTATCTGCTCACAAACTTCTCGCTGATTGCCAGTATGGTTTCCGTAAAGGCCGATCTACTGATGATCTTCTTACTTTCCTAACTGAATCTTGGTCATCCTCTTTTAGGGACTTCGGTGAAACCTTTGCTGTTGGCGTTGACATATCGAAAGCCTTCGATAGAGTCTGGCATAAATCTTTAATTTCTAAACTATCCTCCTACGGATTCTTACCTTCTTTCTGTACCTTCATCTCCAGTTTCCTTTCTGACCGTTCTATTGCTGCTGTAGTGGACGGTCACTGTTCTTCTCCTAAAGCTATCAACAATGGTGTTCCTCAGGGTTCTGTCCTATCACCCATTCTCTTTCTATTATTCATGAATGATCTCCTAAATCTGACTCAATGCCCTATCCACTCATATGCTGATGACACCACGTTGCATTTTTCAACGTAGTATAACAAACGCCCAACCCAACAAGAATTAAATGATTCAAGGTGAAATGCTATAGGACGCCTAACTTCTGATCTTTCACTAGTTTCTGATTGGGGCAAAGCAGATCTGGTTCTGTTCAATGCCTCAAAAACTCAATTTCTACAACTATCTACTCGACATAACCTTCCAGATAACTATCTACTCTTCTTCAATGACACTTAACTTCCCCTCTCTTCCACATTAAACACACTCGGTTTATCCTTTACTAAAAATCTAAACTGGCAATTTCATATCTCTACTCTTGCTAAATCAGCTTCCAAAAAGTTACGAGCCTATGGCGTCTGCGTCCATTTTTCTCTCCCTTTCAACTACTTGCTCTGTACAGAGGCCTTATCCGCCCATGTATGGAGTATGGCTCTCATGTCTGGGGGGGTTCAACTCACACAGCTCTATTAAGCAGGGTGGAGTCTAAAGCTTTTCGTCTCATCAACTCTCCTCCTCTAACTGACTATCTTATTTCTTTAAGTCACCGATGCAATGTTGCATCTTTATTTATCTTCTACCGCTATTTTCATGCTGACTGCTCTTCTGAACTTGCTAACTGCATGCCTCCCCTCCCCTGCGGCCTCGCTTCACAAGACTTTCTACTTCTTCTCATCCCTATTCTGTCTATCTTCCTAATGCAAATGTTAACCAGTATCTTCACTCTTTCATCCCTTACACTGGTAAACTCTGGAACTCTCTTCCTTTGTCTGTTTTTCCACCTACCTATGACTTAAACTCTTTCAAAAGAGGAGTGTCAAGACACCTCTAATGTTAACTGGAACTCCACCTCTTGCTTGTATTTCTCCTCTTGTCTTCTTTGCAGGGTCTGGCGACAAGCGGGATTTTTTTTAACATTTTTTTGTTTTCCTTGGCCAATGCCCTTTTAATGTAAAAAAAAAAAAAAAAAAATCGAGAAATACCGTACACATAAAAATGGAGGTGTTTTATTATATGCAAGAAATGATATGAAGGTCGTTAGGATCAATAAAATAAACGTGGATATATATGACACTATATGTTGAAATTACTGAAAAAAATAAGAAATATATCCTAGGGATAGTATACAGACCTCCAAAATTAAGCGAAGAAAATTATAGAATTCTTTATGATGAAATTAAGTCTGCTATTAAAGATAAAAATGCAGTAATTTGCGGAGATTTTAACAAACCCTCTGTAAACTAGTCAACTTTAACGGTTGATCGAAAAGGAACAAGATTATTAGAACTAACAGAGGGGGCTTTTCTATATCAAATAGTTCAGACACCTACTTGAGGAAATATTATCTTAGATCTAATATTGACGAACGATAGTGACCTTATTCACACTTGTGAAGTAGGCGAACCTCTGGGGAACAGCGATCACAACATCGTTAGAATCCAATTAAACCTTCAAATTACAACGAAAGAAATTATGCTATTAATACCTAACTCTAGGAAGGCGAATTTTGCTAACATAAGAAGGAAAATATAATCTGTAAACTGGAATCAGTGCTTAGATAATATTTGCATAGACGAAAATTATAAGACGTTCACAGCAAATCTCAATACGATAGTTAACGAAAACATTCCACATAAACCACAAAAAATTAATATATGTCAACCATTATGGATGACTGACAGCTTACAAAAATGATAACAGAAAAGAAAAAGGCTTTTAAAAAATAAAAATTATCACAGTTAACGTCAAATTTCAACAGTTACGTTGATCTTAAAAGAAAGTGCGAAAAAGAGATAAGAAAAAAAAGCACGAGTGTAAAGTAAGGATATCTCACGAAGCAAAGAAAAATCTCAAATTGTTCTTCAGTTACATAAGAAACAAACAAACCGTAAGAAATAATATAGGCCCACTAGTAGATAATGATACTAAACTAATCAGCGATGACAAAGATATGACCTCCATACTTAATTCAACGTTCAGTAGAGTCTTTACTGAGGAAGATAAAGCAGATATTCCTGCCCCGTCGAATATATTTCAAGTCCCCGATGAAGAAAAGCTCATCATAACCGAAATTCAAACACATGAGGTTCGTAAATATTTACACAAGATTGATCGTGATGAAATATCACCACGGCTACTTAAAGAATGTTGTGAACAGCTAGAAACTCCTATAACAAATTTATTCAATAAATCATTAACCCAAGCTAGAGTACCTCGTGCATGGAAAAGGGCAAACATAACCCCAATCTTTAAGAAGGAAGAAAAGAAACAAGCTATTAACTATCGACCAATTAGTCTAACGTCAGTATTAATCAAACTTTTTGAAAAGATCAAGATAGTTGAGTTCCGCGAGAAATAAAAAAAAAAAATAAAAAAAAAATAACGGAAAACCACCACGGATTTCGAAGTAATGAATCATGTCTGACTAATCTGTTAGACTTCTTTAATGATATTTACGTGAGTTGGGATGTCCTGAGAACAGACCCTTGTGGAACAGAGGCCTCTACATGGATGCTGGCTGAAGTGCACCCGTTGACAGCGACGTGCAGACTCCTGCCTGGCAGGTAGCTGGAGAACAGATGCAGTAGGTCCCCTGTAATGCCCATCTGTTCCAGCTTGATTGTCAGCCCTCAATGCCACACACAATCGAAGGCTCTGGCGATGTCCAGAGAAATCACCAAGGAGGGGCGGCCAGCATCCAGAGCGTCGTGCCAAGACATGGAGAGAATAAGAAGGAGGTCAGAGGTGGAGTGAACTCTCCTGAAGCCGAACTGTGTCTGGGAATGCAGGTGGTGATCCTCGAGAAAATTTGTTAATTGCTCTGCAATTATCCTCTCAAACATATTGCTGATCATCGCGAGGAGTGAGATGGGTCGATAGACCTCAGCTTTTTTTTGTGAACAGGCGTTACTCCTGCCACCTTCCACTGTGACGGCCACACCCTGGACTGTAGGCACTGGCGGAAGACAAACACGAGGGGTCCTGAGAGCTCCTCCGCACAATGTTTGAGATGAGGACTCAAGTCGTCTGAGCCCGGCGCCTTTTTGGTGTTGGCTCCTTTCAGGTGTCTCTTGACATCCTCAATAATTACTATAGTGTCCAGGGATGAGTCACCAAGTTGTAGAAGGGCGGGGAACTGCCTGTCAGGTTCTGGTGTCCTCATCTTGGCACTGAATTGGAGGGCGAGGAGGTCGGCATTTTCCTGATTCGTGACAGCACGACTATATCAGGTTAGTTCAGAGCTGGGATGCGCTCGTGGGAGGCGACGCTCTGTCTCTCTTTTACGAGGCTCTACCACTGCTTGGGGTTGAGTTGGTTAGAGGACAACATCCTTCTCGTATTGTCCTCCCAATTAACCTTTGCCCACTTTGCCGTCCTCGTCATAGCTTTGCCCGCTGCTATGTGCAAAGCCTTATTTTGTAGGTTGGGGTGCCTTTTGTACTTCCTCCAGACGTTATCCTTTCGTTCAGCAGCAACACAACACCGATAACCAAACCAGGGCTGGTCTTTGGGGCTTGTTGTGTAAGCTCGGTGTGGTACGTGCTGCTGCTGTAAAGTGTAGAGGATGGTGGTGATGATGGTGACGTCTTGCTGTGGGTCCCCACTCAGCATGACGTCCCAAGCTGTGTCGGCTAGAACACGTCTCATAGCATGCCAGTCCGCATGCTCCCACAGCCATATGGTGCGATGGTACTCCTCATCACGTGCTGGGGGGAGGTTGATAGTGGACAGGATAGAGAGGTGATCGGAGCTGCCCACAATCCAGTAGATGGCACTGCACACACTCTCCCACCAGGTCCGTCAACACTGGGTCCAGGGAACTTCCATGCTGGTGTGTAGGGAAGTTGACGTGGTTCTGTAGTCCCTGAACCACTGTCAACTCAGTAAAGGCCCTCGCCACCTGATGATGGTATAGGTCACCTACAACTACGACATTTTGGCAGTTGTGAGAGGCCATTATGTCGTCCAGGTTGTCTGTGAAGTAGACGAGAGGGTTGCTTCCCTGCCACTGAGGTCTGTAAGTGGCACATAACAGCAAGCCGCTCCCGTCTGCGAGGATGAGGCGTGTGAACATAATTTCAAGTTTGTCAGGGGTGTTGACGAGGAGCACGTCGGCCTGTAAACCATCACGGTGATATATAGCTATGCCACCACCCCGTCCACCACGGTGGTCACGCCTGGCCCAGTGTGAGTAGCCATATATTTTGTCACAGGTAGTAACACAGCTGTCATCGAGGAAGGTCTCCACCACTACCACTATGTCCGCGCGCTGCTTCAGGACAAAAAAGTGTGTCAGCTCCCCAACGTTGGTCCTGAAGCCACGCACGTTAGCTGACAGGATGGTGATGGTGGCGGTGTCCATCCCGCTTTACCTCACCAGTTGGTGGGAGGTGTAGGTTGGAGGGGGGTGGGGCCAGGCCGGGAAAGAGGCGATGTGCACCTCAGGACGGTAGGGGACGGCTTGAGGAAGGAATTGGTGGCACTCAGACAAGAGTGCTCTAAAGAGGCGCTCCTGTCTTGCCTCACTGGCGCGGGTGTAACAGTGAGTCTCCTCGTGGCCGCGGCGGAGACAGTAACTGCACTCAAG
>JAPQNM010000089.1:0-2500 GCA_029783475.1 Metacarcinus magister | reverse complement strand
GGACATGAACATATTTATTTGCCTTCTATAATCTTATTGGTGATGAGAATTAATGGCTTGGGTGTCCAGGGAGAGTTTGAGAAAGTTGACAAGAAGGATATATAAAGTAGATAGATGCTGTGCCTGTCAGTGGATGACCCATTATATAATGAGGTAATAGACTACTTGAGAGAGAGAGAGAGAGAGAGAGAGAGAGAGAGAGAGAGAGAGAGAGAGAGAGAGAGAGAGAGAGAGAGAGAGAGGGAGAGAGAGAGAGAGAGAGAGAGAGAGAGAGAGAGAGAGAGAGAGAGAGAGAGAGAGAGAGAGAGAGAGAGAGAGAGAGAGAGAGAGAGAGAGGAGAGAGAGAGAGAGAGAGAGAGAGAGAGACAGAGAGAGAGAGAGAGAGAGAGAGAGAGAGAGAGAGAGAGAGAGAGACAGAGAGAGAGAGAGAGAGAGAGAGAGAGAGGAGAGAGAGAGAGAGAGAGAGAGAGAGAGAGTGTGTGTGAGAGAGAGAGAGAGAGAGAGAGAGAGAGAGAGAGAGAGAGAGAAAGAGAGAGAGAGAGAGAGAGAGAAAGAGAGAGAAAATATATATATATATATATATATATATATATATATATATATATATATATATATATATATATATATATATATAAGGATGTGTGTGCAAGGATAAGATGTTAAACATGAGCATGTGGAGACCTCTTTTGTATCTTCCCTCTTAAGAGCTTCATAGAATAGACATCAGGGTTAATGATTGGGATTAATGGGATTTGTTCTTGGAATGAGCTTGGGGCAAGTATTGGCAGAATTCAGTTACTGGTAACATATTCTGCATCTTGCATGGAGATTCTGCATCTACTTGTATTTCTTGTCATGATCATCTGAGGCGTCTTGTTTTTTGAAGCGAGATTACAAGTTCTAAATGCCAGACATACCTTTGTAATAACAATAAACTTTCAGTTTATATGCATCTTATGTAATGTATGATATGCTGATAACTTACAGCAGAAAATAGTTAGGACTGTATATATATATATATATATATATATATATATATATATATATATATATATATATATACAAAGTATATGGTAGATAATTTGTTCTTACACCATCCATAAATACTAGGCAGCAAACATAAAGGCATACTTTAGAAGATCGTTAAATATACATAATGCTTGAAATTATTTGAGATTTATATACATATGTGTTCACATATTTATTTGTACTAAACTGCTAATCCCTGTTTGACAATGAAATTATAAATCATAATTTTATGAAATGTCTAAAAGTGCATATTTTCCATTTATTAAAAATAAATATTTGTTTTAATTACAGATTGAATTTTAGAATCTGTAACATTGGTTGGGGCGAGAAGTATGTCACGTCTAATGAGAGACTGTCTAGCCTCGCTTATATGTGTATGCTTTTACTACTGTGGCGAGCTTGCAGAGACGTGGGATGTTCGGAAGCTGTATGATGTGATTTACCTGGATTTTCAAAAAAACATTTGATAAAGTCCTTCATAACAGGCTATTATCTAAATTGCAGGCACATGGAATAAGAGATTGGTTTTCACACCACCAACAATGAGTTTTTAAGTGGTGAAATATCTGATTGGCAAAATGTAGCTATTGGTGTGCCTCAAGGATCGCTCTTCCAAATATATGTGAATGATTTAAAGAGTAACCTTATGTCAAAAGTAGCAAAATTCGAAGTTTAAAAAAAGAAGATTGATAAAACTAAATATTGATAAACTAAATATGTGAGAACGAGAAATGGTTAATGTCTTTCAATGAAGACAAATGTTAAATTGTGCATATTGGCTACATAAATTCCATACTTTAAATACAAGATTCGTGACCGATAGCTTGATAATGTTAAACAAGAAAAAAAAAACATTGTTATAATAATTAGTAATAATCTAAAAATGAGAGATCAGTGCACAGCTGCAGTAAAGAAGCGAATATGATGTTAGGTCATATTTAAAAGAATTTTAATCACAAATTGCCAGATGTAATGAAAAGACTCTATAAAGCATTTGTGTTGCCACCACACGCAGAATCCGTGATTAAATCCTGGTCATGATCACTACATTGAATACCAAATACCAATTTGAAAGAGTACAGAGACGAGCGACAAAACACATTCCTACAATATGTAATTCATTGTACGAGATACGATTAAAACAGACATGTTCCCTCTCTACAAATGAAGAATCAAGAGAGATATAATTGAAGTTTTAAAAATGTTTAAAATTTCAATTGAATTAATCCAGAAAATCTATTTGAGATTAATGATGTAATAGTAACAAGAGATAAAGGCATGATATTAAAAGTAAAAAAATGTAACACAATTGTTCGTAAGTCATAGTTCAGGTTAGAGTTGTTGACAGGTGGGACAGAACAATGTTATAATCATTCGAAATGGATCAAAATCTATATAAAAAAAAGTATTATTTGTATCTAGGTACATTCTGGTGAAGATGTTAAATTTTACCGTGTATATATATTGTGTG
>JAPQNM010000088.1:52500-58926 GCA_029783475.1 Metacarcinus magister | reverse complement strand
AGGCGACAACCTATGTATGGTCTTCAGTAAGTGGTGATGAATATACTTCTCTTATTTCTTTGATATAATTAATTGTTCAGTTACGTTTAAGGCATATCTGTAACATTACAATGTTCCTTTTTAAGTCACATTTTGCGATGTTTCAGATACTCAAGACGCACCCAAGAGTCTGAGTGTGGATTCAAGCAGCAGCCTCGAGTCCCTCGTCAGCTCCGATGACGAGGATGAGTCCGTGGTTGCTCCACCACCGCCGCCGCCACCCTCACAGCCCCCTCCTGCCCCATCGCCCAGCCCCACTCCTGCTGGGTCGCGGTGCTTTCTCCAGCTACGTCAGGAAATCGTGGTGAGCCTGACGGGGCGAGAGCCTCCACCAGCGAACAGAAGGGTCGGGAGAGCGACGCTGCCTTCACGCCTTCTCCCGTTGATCCCGTGGCTAAGTATTCTCAAGCTTTCCGAAATGTTCACGGGCCTCCCAGCGACACCGGCTCCCCCCAGCCCTCCCCTCGCCTCTCCCTCACGCTGGCACACCAAAACAAGATCCGTTCCATGTACACCTCGGCGTCCCCAGCGAGTGACGGAGGCGGCAAGCGGCCAGACAGCTCGAGCAGCACCAGCAGCATGACTGACTGGGAGAGCGGCCAGGCTACAGTGCGCCGCCAACCACTGGCCAAGCCCATCATCGCTCCCAAGGCCCCCGTCCCCACGCACAGCAGAGTCAGTGATGTTAGCGCAGGGTTCATGCGGCCCCAATACGTCACTATCAACAAGAGCAACTCGCAAGCATCGTCCGGGTTTGAATCACAAAGTTCAGATTCCGACTTCGGACCTCGGCGGACGGGTACGGTGCGCAGTGTGTACACCACAGTCGGCAGCGCCGCTACGCTAAGGCTCAGTAAGGGTTCCACCATGGACACCCTGGACCGCCTCAGTGTCCGCACGGAAGTGAATCGCCCCAGCCTTGGTGGGGCACGCGGCCGCCGTGACCGCAGCAGTGAACGAGAGTTGTCCGTAGAAGCGGTGGAGGTTCAAGCATCCACCTCTGCCGCCGCCGTACCTACTCCCACGGCCGAAGTCCCCGAGGCCCGCCCATTGGTGCCTGTTAGGAAGATGCCGGAGGTACAGCTCGACTCTTCCATCGGTAAGCTGCTGCGTCCGCGAACTAACCATGCAGCGACCATCCACGAGAACGATTCGCTCTACAACTACCGATCAGGCGACGAAATGTCCATGAAGATGAGTCATATGGGCCACAAGAGCATTCAGGACCACATCATCGCCACACAGATGTCTCGCCTTAACAGGGAGATGCCCATCAGTGACGTCTACCACGAAAGGAACCTGGGCCTTGGCCTCGCACCGCCGCTCTCCAAGCTGCTCATGTCTGCCGCGCAGCCCATCGTTGCCGGTGACCATGGCGATGCTGAGAGCAAGTCTGCCTCGGAGGACAGTTTCGGTAACTTCGACAAACTGTCCCTCGCTGATGACAATCAATTAGCATTGCCTCCAAAGCCTGATTTTAAGCCAAAGCCACCGCCTATCCCGCCGAAGAGGTTCGGCCCCAAGCCATGGGTGTCTGCCCACCCACAAGTCCCCAACATGGGAGTGACTCTAGAGACCTCTGCTGGGTTACCTCAATCTAACATTGTTTCTGAACTCAGTCGGCGAGACGAGGGCGACGGCCGCTCCATGACAGACTCCCACTACTCTGGCTACTCTCCCTCCAGGAACAACGGTATCAACAAGCCAGGAGACCTTAGCGGACCTGTGCCCTCCTCCTCTCAAAGCAGAAGCTACTATGACCTAAAGAACAGCTCGGTTGTTGGTGGTGCCGAGCGGGAGCAGGATACCCTTGGCGCCCTCCCTTCTGCAGGCATGGCTGGCATGTCCTCAAGAGGAGACGAGCCGCTCCATCACACGGTCGCGGAACTTAACACCTACGCGGCCTTCAACCCCGCCTACGAGCACGACGAACCCATGAGTGTCGGTTCAGTCGGGGCTCGCATCGGGTCCTCAGAGATCGCCGAGTATATGGAGCAGCTCCTCGGCACCACGGAGCCCTCAGAGAATGACCAGTCTGACGAGGCCTCCGAGGCGAAGACCAAGACCTGCAAGCGGCCGGGCAAGCATCCATCAGCGTGGAGCAAAGCCAAGACCCACAAACAGTTCTCTCATACCACCCAACAGTCCTCGTCTTGCTAGCGTTTACTACTTCGCGCCGGCAGCGTCAAACCGGCGTCGTCACTCTGTACATAGTGTCAAGGACGATGGAGGAGGCGATGGAGAAGGAGAAGGAGGAGGAGAAAAAAGAAAATGAGGATGGGGAGGGAGGAGTAGGGAGGAGGAGGAGAAGGAGGAGAAGGAGAAGGAGAAGGAGTGAGGAGGAGGAGGAGGAGGAGGAGGAGGAGGAGGAGGAGGAGAAGGAGAAGAGAGGAGGAGAAGGAGGAGGAGGAGTGCGCAATAAGTGGGGGCGTCAATTGGCGTCACCCTGTCCTGTCTTTGCCAAGTTTGAGTGCCAAGTGAGCGATGCCATATCAAGGGTTTGGGAGACAAGGACTCCTGGGGACATCCTTCGGTGCCAAAGCATTACCTATCCGTCCCTGCCATGCGTGTCTTCCCAAAGCAGTTCAAAGACAGTGATCGAACTCGGTGCAAAAGAAACCCTTACTTGAGCTTAGATCATGACGGAGTGTTTTCGTTCTTTACTTAGTTTGTTTTCCTTCATGTGAGGTGCCAGAAAAGAGGGATGTGCAGCTTCAAGGGACTGTCTATCTCTTCTTTTCTTTTCTTTTTCTTTTGCTCCTTAAATTAGCAGTCTCCTTTCCGCATATGTATACAACTTGGTTTCTTTTGACTTTCCCATCAACTGTCCCTGCCAACTGTCCTCAACACGGGCATTGTAAACGCTGCACTACCTCTCTACATAACCAATGCAAATTTTTACTGTAGCTCAAACTCACTGCAAAATCTCTGTCATCGCCGCCAAATTACATTAAGATTCACTCTATGAAGAAATGAAGTAAAAAGTAAATAACTAAATGGAAAAAAGGTGCCTTAGGTATCAATTTTTCTTCGTTACATAACGTGTCAGGTAAATTAGTCACCTGAGAAATGTTACCTGTCATGGAGGTCATCGAGGAGGAGGAAGAGGAGGAGGAGGAGGAGGAGGAGAAGGAGAAGGAGAAGGAGAAGGAGAAGGAGAAGGAGAAGAAAGAGGAGGAGGAGGAGGAGGAGGAGGAGGAGAGGAGGAGGTTTTGGTGGAAGAAAAGATAAATGGAGAACATGACTCAAGGTTGTGAGGGAAAATCAATACCCAGTGACAGATTACAGTTGAGAGCGAAAGGTGTGTGTGTGTGTGTGTGTGTGTGTGTGTGTGTGTGTGTGTGTGTGTGTGTGTGTGTGTGTGTGTGTGTGTGTGTGTGTATGTGTGTTTGTGTGTTTGTGTGTGTGTGTGTGTTTGTGTGTGTGTGTGTGTCCTAGTGTTTGTGTGCGTATGTTTATGTGTGTTTGTGTGTGTCTGTGTGTTTGTGTGTGTCTGTGTGTTTTTCTGCGTGTGTGTATGTGTGTGTGTGTATGTGTGTGTGTGTATGTTTTTGTGTGTGTTTGTATGAGCGGTGGGAAGATGTTCTAGTGCTGTGCCACAAAAAACACATGTGGTGTGTTTTTTTTCTGTATATTGTGATATATATTATATGATTACTGTAATATATCTTCGTGTATTATATATAGAATTTTTCACCGCCGTCTTTTAATTCCCTAAAACATCCCTTCCTTGCACAAACATCGGTACTAGTTTAACATCATTGTCTGGATTCGTTGTCTGTGTCTGTCTGTCATTCCCAACATCACGTAAAGATAAGAAACACTCAATACTTCAAGTTATTTCTTTTCTCATTATATTCTTTTTGAGTGTGGATGCAAATGTTTATCAAATCACAAACGCGGGTACAGATGCGAATACAGATATCTGATACATCCCTAGCACAGGAGTGTGATAGATAGAGCCAGTATTAGGAAATAGAATAATAAAAGTACCACTCAATATTCCTAGGTCAACCCTGGGAAAAGAAATCATATATACTTATGCTCCCCCTTAAAAAAATCTTGACGCCAAACACTCAATACAAAACAAATAGCACCATTATTTATTTCAAACATACATTAAAATAGTACAGATTATTTTTTTTGTATTTTACAGTAACATCAGATATTTATAACTGGCAAATCGTCAGGGCCGGATTAACCTATACGCCAAGTACGCCATGGCGTAGGGCTCCAAGCACTGAGGGGCCCACAAAAAAAGAAAATATTTTTCTACCCTATGGGGTATTTTCCTTTTTGGGCTTAATTCTGTCTTCCCGTCGCGGCACTCAACATGATTACATAACGTAAATTCAGAATATTAGTGTTGTTACGTTTGCCGCCGAACTGTATCTTCCAAAAACATGACTTTCTTCCTCATTTTCTAGAAAGCTATATGAGATATTGGAAATATCATTGCAGCACTTGATAAATCTAATTAAACTCTACAAATGTTATTATGAATGTTTGCTCTAAGACTAATATTTACACAGTAAAATGAAACCGTGTCGTATTTCCAGAAACATGACTTTCTTCCTCATTTTCCCGCAAGCTATGATAGATATCTTAAATATCATTGCAGCATATGATAGACCCATACACAGCATACACTTACATTTGTTATCCATACTTTTGAGAGAACCTTCAGCATCACATCCTTAGAGAAAACGGGACTTCATGCCACACTTCGTAAGTCTTCCAAACAGGTTCTCGCTTACAGTAACTTATCAAACCTGCGTCATTTTGTAATTTTGTAATTTTTTCTTATATAACATTCCACATACTCAATGAGCTACATGTCACTGATCGGGGAAGAGGCTGAGCTCACCACTTGTTTTCAACATGACCGAGTACGTGCATTTATCATCATCATCATCATCATCGTCCTGGTTAATTACATTCCCAGCATGGAGCTGCTGCTTAAAGTTCCTGTAAAGACAGAGCCGGATCTAGAACCTCTTTGACTGGGGGATGGGGTGGGGTGGGTACCATGATACAAAAATTACACATATTTCGAGACATGTATATATGGTATTTAAAACAAGAAAATATACAGACATATATACATACATTTGTCTTTATGGATAATGAATAATGATTATATTAAAGTACCTTTGCTAGAATGTCCGGCAGCAAAATCGTCCTTTGGTTCCTCCTCACAAACTGTTGAACTTCTTCCTTTGGTTCAATGGTAAAGTTTCTATGAACATATATCATTATCAACGAAGATAATCGGTTGGTTGACATTGTTGACCTCAAGTAAGTTTTCATAAGTCTCAGTCTACTGATATTGGATCAAAATTCGCAATGAAATTCTGTTTGAATTTTGTTTGGTGACCCCGACTGGGGGGCACGTGCCATCTGTGCCACCCACCGCCACCCGGGGAAACCGCCACTGTAAGAAATAGACTTCCATGTTGTGGCTATGCTGAAATATGTATCAAAAGTGAAAAAATTCTTTTGGTCATTTATGGATTATTTACTTAAAGAATGTGTTGACACTGCATCATAGTTATTTATAGTGTTGCTTGGCTCAAGCTCATTGATCATAAGATAATGTTGGGTCTTCTTCAGGTTTTGGAGGTGGTCCTCCACCTGTTTTCATCCTCTCTCTCTTCTCCTTAGCATTCTTCTTCTTGACTCTGAAATAAAAGTGCATATATAGTACCATAAAATATATTGTTTTGTATATATATGTGCGAGTACATGTATGTACATAAATGTATTCTTGCTCAAATGTCAAATACGTTTTTAATAGTAGTGTTAACATATATAATGTTTTTGAAGAGATTTGTCAGGTTTCCTACTTAATGGTTTCATATTGGATTACTGCTTGACAAACATAAACTCAAAAATGTCTTTCCTTAGGGAAGACTAGGACATTTAAAAAAAAAAAACTAGTTTGGGTACAATGTCAGGACGTTTTGACCCACTAATGTTATTCCTATAAGTCCTTTTGACTCTGTACTAAGAGCATTTCCCACATGCTGGACACTATAAGGCAACTGACAGTGGATCTGTCTATAACTAATAAACACTGGCAGGTTCTATTCTACAAAACTGCAATAACATTGATAATCTACTTACTTATTTTCTTTTGATGCTCCAACATCCGTTTAAGCAGGTGGGCAGGTCTTGGAGAGCCTCAATCAGCACCATTGTAAAGTGATGAAATCCTCTTCCAAACTTCGTTTTTCTTTTTTTATCATTTCATAAATTCTTTTGTTCAACATTATATTTCTTTCTTGCTCTATTAGTTCAAGGAGCAGCGCAATTTCCATCAGCATCTTCCATTGTTATGATTAGAACGGTAGCTGCCACGGTGTTTATATGACTGTTGTGACCATT
>JAPQNM010000088.1:37500-45000 GCA_029783475.1 Metacarcinus magister | reverse complement strand
GATAATTGTAATTGTGGAAAAATAAAGTATTAGTAAAATTCTGAAAAGCTTGTATATACTTCTTGTGCGTAAATATGTGTGTATACGTACACACAGACACACACACACATACACAATACAAGTGTTTTCTTTCTAACCAAAGCTTTTTTTTGACCAAGTTGGGAATTTGTATTTGTAATTGTAACTAAAATGTTTTTTCTTTGCAGTAATTGTAATTGTAATTGTAATTGAACTTCATGAAAATAATTATAATTATAATTGTAATTGTAATTTGAATTTTTTGTAAGTAATTTGTAATTGTAACTGTAATTGAGCATTTGAATTGTAATTACTCCAACCCTAGACTTGGCCTTCGTTATGCTAAGAGAGAAAATAGTTTCCCCTTATAAAAAAAAAATTCTTATACATGGGTTCATGTCAATATTGGTCATCATTCTAAATTCAAGAAAACTGGTTCAATATAGCTTGTTATTGCCTATTAAAGATGTACAACTTTGATTCATATGCTCTTTCATGTTTCTGTGACGGAGAAAAAAACTAAACTTTTTTTTTTAGTTAACAAGAGTCAAAACAAAACATAATGATAACATAAATAACTTTTTCGTACACTTCCCCTTCAAAAGAAATATTTACATTCAGGCGAAGAAAACAAATTGACAAAAAACAAACAAAAGGTAAACATATATTTTTTCTCTTTCTATTCTTTTTCGTTTATTTTTCTTTTTGCCACACAACAAAACAACTTACTTTTTAAAAGTATTCCGTTATTCAATGGAGAGAGAGAGAGAGAGAGAGAGAGAGAGAGAGAGAGAGAGAGAGAGAGAGAGAGAGAGAGAGAGAGAGAGAGAGAGAGAAGAGAGAGAGAGAGAGAGAGAGAGAGAGAGAGAGAGAGAGAGAGAGAGTCAACTAGGCAAGCCAGCTGGACCAAGTACATACACACTCCTAAATTAATTGGATATGTAAGGCCAGAATGCGTTTCTCTTCCATCATTTGTTACCAATATCAATTACAGTTCACGTCATGTACACGTCATCCATCTCTGCATTAGGCGCTGTACGGGCATCCGAGAGAGAGAGAGAGAGAGAGAGAGAGAGAGAGAGAGAGAGAGAGAGAGAGAGAGAGAGAGAGAGAGAGAGAGAGAGAGAGAGAGAGAGAGAGAGAGAGAGAGAGAGAGAGAGGAAGTCATTCATTCATTTCAATTTCCAAATAAGTCAGAACAAATGCCTCCCACACCTTCTCTACTCATCTCTATCAGCTGCCAGTCTATTCCAGGTTACTCCAGCAAAACTTTCTATTTCATCTCTCCATCTAGTTCTCTATCTGCCCTGTCTTCTTTTTCCATGCCTGGGTTGCCATTCTGTTACTCTCAGTCCATCTATTATATCTACCCGTTGCATTATGTGTCCTGCCCATGTCCACTTTTTTCTTTAATTGTGGTCAAGATGTGTTCAACTTTGGTCTGTTCCCTAATCCATAATGGTGTTCCTATATTTTCATGTTATGCCAAACATTATTCTCTCCATCCCCTTTGGACACTTTGAAGTATTCTAATGTTTTCACATATATTTCCTCTACCCTCTGTCTCCTGAGTGCTTATATAATTGCTGAAGTTTTCTCTGAGTCAAAGGGTTTTTCATAGTGTATGCAAGACATGCATAGCGGTTTAGTGTATGCAACATATTTTCCGGAATCTCTCTCTCTCTCTCTCTCTCTCTCTCTCCTCTCTCCTCTCTCTCTCTCCTCTTCTCTCTCTCTCTCTCTCTCTCTCTGTTGGTTTGAGTCTAGTGCTTCACAAACCTTAATCATGAGCACTTTGTAAAGAGTTTGTATACCACAGACAGTAAACTTATCGGATACTAGCTATTTTTAGGTCCTCGATGTCTCTTTTCATATGAATCGATATTATTAATACGTTTATCCAAGTACTTTAAAACATGCTATTGTACTACTAGGAGGAAGAAACCTATTATCCAGTAAGTCTAGTGTGTGTTGTATATAAGCTTTTTTATTTTACAGAAGTTCTAATAATACACTTCTGAGAAACAAACGCAAGGCAATAAATAACCTGCAATACTAAGACAATTTAACACTAACCTATTTAATTGTAATAACATAAAAAAAAACCTCTGCAATAATTAAAGCCAAACAAAGACAATAGTGTGTTTCATTTCAAAAAGTAATTATACGTTCTTTCCTCTTAACCCATTCAGTTCTTGCGGCACACCATATGTGCCAGCAGCGTCTCCCTCTCCTGTGTTTGCGGCACGACGTCTGTGACAAGATCTTTATATCATTCCCATGCATATACATATGATGTATAGGCCAGTGTAATAACTTTTATCATTATTTACAAATTTCTATTGTCTTATGTATCAGCATTACCGTTCTTATGAGTATTTATGTGATATTCAATAGATAATTTTACGGTACGATAACTGCGGTTTGGCAACACCGCCGGCAGCAATATATAACCGTCGCTCCGTCGGCCGTCAGCGACGGGCTCTTCTAGCTAGCATTAGATATTGGATATTGAAAATATTGAAAATATTGGAAATATCATTGCAGCATCTGATACACCTAATTAACTGTACAACTGTCATTATGAATATTTGTTTTATGACTAATAATTACGCAGTAAAATGAAACTTAATATTTATAAAAAAACATGACTTTCCTCCTCATTTTCCCGAAAGCTATTAGAGATATTGGAAATATCATTGCAGCATCTGATAGATCTAATTAAACTGTATCAACTGTCATTATGAATATTTGTTCTATGACTAATAATTACGCAGTAAAATGAAACTTAATATATATATATATATATATATATATATATATATATATATATATATATATATAAACATGACTTTCCTCCTCATTTTCCCGAAAGCTATTAGAGATATTGGAAATATCATTGCAGCATCTGATACACCTGATTAAACTGTAAAACTGATATTATGATTATTTATTCTATGACAAATAATTACGCAGTAAAATTAAACTTAATATTTATTTAAAAACATGACTTTCCTCCTCATTTTCTCGAAAGCTATTAGAGATATTGGAAATATCATTGCAGAATCTGATACACCTAATTAAACTGTACAACTGATATTATGAATATTTGTTCTATGGCTAATAATTACGCAGTAAAATAAAACTTAATATTTATATAAAAAACATGACTTTCCTCCTCATTTTCTCGAAAGCTATTAGAGATATTGGAAATATAATTGCAGCATCTGATAGACCTAATTAAACTGTAAATTTGACATTATGAATATTTGTTCTATGTATAATAATTACGCAGTAAAATGAAACTTAATATTTATATAAAAACATGATTTTCCTCCTCATTTTCTCGAAAGCTATTAGAGATATTGGAAATATCACTGCAGCATCTGATAGACCTAATTAAACTGTAAAACTGACATTATGAATATTTGTTCTATGACTAATAATTACGCAGTAAAATGAAACTATATATTTATATAAAAACATGACATTCCTCCTCATTTTCTCGAAAGCTATTAGAGACATTGGAAATATCATTGCAGCATCTGATAGACCTGATTAAAATCTACTACTGTCATTATGAATATTTTCACTAGTACTAATAAATACTGAATTTTACTTTTTTTAAAATTACTTTCTTCCTCGTTTTCTCGAAAGCTATTAGAGATATTGGAAATATCATTGCATCATCTGATACACCTAATTAAACTGTACAACTGATATTATGAATATTTGTTCTATGACTAATAATTACGCAGTAAAAAAAAACCGTATTTTTATATAAAAACATGACTTTCCTCGTCATTTTCTTGAAAGCTATTAAAGATATTGGAAATATAATTGCAGCATCTGATAGACCTAATTAAACTGTACAACTGATATTAGGAATATTTGTTCTATGACTAATAATAACACAGTAAAATGAAACTTAATATTTATTTAAAAACATGACTTTCCTCCTCATTTTCTCGAAAGCTATTAGAGATATTGGAAATATCATTGCACCAGCTGATACACCTAATTAAACTGTACAACTGATATTATGAATATTTTTTCTATGACTAATAATTACGCAGTAAAATGAAACTTAATATATATTTAAAAACATGAACCTCCTCCTCATTTTCCCGAAAGCTATTAGAGATATTGGAAATATCATTGCAGCATCTGATACACTTAATAAAACTGTACAACTGTCATTATGAATATTTGTTCTATGACTAACAATTACGCAGTAAAATTAAACTTAATATTTATTTAAAAACATGACTTTCCTCCTCATTTTCTCGAAAGCTATTAGAGATATTGGAAATATACTTGCAGCATCTGATACACCTAATTAAACTGTACAACTGTGATTATGAATATTTGTTCTAAGACTAATAATTACGCAGTAAAATGAAACTTAATATTTTTATAAAAACATGAATTTCCTCCTCATTTTCCCGAAAGCTATTAAAGATATTGGAAATATGATTGCAGCATCTGATACACTTAATTCAACTGTACAACTGTCATTATGAATATTTGTTCTATGACTAATAATTACGCAGTAAAATGAAACTTAATATTTTTATAAAAACATGAATTTCCTCCTCATTTTCTCGAAAGCTATTAGAGATATTGGAAATATCACTGCAGCATCTGATAGACCTAATTAAACTGTAAAACTGAAATTATGAATATTTGTTCTATGACTAATAATTACGCAGTAAAATTAAACTTTATATTTATATAAAAACATGACTTTCCTCCTAATTTTCTCGAAAGCTATTAGAGATATTGGAAATATCATTACAGCATCTGATACACCTAATTAAGCTGTACAACTGTCATTATGAATATTTGTTCTATGACTAATAATTACTCAGTAAAATGAAACTTAATATTTCTATATAAACATAACTTTTCTCCTCATTTTCTCGAAAGCTATTAGAGATATTGGAAATATCATTGCAGCATCTGATACACCTAATTAAACTGTACAACTGATATTATGAATATTTGTTCTATGGCTAATAATTACGCAGTAAAATGAAACTTAATATTTATATAAAAACATGACTTTCCTTCTCATTTTCTCGAAAGCTATTAGAGATATTGGAAATATCATTGCAGCATCTGATAGACCTAATTAAACTGTACAACTCTCATTATGAATATTTGTTCTATGACTAATAATTACGCAGTAAAATGAAACTTAATATTTATATAAAAACATGACTTTCCTTCTCATTTTCTCGAAAGCTATTAGAGATATTTGAAATATCATTACAGAATCTGATACACCTAATTAAACTGTACAACTGTCATTATGAATATTTTTTTCTATGACTAATAATTACGCAGTAAAATGAAACTTAATATTTATATAAAAACATGATTTTCCTCCTCATTTTCCCGAAAGCTATTAGAGATATTGGAAATATCATTGCAGCATCTGATATACCTAATTAAACTGTACAACTGTCATTATGAATATTTGTTCTATGACTAATAATTACGCAGTAAAATGAAACTTAATATGTATTTAAAAACATGATTTCCTCCTCATTTTCTCGAAAGCTATTAGAGATATTGGAAATATCATTGCAGCATCTGATACACCTAATTAAACTGTACATTTGATATTATGAATATTTTTTCTATGGCTAATAATTACGCAGTAAAATGAAACTTAATATTTATATAAAAACATGATTTTCCTCCTCATTTTCTCGAAAGCTACTAGAGATATTGGAAATATCATTGACGCATCTGATACACCTAATTAAACTGTACAACTGTCATTATGAGTATTTATTCTATGACTAATAATTACGCAGTAAAATTAAACTTAATTTTTATATAAAAACATGACTTTCCTCCTCATTTTCTCGAAAGCTATTAGAGATATTGGAAATATCATTGCAGCATCTGATAGACCTAATTAAAATCTACTACTGTCATTATGAATATTTTCACTAGTACTAATAAATACTGAATTTTACTTTTTTTAAAATTATTTTCTTCCTCGTTTTCTCGAAAGCTATTAGAGATATTGGAAATATCATTGCATCATCTGATACACCTAATTAAACTGTACAACTGATATTATGAATATTTGTTCTATGACTAATAATTACGCAGTAAAAAAAAACCGTATTTTTATATAAAAACATGACTTTCCTTGTCATTTTCTTGTAAGCTATTAGAGATATTGGAAATATAATTGCAGCATCTGATAGACCTAATTAAACTGTACAACTGATATTATGAATATTTGTTATATGACTAATAATTACGCAGTAAAATGAAACTTAATATTTATTTAAAAACATGACTTTCCTCCTCATTTTCTTGAAAGCTATTAGAGATATTGGAAATATCATTGCATTAGCTGATACACCTAATTAAACTGTACAACTGATATTATGAATATTTTTTCTATGACTAATAATTACGCAGTAAAATGAAACTTAATATTTATTTAAAAACAAGAATTTCCTCCTCATTTTCCCGAAAGCTATTAGAGATGTTCGAAATATCATTGCAGCATCTGATACACCTAATTAAACTGTACAACTGTCATTATGAATATTTGTTCTATGACTAACAATTACGCAGTAAAATAAACTTAATATTTATTTAAAAACATGACTTTCCTCCTCATTTTCTCGAAAGCTATTAGAGATTTTGGAAATATCATTGCAGCATCTGATACACCTAATTAAACTGTACAACTGTCATTATGAATATTTGTTCTATGACTAATAATTACTCAGTAAAATGAAACTTAATATTTTTTATAAAACATGACTTTTCCTCCTCATTTTCTCGAAAGCTATTAGAGATATTTGAAATATCATTGCAGCATCTGATACACCTAATTAAACTGTACAACTGTCATTATGAATATTTGTTCTATGACTAATAATTACGCAGTAAAATAAAAATTAATCTTTATATAAAAACATGACTTTCCTCCTCATTTTCTCGAAAGCTATTAGAGATATTGGAAATATCATTGCAACATCTGATAGACCTAATTAAACTGTAAAACTGAAATTATGAATATTTGTTCTATGACTAATAATTACGCAGTAAAATGAAACTTAATATTTATATAAAAACATGACTTTCCTCCTCATTTTCCCGAAAGCTATTAGAGATATTGGGAAATATCATTGCAGCATCTGATACACCTAATTAAACTGTACAACTGTAATTATGAATATTTGTTTCTATGACTAATAATTACGCAGTAAAATTAAACTTAATATTTATATGAAAAACATGACTTTCCTCCTCATTTTCCCGAAAGCTATTAGAGATATTGGAAATATCATTGCAGCATCTGATATACCTAATTAAACTGTAAAACTGATATTATGAATATTTTTTCTATGACTAATAATTACGCAGTAAAATTAAACTTAATATTTATTTAAAAACATGACTTTCCTCCTCATTTTCTCGAAAGCTATTAGAGATATTGGAAAT
>JAPQNM010000088.1:25000-30000 GCA_029783475.1 Metacarcinus magister | reverse complement strand
AGAGAGAGAGAGAGAGAGAGAGAGAGAGAGAGAGAGAGAGAGAGAGAGACGAGAGAGAGAGAGAGAGAGTAGAGAGAGAGAGAGAGAGAGAGAGGAGAGAGAGTATTGTATGATGCAGTGTACGGCAGGTGCGAGGTGCCTCAGAGCCTCAGGTAAGAGTCTTGCAAACACAAACAACACACACACACACATTTAATTTCACATTGACCTGTTTGATATCTTATAAAAAATGATAATATTAACCCATTTTTATTTTATTTCTTTTTTCTTCTTTCCTGTTTTTTATTTGTTTGTTTGTTTGTTTCTTTCTTTTCCTTTTTCTCTTATTAGTATTTTTAAAACCTTTTATTTCCTTTTCTTCAAGACTTAATTGTGGAAGAAAACGTTCCAGAAATTCGAATTATTGCTATATAATAATTGTTTTTCTCTTAACTTTATCACTAATTATCATCATTATCATTATCATTACTATCATCATCATCATTATATTTCAGAAGAGAAACGTAGCAGCACTAAGTTATTATTACTCAAGTTACCACATCCCAGAATGCATCAGTAGTAGTGGTAGTCTAGTCTAGTATTGCATCTTCCCACAATGTCATTCTTCACTACAAAGTTTCCACGTCCTTGTTTTCTACAATAAACAGTATATGATGTGCCTTTCTAACTGTCTCTAGGGGCACGTTGCAGAAGGGAGGGTAGGTGGGGAGAAGCCTTGTTCTATTCTATCCTATTCTTCCACACGTAACCTAATAGTAGTAGGTAATTCAGCAGATACCCTCGTTAAAGGCCAATATATTTCCACGCATCAATTGTTCCTATGTAATCCAATGTAATACTATGTAATCGTCTGTAATCTTGCTTTGTTATAATTTCCTATGATAATGTAATTGCATCAGGTTATAGACAAGAATACACAATCAAAAACCTTCATTGACAGGTAAAATCCAGTGTTACATTGTTATTGCCTTTTAATTCTTCTATTCATTCATCAATTATCACACGTTAAAATATTACACTTAAATTAGCACACTTGACTTCATTAGTGATATGTCTTTTCTTTGTTTATTTTTTTACTAATATCTTACTGCATCAATCAGATTTTTACTTGGGAGGGCGGGGGGGGGAGGGGGTGATGGAGCGTAAATTGACGCGAAGTAACAGTTCTCAATGAGCACGTACACTCTTGGAATGGTTGGTGTAAAAAAAAAAAAACTTTGTGAAACCTGAAAGTTTAAAAAAAAAGCTAACTCAATTTGGGTTCTCCAATGTCCAGGAGGATCGTGTAACTATTACTTTATTCACCTGAGCTACATACCTGTCCCTGCACCTTGCTACAACCAGGTATTCACAGGTATTGATGGAGACATTGCAGCCTTGGGTGAGGGATGGAACACGCCACTACACCCATTACGCCCTGGCTGCCACTACGACAACCATTACCACTGTCCTTAGTGTTATTGATGTCACCACCACCACCACCACCACCACACCACCAACAGTGCCATCACCACTAATAACAATATCAACTCAAGCAACAATACCACTTATGTTGCTTCTTTGTACTCAACACCAATACAATAACTACTACAAATACTACTACAAATACTACTACTACTACTACTACTACTACTTCTACTACTACTACTACTACTACTACTTAAAGCCCATCCAGCTCCGCCCCGCTCCACCTAATCTTATTAACAAACCACAAGATAAGATCACGTGCTGACACTAAACTGCACCAACATTACAAATGATCTGTAGTTACTATTACTAACTATTATTATTACTTACAACTATTATTATTACTGCTGCTGCTGCTTTTGATTATATTCCTCCTGCTTCACTTACTACTACTACTACTACTACTACTACTACTACTACTATTACCACTACTGAACCACGTACGGGGAGAACAAGTAACGAACTATACAATAAAATCAATCGACAAGACATGAGAGATGGAGAGAGAAAAAAGAGAAAAAAAAAGAGAGACGGTAGAGAGAGTAGTAAGTGGGAAGGAAGGGCACAAAGTCAGCCTTAAATCAAGCCACAAATGAAGGAGTAATAATCTCGAAACAAAGAAGGAATGGCTGTAAAGAGGAGTGAGTGAAGGTTGATAAACGCATCACCTCACACATACTAATGAAGCAAGGGAGGGAGGCAAGGCGGGCTGCCCTCCCTTGTTACACAGAATTACAATAATATATCTTCCTTCCCTCCACGCCTACCCGCATCTCCTCCTCCTCCTCTTCCTCTTCTAATGTTCTTCTGTACATATGATTTTCTCTTCTTCATACATCTCCTTCCGTTGCCTCCTCCTCCTCCTCCTCCTCCTCCTCCTCCTCCTCCTCCTAATACACACAATGGAGGTCCTTTTCCAATCAATAACAGAACAGAAAGGAAGACTCAACACAATCATGTTTCTTTGATCTCCATTAGCAAGTCAAATCTTTAAGGAGGAGCCAAAGAGAGGCTGAAAATAAACCCAACTTTTTTACACCCACACATTCTTTCTCTTAACACCCTCCTCTTTCCTTTAGTTAGGCGCCTTCCCTCTTCCTCCCCTCCCTCCCCCTTCTACTCATTAGGGAAGCGAAGAAGGGGTAGAGGAGGTGCAAACATCCCCTTTACCTCCCCCTGCCTGCACTTCCTCTTGTCCACACTCAAAGTTTACTTCACCAAAGGTCTCAGGGAAGGGGCGAGCAGCAAGTGTATTAAAGAGACAGGTATAAAAACTTCCCAGCGTCAATCTGTGCTTTTGGAAATGTCTATAGAGTGAGAGAGTAACTTCCTTCCCTCCTCCTCTCTATGTTATCAAAGTGTTTAGGAACTCTTCTCACTCCTTACATCTGTCTTGTTGATGTTCATGGCACCTCCTACACGTCATTAGCCTCCTGTTCGTCTTAGTTATGTTTGGTATTAGTCTCACGTCCAGATTTACACACATGCACACACATCAATCTACCTTTGAACTTGTGTTTTTAGTGTTGGTGTTATCATGTGTGTGTGTTATTATGATGCAAACACGGTAATGCTTCGTAGATTTTCCTTTGTTAATGTCTGTGTTATCAGCTCAGTATTCAACGCTTGTCCTTTGTTTCAGTTAATAATGTATGTAAGTGGATGTATCGCATAAACACACACACACACACACACACACACACACACACACACACACACACACACACACACACACACACACACACACACACACACACCTACACTGCCCTTGATCACGTCTTAATCACCTGTCAGTCTGCGTCACACCTTTCCTAGTCGAGGTAAGGAAGGACAACTGCAGCTTTCATGCGATGTTAAGTTAGTTCAGCTTTAAAATATCTACAATAACTTCTAAATGGGTTGCATAAATATTTTGTATGTAGTTTGCCTCGCAGTGCACAAGTCTCTTTGCGAAATTATTATTACGCATACAAAACAAAATAGTTCGTTGTACGTGTTGTTTTTTTCCTTATTATTATGAGAGTAAAATGGTTTCGTTCTGCAGAAATGTTGGTATTTAAAAGCGATTCCAAAACTGACAAGATTAAGTGTACATATTATTTTGTGGAGGTGGAATTTCTATCAAACTACAATTAATGTCTGTGGAAACGAAAACATGGGAGGGAAAAATAAGGAGGAAAAGGAAAAAATAATGCTGTGAAATATTCAGTTTGGAGTTTGACCAAAATGTTTGCTGATGGGCTTAAATAAAATAAATATAGCTTCAAGATATTTTAAAACATACATAAAGTTTTGAATCGTCGAAAACACATTTAACTCAAAATAACAGGAAAACCCGAACAAAAATTAAAAGGAAAAAAATAAAATAAAATAAGAAAATTGCAAGATCTAAAACGAGAGAAAAAAAAAGAAGTGCGCATCACAAAGCGTCTCAAGGTCACTTATTCACTACAATCACAACCCCAAAACGACCATAAAACCTAAAATACGACCCAGTACCTTTTTGTTACACCAGGTAATTGTACATATCTTCTTCCTCTTCTTCTTTTCCTTCTTCATCCTCTTTCTTTAATTCAATATAAGTACACTACAGGAAAGAAAGAAAAAAACATACGACCACATTACCTACATTAACTTGCTTACGCGCACGCACACATAAAATCTCCTCTCTCTCTCCCTTTCTCCCTCTCTCTCTCTCTTTCTCTCTCTCTCTCTGGGGTACGAAGCGAATGATCCTTTGGGTAGAGAGAAGAGAGAGATAGGAGAGCGTGAACCTATATTGAATCTCCTAACTTCTACTTGTGATACCTGCCGCTGGGGGGAGGTAAGGGGGGCAGGGGGAGAGACAGGGGGGCAACGGGGGGCAGGGGGGGGCAGGGGGGAGGAAATGAGGAGCCTGGGAGAGCTTGCACCTGGGGATATTATGAAAGGTAAGAAAATCTGCAGCCTCCGCGAATTTGGTAGTACGGAAATTCACACCTGGCGCGTCATTGGGTGATTGGGATAATTTGTGGTGATGGTGGAGGTGAATGGTGGTGGTGGTGGTGGTGGTGGTGGTGGTGGTGGTGGTAGTGGGAGGTGGAAGAAATGGAGAGACACAAGGATGGTGATGGGGAAGGAGAGATAAAGGAAGAGGTAAGGAGACGGTGAGGCAAAGATGGAGAGACACACATACACACGTACCCCCCCCCCACACACACACACACAAGAGCAGTCACGTAACTATTCGATTACGGATAAGAGAACTGACATCAACCATCCAAAACCGGTTATGATTCAGGTCCAGAGCAAGCATGGCAAAGGTACACACGAAATGGACTTGTTATATTCCAAGAATGAATCGTACTTTTTCACCCTTTTTTCCCAGCATTATATTTTGAAAGGTGATGATGTATAAGAAACTCGCGTGTTATGTTAGCGGAATGGTATTTTTTATCGTGTCCTTATCACATGTTAAACGAAAACCAGACACAAGGCGATGGCGTGCTACAGTGAGGGGAGTGTCAATTTTTTTTCAACTTTTCTTTTAACAA
>JAPQNM010000088.1:5000-20000 GCA_029783475.1 Metacarcinus magister | reverse complement strand
CATAAAGAAGGAAGAGAAAGAGGAGATATGAGAGAAGAGAGAAGAGAGAGAGAGAGAGAGAGAGAGAGAGAGAGAGAGAGAGAGAGAGAGAGAGAGAGAGAGAGAGAGAGAGAGAGAGAGAGATTAGGAGGGCAGGCTTGATAGATGTCCGCAGTAAACAAGACTAATAAGAGTAATTGCCAGGCACAAAAAAGTGATAAAAGACAGAATAAGAGAACGCAATAAATTCTGCCAATTTTGGGGAAAGAATAATCGTGATGGATTTCAGTTTCCGTTACCTGTTGTCACGAAAATGTCACTGCTCAAAGGTGTGAATGAGTCTCTCTCTCTCTCTCTCTCTCTCTCTCTCTCTCTCTCTCTCTCTCTCTCTCTCTCTCTCTCTCTCTCTCTCTCTCTCTCTCTCGCCAGTATTAAACCAGATGATTGAGTGGGAGGAAAAGGCAATCCCACAGGTAATATAAGAAGAAAAAAAAAAAGAGAGGGAGAAAATAATATGGTCAGATTGAAAAAAAAGAAAAAAAAAGGGGTGGAGGACTGTCAGATTAATTAAGATACGAGCATGAATAGAGCGAGATTTTTCAATAAATGCCATCCATGGTCGCGGCGGGAGACAGACAGAATGAAGAGGAAAATGGAACACAACACAGAAAAATACAAACGAGGGAGAAAAAAAAGAAAGAGGGAGGTAGAGAGAGAGAGAGAGAGAAAGAAAAAAAGAGAGAGAGAGAGGGGGAGAATAGGAATGGAGTCGAAGAGATAATGGAAAGAGGTGAGTGATAGGAGGTATTAAAATAGAGAAAATAAGTGGGTATTAATTCAGATAATAGGGTAGAAGTGGGTATGGAAATGAGAAAAGGCTGTTTAGGGTGTAATTTTCAAACCAGGATAATGGGTGGTAGTAATGGTGGTATGTCAGTGGTGGTGGTGGTGGTGATGGTGATGATGGTGATGATGGTGGTGGTGATGAGCAATGAGGACGAGTAGTAAAAACGAGACGTAGTAGTGGTGATAGTGGTAGTGATAGTAGTGGTGGCGGTGGTGGTAGTAGTAGTTGGGGTATTAATGGTAGTGGTGGTGGTTGGGGTATTACGCAAATATGATGATTATAGCATAGGGTCAAGTGGTGAGATGGAGTAGCAGTGGTAGGAGTAGTGGGAGTGGTGGAGTGTTAGCGAGGTAATCCTTAGGCGTCAAGTTACGGTTCAAACCACACTTAATGGGTTTTTTTTTCTTTCTCTCCTTTTTTTTGTTTTGTTTTTTGTATATTTAGCATAGTGATTTGAGGAGACCCAAGTGTGGCCTAGGAGCTGTAACCCTACTTAGTGTACCTGTACTTAACAAAATACAGGTGAGAAACGAACACCTACATACATATTCCTCTATAACTAACATTACAAAACATTTCAATTCACCCATAACAAAAACAATAAAATAATAATAATAATGAACAAAACACACATAGCGATACACATACGAGTAGAATCACCATCATCACCACCACCATCACCACCACTATCACCACCGATATTATTGCATTACGATGGCTAACACGTAGTGAGCGATGCAAATACACAGGTGGAAGCGATGTCTCGAGGTGCAGGTGCTGGAGGGAAGGTGAGGAGGGAGGAAGGAGGGAGGAAGGGAGGGAGGAAGGAGGGAAGGTTGGAAGGGCAAGATGAAGGTAAAATATATATATGGTAAAGGTTTTCAACTCTTTTTTTTCAATTTAATTCCTTCTAATGTTTATTTTTTAAGTCATAACTCATATATAAAAGGGTTTAAAGTTTATAATGCATGTATAGGATTTATATAAAGAGAAAGGATACCTACATATATACTTTTAAATGACCTTATAATTCAAGAAATATATAACATCACCTTAATAGAAAAAAAAATCATTGTGAATTACTATGAAAAATATACACACAAAATAAATAAAAATAAATAAATAAAAAATACATTATATAGAATCATGATAAAAAAACGATCACTTCAATAATAACTGTAACGCAATCCAACCATGAAAGTGTCGGCAGAAACCCAACCGCACACACACACACACACACACACACCACACACACACACACACACACACACACCACACACACACACACACACACACACACACACACACCTGACGGGGGTTGTCTCCTCGGGTTGAACGTCTCTGTGTGGGTGGGAGGGAGTGGGAGTGAGGGAGTGGGAGTGAGGGAGTGAGTGAGTGAGGGAGTGAGGGAGTGAGGGGAGCGCGTTACGGGTCATTGATGCTGGGGTGAGGGAGGGAAGGAGGGAGGGAGGGAGGAAGGAAGGGAGGGAGGAGAGGGAGGTGGGGTGAGGGATGGATAGATGGACGTAGGGTGGGTAGGGAGGAAAGAGAGAGAGAGAGAGAGAGAGAGAGAGAGAGAGAGAGAGAGAGAGAGGAGAGAGAGAGAGAGAGAGAGAGAGAGAGAGAGAGAGAGAGAGAGAGAGAGAGAGAGAGAGCGTGCAAGGAGATAAGGATGGTGAAAGATGGACGAGAAGGAAACTATCGTGAGGCCCTTCAAATGAGGAGTAACTGGGGGCTGGATGTGAGTGGAGGGGAGTGTGATTTGCATGAGAAACGAGAGTGCAATGATGAGGACACACTCTGGGAAGGAGAGGAGAGGAGAGAGAGAGAGAGAGAGAGAGAGAGAGAGAGAGAGAGAGAGAGAGAGAGAGAGAGAGAGAGAGAGAGAGAGAGAGAGAGAGAGAGAGAGAGAGAGAGAGAGAGAGAGAGAGAGAGAGAGAGAGAGAGAGAGAGAGAGAGTAAAATTCGAAGACATTACTAATATGAATTAAACTCACCCCGATTCTTTCCGTCTTTGAATAATTAATACTCCAATGAACTGAGTAATAATGGTAAGATTTCGTTTCATACTTCCAGCGACAAAAATTGGAACTTTTACACTTTCTTCCTTCCTTCCAATTCCCTTGTGAGGCTGAGGGGAAAAAAACGGGGACACGAGATAATGAGATCGAATGTAGCGTTCCCACAGGTCCTCACTTGGGTCACACGTGCCTGTCTGTCTGCATGCATGTCTGTATGTGTGTGTACGTGTGTGTATGTGTGTGTTTGGGCAGCTGTGTGTGTGTGTGTGGGGGTGACTGCAACAGCGACACACACATTTGCTAAGCTCTCCAGAACCATCTACCTCACTCTCCTACATAGTCCACATACTGCAAACACCTCCTTGTACCCACACGCTCTACATGCACGTCTATCTCTATCTCCCTCTCTCTGCACATCCTCTCTTCGTCTTCCCTCCTCAAGCCTTCACATCCTCTCTGCCTTAGCTTCACCCTCCACTTCCTCCGCCTCACACTGCACATCCACCTTCCCTTTCAGCCTGAGAGATATACTCCTAAACCGTCCCTTCTTCTCCCTCTCACTCCACCTCCACTCTCCACCCTTCCACAGCCTCAATACAGCCTTCAGACGCACAAGACTTCACACCACCACTAACACGTTCCCTGAAATGGCTTACTTACACTTACATACCAACGGAGTCCAACGCCTCTCCGGTAACTAAAGTGAGACTATTTGCAGCCGTAAGTAAGCGACAACACAGTCCATAGGGAAGGAAGGAGGAAGGAAAGCAGCGGGAGGGGAGAGAAGCGTCTTACCCTCGACAGGACCTTAGAATACTGTAGTTTGTGCTCTCTGAAGGAGGGGAAAAGATGATGATTCTTTTGCTAGGTGGAGGTGAGGCGAGGTGGGTCGTAGTGGTGTGCAGACTTACTTGCCTGCCTCGTGCAATGGCCGGTTCATAAGAAAGTACGAGACGTTTTCAAGAGTGTGTACCCAAGCGGGAATGAGAGCGTTTTTTAAAATATTCATGTTCTGTAGTAGTGTTACGTCCTGTGTGTGTGTGTGTGTGTGTGTGTGTGTGTGTGTGTGTGTGTGTGTGTGTGTGTGTGTGTGTGTGTGTGTGTGTGTGTGTGTGTGTATGTAAAAGAGAGAAAAAAAAGAAAAAATATCACACGTACGCAGGTGGAAAAAAAAACTCCATTTGACAATTTCATTCCATCTTTTAATGTCGCGAGTAATTTGACAGGATTCCATTAGTTATCAGCGTCAGGTGAGGGGAACAGACGGCGGCAGGTGGTGTGGCACGACTACTTTATCACGACAGGTAAACGTAATGGTGTTGACGGACAGGTAAACTCGTCCCCAGGTAACTCATTAATCAATCGAACCCGAGCGAGTGAACTGAATCTTTTTTACATATTGAAACCACATCTCATTTTTATAAGGAATCCAATCTCATAGAAGAGACACTATAAATATCTAAATAATAAAAATACGGTGCATTTCATTATTAATCGGCGGAGAGTTTCAATCTGGTATAGAGGAAGATAAGAATAAACATGAAGGAGCCACAATGCAACAAAGACCGCAGGCCGTTACGAAAGATACGAATGAAATATGAACTGAGAATAATAATTTTAAAAAGGTAAAGAATATTAGATAACATAACCTCAGGAGCGAGAGCGAGAGCGAGAGAGAGAGAGAGAGAGAGAGAGAGAGAGAGAGAGAGAGAGAGAGAGAGAGAGAGAGAGAGACGGAGATGAAGAGAGAGAGAGAGAGAGCAACCACACACATATCGAAGTAGACACCACAGTTCCGCCTCAACAAACCGTGAATATGCAGCATCGGATGTGACGGCAGGACGGAAAGGAGCCAATCCTACGAAGGTAAACATGAATATTCCCAAGGGCGGCGGCGACGAAGGCGGTGAGAAGACCCCGACCACCTGCAGCCTAAACCGAAGTGAATTCCATCTCCATATGCACGGGACAAGCGGACTCCGAACTGTACCTGTGTAGCTAATGGAGAACCGCTTTGGCCACTCGGTAAGAAAAGCATCGCCCGTTGAAGCCGCTGTCTCATGTTTGATTCATTCAGTGGAGGACATGGCGATAGAGACCAAGGGATGTGTGTGTGTGTGTGTGTGTGTGTGTGTGTGTGTGTGTGTGTGTGTGTGTGGTGTGTGTGTGTGTGTGTGTGTGTGTGTGTGTGTGTGTAATTGTGTTTGTGTGTGTTTTTTTTTGTTTGTATGACTGGCTATTTGTCTTTCTTGCTCTGGCTGTTGCGCGCTCTCTCTCTCTCTCTCTCTCTCTCTCTCTCTCTCTCTCTCTCTCTCTCTCTCTCTCTCTCTCTCTCTCTCTCTCTCTCTCTCTCTCTCTCTCTTCAGAAACATATAAAACGTACCAATATTTAATGCGTTCTATAAATCAAGATGTACCCAAACACACACACACCCACACACACACACCCACACACACACACACACACACACACACACACACACACACACACACACACACACACTGTTTGGCAGATGCATCGCCTAACTTCCCATTCCAGGCACCAACACGACAAGGTAATGAAGACGACATGAGATGGACACTCTATGACTATCTGTGTGTGTGTGTGTGTGTGTGTGTGTGTGTGTGTGTGTGTGTGTGTGTGTGTGTGTGTGTGTGTGTGTGTGTGTGTGTGTGTGTGTGTGTGTGTGTAAGCAGGTAAGCAAACAAAGTAAATATGCATGCAGTGTCCATTATACAAATTATCTTCACTCATAAAACAATTAACTAAACGTAAATTAACTTCAGAAATCGTGACCCAGAGACACCACCACCACCACCACCACCACCACCACCACCACCACCACCACCACCACCACCACCAACCACCACCACCACCACCAAAATTGAGGTCAGCCAGACTTTTGTAATCAATGATAATAATGTCAATTACTCAACTATCTATGAATAACAACGCGAGACCATTCACTTATTGGTTAGTTAAGATACTCACACGCACACACACACACACACACACACACACACACACACACACACACACACACACACACACACACACACATTTTCCAGCAAAGAGTAGAAAGTTAATAACATTACTTGGAATTAAATGCAACACTTCCTCTTCTTTTTAGAATTTCCAACAATCATTTAAAACTTGACACATTTTTACCTGTGAATTGATTACCTTGATTGTCTTTCCACTCTTACAGGTAAATCTGAGTCGTGGGTTCAAACAGGTAATGATGAGTCGTGGGTTCTAACAGGTAATGGTGAGTCGTGGGTTCTAACAGGTAATGGTGAGTCGTGGGTTCTAACAGGTAATGGTGAGTCGTGGGTTCTAACAGGTAATGGTGAGTCGTGGGTTCTAACAGGTAATGGTGAGTCGTGGGTTCTAACAGGTAATGGTGAGTCGTGGGTTCTAACAGGTAATGGTGAGTCGTGGGTTCTAACAGGTAATGGTGCGTCGTGGGTTCTAACAGGTAAATCTGAGTCGTGGGTTCTAACAGGTTTTCTAATAAGCATCTGATTTACTTTACTAAAAAACTACACCCATGCTATAGACACCTAGTATTAAAAAAATCATACATAAATAAAGTAAATAAAGTTGAATTTTGCAATATTAATCAATACGTTCCCGTGTGTTTTTCAGCCAAAATACCAAACATTTATGAGTGAAATTAAGTTATACCAGGAAAGAAAAGTCCAAAATAATACGAAAAGAAAAATAAATAACGTTATACCAAGAAAAAAATAACGTTATACCAAGAAAGAAAGATAACATTGATAGTAATTTTTTTTTACAATTTTTTTTCTTTTTTCAATTTTATTTCCAGCGATCAGGTAACGGTTGAGCAGGAGAGGAATTTCAGGGTTAAAAAGATAACTCTCAAGACATGACCGAGGACCTTAACGTCATGCCGAGGTCAGGTCACGCGTTCCAGTACATGATTTTGGGGGTCAATCCTCCGTTTGCAGATTGAGAAAGCCACGTACTAACCTCTCTCTCTCTCTCTCTCTCTCTCTCTCTCTCTCTCTCTCTCTCTCTCTCTCTCACCAGTAGCGACACACATTATCGTTCAAATTTTAATAAACATGAATAGCAAACCAAATAAAAACCAACATAATATAAAGCATAAAAAGGAAAAAAAAAGAGAGAAAAGAAAAATCAATATAAATAAAACAACAACAACAACAACGGCGCATATATATCTGCATTGCTCAGTGTTCCGTTCGGTAATGGTGAAAAACGGCTTTATTTACAAAACAAACAAACAAACAAACAAACAAACAAACAAACAAACAGCATCACTACTATTATTGATGAAACATAAATCACAGGTAATGAAAATCAACCTAATATTTAACCCTATTTTTCCCATTACGAGAGAGAGAGAGAGAGAGAGAGAGAGAGAGAGAGAGAGAGAGAGAGAGAGAGAGAGAGAGAGAGAGAGAGAGAGAGAGAGAGAGAGAGAGAGAGAGAGAGAGAGAGAGAGGAGAGAGAGAGAGAGAGAGAGAGAGAAAGAGAGAGAGAGCTTCCAGTACTAAAAAGCAACCGAAAAAAACCTTAATGATATGGGAACTAAAAAAAAAGGGGGTGGGGGGAGGGGGGTTGGAAGTAGAAAGCAGAACCAAAGGAAGAAAAGACGCTCAATAAAGATATACAAAGAAGGAGAAGGAACGAAAAATGATGCAATGAGTGGAAGCAAATAAGAGGAAGAGGAGAAGGAGGAGGAGGAGGAGGAGGAGGAGGAGGGGGAGGAGGAGGAGGAGGAAGAAGGGAAGGAACACATAGGAAGAACAAACAGCAACAGGCCTGTAAGCCCTTACGAGGCTGTTTATGATAGAGACTACACTATCTAATCTTGAGTGAAGGATACAAGATAGTAAGGGTGAAGGCTTCTCCATCCAGCCAACTGTCATTATGAATATTTGTTCTATGACTAATAATTACGCAGTAAAATGAAACTTAATATTTATTTAAAAACATGACTTTCCTCCTCATTTTCTCGAAAGCTATTAGAGATATTGGAAATATCATTGCAGCATCTGATACACCTAATTAAACTGTACAACTGTCATTATGAATATTTGTTCTATGAATAATAATTACGCAGTAAAATGAAACTTAATATTTATATAAAAACATGACTTTCCTCCTCATTTTCCCGAAAGCTATTAGAGATATTGGAAATATCATTGCAGCATCTGATACACCTAATTAAAATGTACAACTGTCATTATGAATATTTGTTCTATGAATAATAATTACGCAGTAAAATGAAACTTAATATTTATTTAAAAACATGACTTTCCTCCTCATTTTCTCGAAAGCTATTAGAGATATTGGAAATATCATTGCAGCATCTGATACAACTAATTAAACTGTACAACTGTCATTAGGAATATTTGTTCTATGAATAATAATTACGCAGTAAAATGAAACTTAATATTTATATAAAAAAATGACTTTCCTCCTCATTTTCTCGAAAGCTATTAGAGATATTGGAAATATCATTGCAGCATCTGATACACCTAATTAAAATGTACAACTGTCATTATGAATATTTGTTCTATGACTAATAATTACGCAGTAAAATGAAACTTAATATTTATATAAAAACATGACTTTCCTCCTCATTTTCCCGAAAGCTATTAGAGATATTGGAAATATCATTGCAGCATCTGATACACCTAATTAAACTGTACAACTGTGATTATGAATATTTGTTCTATGACTAATAATTACGCAGTAAAATGAAACTTAATATTTATATATAAAACATGACTTTCCTCATTTTCCCGAAAGTTATTAGAGATATTAGAAATATCATTGCAGCATCTGATACACTTAATTAAACTGTACAACTGTCATTATGAATATTTGTTCTATGACTAATAATTACGCAGTAAAATGAAACTTAATATTTATATAATAACATGACTTTCCTCTTCATTTTCCCGAAAGCTATTAGAGATATTGGAAATATCATTGCAGCATCTGATACGCCTAATTAAACTGTACAACTGTCATTATGAATATTTGTCCTATGACTAATAATTACGCAGTAAAATGAAACTTAATATTTATATATAAAACATGACTTTCCTAATTTTCCCGAAAGTTATTAGAGATATTAGAAATATCATTGCAGCATCTGATACACCTAATTAAACTGTACAACTGTCATTATGAATATTTGTTCTATGACTAATAATTACGCAGTAAAATGAAACTTAATATTTATTTAAAAACCTGATTTTCCTCCTAATTTTCTCGAAAGCTATTAGAGATATTGGAAATATCATTGCAGCATCTGATACACCTAATTAAAATGTACAACTGTCATTATGAATATTTTTTCTATGAATAATAATTACGCAGTAAAATAAAACTTAATATTTATATAATAACATGACTTTCCTCCTCATTTTCCCGCAAGCTATTAGAGATATTGGAAATATCATTGCAGCATCTGATACACCTAATTAAACTATACAACTGTCATTAGGAATATTTGTTCTATGACTAATAATTACGCAGTAAAATGAAACTTAATATTTATTTAAAAACATGACTTTCCTCCTAATTTTCTCGAAAGCTATTAGAGATATTAGAAATATCATTGCAGCATCTGATACACCTAATTAAACTGTACAACTGATATTATGAATATTTGTTCTATGACTAATAAAACGGCAGTAAAATTAAACTTTATATTTATATAAAAACACGACTTTCCTCCTCATTTTCCCGAAAGCTATTAGAGATATTGGAAATATCATTGCAGCATCTGATACACCTAATTAAACTGTACAACTGTCATTATGAATATTTGTTCTATGACTAATAATTACGCAGTAAAATGAAACTTAATATTTATTTAAAAACATGAATTTCCTCCTAATTTTCTCGAAAGCTATTAGAGATATTGGAAATATCATTGCAGCATCTGATACACTTAATTAAACTGTACAACTCTCATTATGAATATTTGTTCTATGACTAATAATTACGCAGTAAAATTAAACTTAATATTTATTTAAAAACATGACTTTCCTCCTAATTTTCTCGAAAGCTATTAGAGATATTGGAAATATCATTGCAGCATCTGATACACCTAATTAAAATGTACAACTGTCATTATGAATATTTTTTCTATGAATAATAATTACGCAGTAAAATAAAACTTAATATTTATATAATAACATGACTTTCCTCCTCATTTTCCCGAAAGCTATTAGAGATATTGGAAATATCATTGCAGCATCTGATACACCTAATTAAACTATACAACTGTCATTAGGAATATTTGTTCTATGACTAATAATTACGCAGTAAAATGAAACTTAATATTTATTTAAAAACATGAATTTCCTCCTTATTTTCTCGAAAGCTATTAGAGATATTGGAAATATCATTGCAGCATCTGATACACCTAATTCAACTGTACAACTGACATTATGAATATTTGTTCTATGACTAATAATTACGCAGTAAAATAAAACGGTATATTTATTTAAAACATGACATTCCTCCTCATTTTCCCGAAAGCTATTAGAGATATTGGAAATATCATTGCAGCATCTGATACATCTAATTAAACTGTACAACTGTCATTATGAATATTTGTTCTATGACTAATAATTACACAGTAAAATGAAACTTAATATTTATATATAAAACATGACTTTCCTAATTTTCCCGAAAGTTATTAGAGATATTAGAAATATCATTGCAGCATCTGATACACTTAATTAAACTGTACAACTGTCATTATGAATATTTGTTCTATGACTAATAATTACGCAGTAAAATGAAACTTAATATTTATATAATAACATGACTTTCCTCTTCATTTTCCCGAAAGCTATTAGAGATATTGGAAATATCATTGCAGCATCTGATACACCTAATTAAACTGTACAACTGTCATTATGAATATTTGTTCTATGACTAATAATTACGCAGTAAAATGAAACTTAATATTTTTTTAAAAACATGACTTTCCTCCTAATTTTCTCGAAAGCTATTAGAGATATTGGAAATATCATTGCAGCATCTGATACACCTAATTAAAATGTACAACTGTCATTATGAATATTTTTTCTATGAATAATAATTACGCAGTAAAATAAAACTTAATATTTATATAATAACATGACTTTCCTCCTCATTTTCCCGAAAGCTATTAGAGATATTGGAAATATCATTGCAGCATCTGATACACCTAATTAAACTGTACAACTGTCATTAGGAATATTTGTTCTATGACTAATAATTACGCAGTAAAATGAAACTTAATATTTATTTAAAAACATGACTTTCCTCCTAATTTTCTCGAAAGCTATTAGAGATATTGGAAATATCATTGCAGCATCTGATACACCTAATTAAACTGTACAACTGTCATTATGAATATTTGTTCTATGACTAATAAATACGCAGTAAAATGAAACTTAATATTTATATAAAAACATGACTTTCCTCCTCATTTTCTCGAAAGCTATTAGAGATATTGGAAATATCATTGCAGCATCTGATAGACCTAATTAAAATCTACTACTGTCATTATGAATATTTGCTCTAGTACTAATAAATACTGAATTTTACTTTTTTTTAAATTACTTTCTTCCTCATTTTCTCGAAAGCTATTAGAGATATTGGAAAAATCATTGCATCATCTGATACACCTAATTCAACTGTACAACTGACATTATGAATATTTGTTCTATGACTAATAATTACGCAGTAAAATAAAACCGTATATTTATTTAAAACATGAATTTCCTCCTCATTTTCCCGAAAGCTATTAGAGATATTGGAAATATCATTGCAGCATCTGATACACCTAATTAAACTGTACAACTGTGATTATGAATATTTGTTCTATGACTAATAATTACGCAGTAAAATGAAACTTAATATTTATATATAAAACATGACTTTCCTCATTTTCCCGAAAGTTATTAGAGATATTAGAAATATCATTGCAGCATCTGATACACTTAATTAAACTGTACAACTGTCATTATGAATATTTGTTCTATGACTAATAATTACGCAGTAAAATGAAACTTAATATTTATATATATACATGACTTTCCTCCTCATTTTCCCGAAAGCTATTAGAAATATTGGAAATATCATTGCAGCATCTTATACACCTAATTAAAATGTACAACTGTCATTATGAATATTTGTTCTATGAATAATAATTACGCAGTAAAATGAAACTTAATATTTATTTAAAAACATAACTTTCCTCCTCATTTTCTCGAAAGCTATTAGAGATATTGGAAATATCATTGCAGCATCTGATACATTTAATTAAACTGTACAACTGTCATTATGAATATTTGTTCTATGAATAATAATTACGCAGTAAAATGAAACTTAATATTTATATAATAACATGACTTTCCTCCTCATTTTCTCGAAAGCTATTAGAGATATTGGAAATATCATTGCAGCATCTGATACACCTAATTAAAATGTACAACTGTCATTATGAATATTTGTTCTATGACTAATAATTACGCAGTAAAATGAAACTTAATATTTATATAAAAACATGACTTTCCTCCTCATTTTCCCGAAAGCTATTAGAGATATTTGAAATATCATTGCAGCATCTGATACACCTAATTAAAATGTACAACTGTCATTATGAATATTTGTTCTGTGACTAATAATTACGCAGTAAAATTAAATTTAATATTTATTTAAAAACATGACTTTCCTCCTCATTTTCTCGAAAGCTATTAGAGATATTGGAAATATCATTGCAGCATCTGATACACCTAATTAAACTGTACAACTGTCATTATGAATATTTTTTCTATGAATAATAATTACGCAGTAAAATGAAACTTAATATTTATATAAAAAAATGACTTTCCTCCTCATTTTCTCGAAAGCTATTAGAGATATTGGAAATATCATTGCAGCATCTGATACACCTAATTAAACTGTACAATTGTCATTATGAATATTTGTTTTATGACTAATAATTACGCAGTAAAATGAAACTTAATATTTATATAATAACATGACTTTCCTCCTCATTTTCCCGAAAGCTATTAGAGATATTGGAAATATCATTGCAGCATCTGATACACCTAATTAAACTCTACAACTGTCATTATGAATATTTGTTCTATGACTAATATTTACGCAGTAAAATGAAACTTAATATATATTTAAAAACATGACTTTCCTCCTCATTTTCTCGAAAGCTATTAGAGATATTGGAAATATCATTGCAGCATCTGATACACCTAATTAAACTGTACAACTGTCATTATGAATATTTTTTCTATGAATAATAATTACGCAGTAAAATGAAACTTAATATTTATATAAAAAAATGACTTTCCTCCTCATTTTCTCGAAAGTTATTAGAGATATTAGAAATATCATTGCAGCATCTGATACACCTAATTAAAATGTACAACTGTCATTATGAATATTTTTTCTATGAATAATAATTACGCAGTAAAATTAAACTTTATATTTATATAAAAACATGACTTTCCTCCTCATTTTCCCGAAAGTTATTAGAGATATTGGAAATATCATTGCAGCATCTGATACACCTAATTAAACTGTACAACTGTCATTATGAATATTTGTTCTATGACTAATAAATACGCAGTAAAATGAAACTTAATATTTATATAAAAACATGACTTTCCTCCTCATTTTCTCGAAAGCTATTAGAGATATTGGAAATATCATTGCAGCATCTGATAGACCTAATTAAAATCTACTACTGTCATTATGAATATTTGCTCTAGTACTAATTAATACTGAATTTTACTTTTTCTTAAATTACTTTTTTCCTCATTTTCTCGAAAGCTATTAGAGATATTGGAAAAATCATTGCTTCATCTGATACACCTAATTCAACTGTACAACTGACATTATGAATATTTGTTCTATGACTAATAATTACGCAGTAAAATAAAACGGTATATTTATTTAAAACATGACTTTCCTCCTCATTTTCCCGAAAGCTATTAGAGATATTGGAAATATCATTGCAGCATCTGATACACCTAATTAAACTGTACAACTGTGATTATGAATATTTGTTCTATGACTAATAATTACGCAGTAAAATGAAACTTAATATTTATATATAAAACATGACTTTCCTAATTTTCCCGAAAGTTATTAGAGATATTAGAAATATCATTGCAGCATCTGATACACTTAATTAAACTGTACAACTGTCATTATGAATATTTGTTCTATGACTAATAATTACGCAGTAAAATGAAACTTAATATTTATATAAAAACATGAATTTCCTCCTCATTTTCCCGAAAGCTATTAGAGATATTGGAAATATCATTGCAGCATCTGATAGACCTAATTAAAATCTACTACTGTCATTATGAATATTTGCTCTAATACTAATAAATACTGAATTTTACTTTTTTTAAAATTACTTTCTTCCTCATTTTCTCGAAAGCTATTAGAGATATTGGAAATATCATTGCATCATCCGATACACATAATTCAACTGTACAACTGATATTATGAATATTTGTTATTACGAAGTAAAATAAAACCGTATATTTATTTAAAACATGAATTTCCTCCTCATTTTCCCGAAAGCTATTAGAGATATTGGAAATATCATTGCAGCATCTGATACACTTAATTAAACTGTACAACTGTCATTATGAATATTTGTTCTATGACTAATAATTACGCAGTAAAATGAAACTTAATATTTATTTTAAAACATGACTTTCCTCCTCATTTTCTCGAAAGAAGGAGGAGGAGGAGGAATAGGAGGTAAAGGGAGGAGAATGAAAAGAGGGTGAGGAGGAAAAATGAGCAATAAAAAAAATGCAAAAAAAAAAAAGAGAATGAAAGATACAGAAAAAAACGAAAAAAAAAAAAATAAAAAGACACCTTAATACACAAACAACAACACAAACAAGGACAAAGAGACACAAAACAGGGACACACACACACACACACACACACACACACACACACACACACACACACACACACACACACACACACACACACACACACACACACACACACACACACACACACACACACACACACACACACACACACAGACCGACAAATAGGAAGAAAAAAAATAACGTTAGGGACACAGGTATACA
>JAPQNM010000086.1:57500-71347 GCA_029783475.1 Metacarcinus magister | reverse complement strand
GAGAGAGAGATTATGGATAGCAAAATTAAGGAAATTATATAATAATGTAGCAATTAAATGAATATTCGTTTACATAATATTTTCCATCCAAGTCAGGTTTAATCCCCGGCAAACGCTTGCTTTGCTGGGATGTCTTGGGTTGGCGATCGACTACTGCCAGCGAGTGAATCTGTCAATTGCCATAGTAGCCATGGTGAATACCAGTATTGACAACTCCAACACAACGTATTCATGCCCAAACACTGCTCCTCACTCCCGCATGGTAAGATAAGATTTTTGGTTTTAACGAGCTAGTATTTTCTTTTCGAATAAACTTAATTACTATACCGCTTGTAACAGACCTAGAACTAATACAAACATTTAACGCATACAAAAATGCGAGATCTCGATCAAACCAATGACTCGCATGGGCCCGGTGTCTAGCTCATTGTGAGACTTGTGTACGTAGTTGTTATGGAATAAGCCAGATATGTTAGTCATTCACTACTCAAATCCCAGATATGTTTCCTCTTTTTAAACGTACTAGGTCCATGATGTGTCGGTTCTTGACATCAACATCTCTGAACATAGAGTTGCAATTGTAGAAACGATGCAGCTGGAAGAGGGTGGAAAGGAATTTTCCTGGGACAAATGGACGCAAGGGATGGTGCTTGGAAGCTTTTACTGGGGTTACGCAATTACTAACCTCATTGGAGGACGGATCAGCGAATACTTGGGTGGCAAAACTGTCATGGGACTTGGAATATTTGCTGCCTCCTTACTGTCCCTTATCACTCCGCTGGCTGCTCGTGCCTCCGTCAAAGCCCTCATCATTTGTAGAATTTTCCTTGGCATTGCACAGGTAAGTACACCAGCTGATTTTTTGTTTATTCACCCTTTCTGGAAGAATTTCTGTGTTAAGGTCAGGACACTGGGGCGGCAACGTCACATGTGCTGCGTACCATGTGTAATCAAAGGTTTACAGAGTCGTTATTTTACCTTGAAATCGCAAGGCATTCATAAAACCATGCAGTTGTATTAGAAAAATATAATATATACTTGAAAATATTTATGTTTTAGGGGCGTATATTCAGGGTGTGCTAAGTGTGCACCGCACACCCTCAGCCAGAGAGAGAAATGCATGATAGTTATAGTTATAAATAAATTCAGCAGTAAGTGGGAAACGATAATTTTCGTATTGTTTTTTAGCCCTGTTATAATATTTTGCACTATAGTTGTTCTGTAGAAGCACTGCACACCCAATAATCAATTGTATCATTATGTAGCATAGCGCGTACGGTGGAGTGGGAGGGCAGACTGTTGAAAATATGGAGCTGGGTGTGCGGCTCTACAAATGCACACTGCTTGCGTTCGTTTTTACTGCAGAAATTTTATATTGGCTAGAAGGTATAAAGTGTCTTTGCCATTCATTATATGGGCATAATTAAGACTTGCAGGAATTATAATATAGTATTTATTATGAAACCAAATGTTATTAAGTCACTCAATCAGAAATATAGATTAAGTGCAACCTAAGTCATGGACTCTCTTACCGATGAAACAACGGAAGTAAGTTGAGTTGCCAAGTTATACTAACTCAGTTTCATTGACGCCAGTGTCGAGGAAGCACGTGCATTTCCCTTGACTTCTAGCTAATTGACAGTAATTAGGTATATGTTATTTATGGACAGAATCACTGTTCAGCACACCCAGTGACAGAAACCACCATACGCCACTGACGTAACAGCTAACAGTATGAGAGAGGTCATCATGGCATGCGGGAATCCCACAGCCACACCCAAGAGTTCAAGATAGGCTAATTTGACTTATAGCTCAGATGAACTCACCGTCTTCACGGTACGTTCACATTCGCAAACAATTTTGACTAGATATTTTCACACTGGGCTGTATCCTATAACAACTTTATCAAAATGATGTAAAATTTTGGCTAGCTGTGCCCACCACCGGTAATATAATAATTTTTTTTTACTCAAGTGCTCCCGAATAGGATTAGGACATTTATCCTACATACAAGGAGCTGTGAGGCAGGGTTGTGGGATGTCCCCTTGGCTGTTTAACATATGGATGTTGTAATAAGAGAAATTAAAGCAAAGGTTGGTGATATTGAAATTGAAATGTATGTAAATGGTGACATGGGTGTTGAATACAATTTTGTTTGCCAATGATACGGTCTTGATTGCAGAGAATGAGTGACTTACAAAGTAAGCTGGTAGATATATAAATAAATAAATATATATATATATATATATATATATATATATATATATATATATATATATATATATATATATAGAGCGAGAGAGAGAGAGATGAGAGAGAGAGAGAGAGAGAGAGAGAGAGAGAGAGAGAGAGATAGATAGATAGATAGATAGATAGATATAGATATATAGATAGTGTATGCAAAAGATGTAATTTGAAGATAAATGTTAACAAAAGTAAGGTGATGATGCACGAGAGAAGTTAAAAGCGAAGTGGTTGATTTTTATTGAATTTCTTCAGTAACTTCAATGAATTTCTTAAGTTCACTTTTAATTCTAGTCACTACATTAGCACTTTCACCACATCCCACATTAATCATGTCCCAAAATAAGAAAATTCCCCGATACATTCAAAGGGCTTGCCATTTAGGTCAATCTGCTCTCATCTATCTCTCCCTCATCTTTCCTTACATGTTGCTCATTCAAACACTTAGTACTCAGCAGCCTACCTCTAATCTCACAACATCTTTTGTGCACACACATACATTACGTAAAAAAGACCCACACCCTTTTGGGAAATTACACATGGCTAAGCACCTTCAGTTATTACAGTGCCACCATCCTTAGGTGAAAGGATATTGATAATTATTAATGTGCTTTTTTATTCTAGTGTAATATCATTGATTTCATGGATTTGTATACAAAAACTTTGGTCACAATCTACTGAGTCATTGGCATCTTTATGATAGATGTAGCCTACCCTTTTCCTTAAATAGAATGCTTCTAACTACACATAGTACAACTTGATTTGAGTTGATTTTAATGACTTGATTTTAATAATGATGATGCTTTTGCAGGGCATAACTATACCAGCCATGAATACTATCTTGGCCTCCTGGTTTCTGCCTCTGGAGAGGATCAAATACACTACTATTGTAATCTCAGGTATGTATTAATCTAAGATAAGAAGTCCTAAATCTTTTGGAAGTGATCGATGTTCATAATGATAGTGGTTGAGGTTTAACTAGATGTTAAAAGCAAAAATCACTTGGATACTTAAAAATAGATGAAAATATATTTGGAATGTCATTTGGTTTGCTTCTGGAAACCCACATTTGGGATGACAATTTTGAAATGACATGTTTTTTTTATACCTGTGGTCTTAGCTCAAACAATTTCGGTGACACAAGAAAAATAATGCATGAATACACTCAAACCTTAACAATCCCCATAGTAAAATTTGACTGAACATTCAAACTAAACTTAAGATATACACCATTCAGATTTCATTCAAATTATCTGAAAATACTTCTGTATATACATTTTTCATTCAACCCCATACTGTATCTTGAGAATTTTTTATTTATTTTAAAGATTTTGTACCTACTGATTTTTTTTCAGCATTTTTTTATAGCATTTTCATAATGTACATACAGTGGAACCTCGGTATACGTCCTTAATCCGTTCCAGATCCCTGGACTTATACCAAACGAATTTTTCCTATGAGAAATAAAATGAAAATGATAAATCCGTTCCCATGAAAAAAAATCTTATTGTTATTGGCATAAAGTTCATGTATTATACATTGATGGGGTTGTATAATTTAATTTTTAAACACTCCTAAATACTAAAATACGTAGTGTACATAAATTAAATACAGTATAGTACAAAAGAAATTATATGAAATACTGTAAATGAAAATTTAAAATCACTTTACCTTGCTGAGAAGTCGAGTGCCTACTAGGATGGTACTGAGAAGGGAGGAGGAGGAGATATGTTATTGTTTGGAAAGAGAGTCCCCTTCCAATAAAACGCGGGACTCACTCGTATGAAATGCCCACTGCCAGACTCTCAGGTCAAGCGCGGGATGACCCGCTAATCACTCCATATATGGTCATGGGGCTAGTGAGTCGAGTCAGAGGTCGGCGCACAAGCCATAGTGTGTAGTGTGTACGGGCCTAGAGAGAGAGAGAGAGGGAGAGAAAGAAGGCGGGTGGGTGGGAGGGAGGCACAGAGAGAGTGAGAGAAAGGGGGTTGGTGAGAGGGAGGCAGGCGAGGCAAGGAGGAGAGCAAGCCCAGCCAATCACGAGGCAGAGTCATGCTACGTCACTGGAGAGGGCAGGGCAGAAGAAAATTAAGTCCAAATTTCGGAAATATGTTGTACTGACGCTCGCACGAGTGGTATTTCAAACAAAGGTCGTATACCAAACAAAATTTTTTGAGTTCAAACAGATCGTATACCAAGTTAGACTTATTCCAAAGCGGACGTATACCAAGGTTCCAGTGTATGTATTTATTTGCATGCATGTAAATTCTTTCATCAATACTCATACTATCACATCTATACATACATTCATATATATATATATATATATATATATATATATATAATATAATATATATATATATATATATATATATATATATATATATATACATATATATATACATATATATATATATATATATATACTATACATGTATATATATATATATATATATATATATATATATATATATATATACATGTGTGTATATATATATATATATATATATATATATATATATATATATATATATATACACTAGTTCTCCGTTATATCGCGGTTAACTTTTCGCGATCCCGGTATTTCGCGTTTTGTAACCTATTATTTTTTATATCGCGTATACTTTTGCCATTTCGCAGAATTCCGCAGCATTGTTTATGAGTTTAAATTTCGCGCATCACAATAGAATAGCCGTACGTACTGATTTAGCCAATCAGAGCGTCAGTATTGTTTTCTCGGCCGCTGTTTGGCTGTTGTGTTCTAAGGGCTGATTTCACAGTTGCTTCCTATAGTTGTGATCGTTACCAATGAGCAGTGATCTTCACCATCATCAACAAATCCGATTTCACAGAAGTCTTTCGCGGTATTGTTTGTTTGTATCAATACCCGAAATTGGAACCTTTGGTAACGCAGGCTTGGGAGCTGGGGGACCTTCCCAACGGAGCTTAACAAAGCAATTTTTTAGCAAAAAAATCAAATTCTTATCCCCATATAGTTATATTATTTCCTGAAATATATGTGAAAAATTATTTAACAATACAGCAACATGTTGTAGGGGTATGATGATATGAAATTTTTTTAGAAAAATGTGGATGGCGGCGTGAACGCATCAGTCAACGAGGGAGAGAAAAAGATAAGTTTTTGGAAAACAGTATCCTCTTATTTTCAAGACAAAACTATATTATTCTGATGGATTTCGATGTGTTTTGAATTAATATGATAACCGTTTCTCGGCAAAATGACCAAACCAAAAATAAATCAAACCTAACCTAACGTCCTAAACGGGGGTGTCGCCCGCTGGACCCCCTGATCATTTAAATTTGAATATTACGGTTATTTCTTAATTTGCTTACCCAGTTCAATTATCTAAATACTCAGAAAGATAAAAGATTACACAATGAAATAGGTAAAGATGGCTGGAGGATGCTATTTACCGAAATACTGAGACAAATAGTAGTTGGGTTGATTCATTAATGTGGCAGTTGTATCAGCATCAGGAAACCAGTGCAGGCTGTGAACAACCTTCAAGGTAAAAGTTATCCATTGCTCTTGCTCTCTCTCAATATCTTTTACGTGTTTAAATGTGTTTTTATTATTTTGAAAGTGTGTTTAAAGACTTTAAAATGCTTTTAAAAGTACCGAAAAAATGATAAAAACATGCTAAGGCGTATTTAAATAAGGTATTTCTATTTCGCGGATTTTCACTTATCGCGGGAAGGTTTGGAACGTATCCCCCGCGATGGAGGGGGCACTAGTGTACATGTATAATATATATATATATATATATATATATATATATATATATATATATATATATATATATATATATATATATATATATGCAACCCTGTGGTGGAGGCTACATGAACTATCACCATAATCCCTGTGGTTCGTAAAAGGTGATTAAAGGGACAAAGCGAAAGGTCTGTGAAGCCCCTCCTCTATATACTCTCCTATGAATATACAAGGCACAGAAGGGGAGGGAAGAGTAATGTCTTCATGAACCCTGGCATGCCTTTTCTTAGCTACCCTCCTTTATGGGGATAACAGCCTGGTTTATAGATAGATAGATATATGTATGTATGTATGTGATAGTATGAGTATGGGTGAAAAAATATATATGCATACAAATAGGTACATATGTACATGAATAGGACACAGTAGTCCAAAGAGCATGTTATCAAAATGAGTTACCTGAGAGGAACCTGTGGCGTGACAAGGTAGAAGGGTGAAAGCAATTAAAGCGTGGATAAAAAATGAGGCATGTGGGAACTTGTGCAAATTTAGTAAGTGGGGTGTAGTAGAATAGGTGAAAAGAAATACTTGAGGTAGTTCAGTCATCTTTAGAGAAAGAGGAGTGAAGAGTTTGGAAAGAAAGTTTATGTGAATGAAATTGAGGGTCCTAGGAGAAGAGGAAGGCCAGTTGTAAGAAGAAATGATAGGGTAAAGAAGTACATATATGAAACAGGTGCTGACAGAGGGAGTGTTTGAACAATCAAGCAGGCAGTGTATGAATAAGGAGAGGTAGAGGCTCTTCTGTTATGGTCATCCCCTTGGGAGATGTTTCCAAAGGGAAAGAGGTGTCAGAAACTATAAACAGGTAGATTATTGTTAACATCTTGATATTTTTCAGAATCTTTATAATTGTTTTTTCATAAATCTTGAGCAAATATTTCTAAATCATATACAACGAAAACTTTTTGTCATACACTGTTGAAGGGATATACCTAGAAACAGCTTCATATTCTTCAGTCAATATACTGGTATTTATGAGTTTCGTGTTTGAAATTTCTTTATCATTGTCTCATGATTATTGATATAAATATATTGGGAAACAGGCTGTCAAATAGGGATCGTGGTGGGCATGACCCTCAGTGGATGGTTGGTGGACTCCTCCTTCCTTGACGGGTGGCCATCAGTGTTCTACTGCTTCGGGGCTGCAGGGATGGTGTGGAGCATGTGCTGGTGTTTTGTAGTGCACAGCCATCCTGAGGACCATCCTGATATATCTCCCGAACTTTTAAGTAGGCTGGAGGACAATCAGCATTTCATCAAGCAAGCAGAGGTAAGATGTTCCAACCATTTTTTCTGTTCATCAAAAGAAGAATTTTCTAGAGCCATAAAACTAACTAATCTTATCTGAAAAAGAAAAGAAAATCCTTCTCCCTAAAGTACACGAGAGAATTCCAAAGAGATTATGCTGATGAATTAAGCTTCTGAGGTGTCTTGATACTCCCCTCTTATAGTTTAAGTTATTTAAAAAAGGAAAACAGAATAAGTCAGTGTTTCGGAGTTTATCAGAAAAAACAAATGAGTGAGAGAAGATATTGTTAACTTTTGCATTAGAAAGATGGACAGAAATGTGCGGAAAGTAATTGGAACATTGTGTACATTAAGACTGCAGGATGGAAGAAGCATGCAGTTGTTGAGTTCAGATAAGATATAACCATATAACTGATAGTAGAAGATAACAGATGTTACTGCAATGGACTGTTCAAAAATAACATTCTTTAATAGAAGAAAAGCCCATGTTTCTGTTTTACCCTGTTTAGAAGTGGTTTATTGTGCACTGTTGATTTGTTTTTATCATAATAATAGTATTCATCAGTATAGGCAAAGAACTTCAGTTGGTAATTTGTAAGCTACCCTTTTTGATAAGTATTGACATTTTATTTTGTTGTCCTGTTCATACAGGACTCATGCCCAGCTGTACCAAAGTAATTATGATCTTTATCAGGTTCACTAAATTTATAACAATCTTTCTGCAAATGGTGGTTATTTGCATCTTTTGTCTTCTATTGATTGTTGTACAAATTCAATTTATTGAATCTAGGTAGTATATTTGTCGAATTTTAGGTTTATTTAAGGTTTTGAGTAGACCGAGCTACTGTATTTCAACATATATTGAGCAAGGTTCAACAAATGTGGCAAAAATTACAGCCACATCAACCCACCATCCCTTGCACCATTATTTTCTAACAGAGTATGCCAAAAATTACATAGGATGAGTTACATTTACTGTCTAATTTTGAACACGTTCTTCATATGCATAGTGTTCCTCCCTTGTCTTTTGTCTCATCTTTACTGCATGCTTTCCATTAACAATTATATTAGCTGACAGTAACAATTAGTGAGTTTAAGAAATTAACAGCTTCTACCGCTTAAGTGGATACCAATGTATATATATATACATATATATATATATATATATATATATATATATATATATATATATATATATATATATATACTATATATATATATATATATATATATATATATATATATATATATATATATATATACTATATATATATATATATATATATATATATATATATATATATATATATACTATATATATATATATATATATATATATATATATATATATATATATATATACTATATATATATATATATATATATATATATATATATATATATACTATATATATATATATATATATATATATATATATATATATATATATATATATATATATATATATATATATATATATATATATATATATATATATGTATATATATATATATATTATATATATATATATATATATATATATATATACTATATATATATTATATATATATATATATATATATATATGTATATATATATATATATATATATTATATATATATATATATATATATATATATATATATATATATATATATATATATACTATATATATATATATATATATATATATATATATATATATATATATATATATATATATATATATACAACTTGTAAGGGAACCAACGCGACAGGGAAATATTTTAGATCTGGTCTTCACGAATAATGAAACTTTGGTCAGTCAGGTTGAGATAGGAGCTAGATTTGATGTTAGTGACCACCACGAAATTAGATTCAAGATTAATGCAAAGAGGAAGATAGAACAAAACACTGCTTTAGTACCAGATTTTAGAAAAGCCAATTACCAGGGCCTCAGACACCACCTCCAGAGTATAGATTGGGAGGGAATAGGAGTAGGCAGAGAGGAGGATCAAAACATTGAGGTAGAATTACATTATAATAGCATAGTTAGGGAAATTCATACAGGGCAGGAACAGTATATACCTAAGAGGAGGATTAGGTCAAATAGAAATGATCCAAAATGGATGAATAGCAGCATTAGAAGGGAAATTGGATTAAAAAGGGGACTCTATAGGAGAATTAAAAGGGGAGAAGTACAGGTAGTAGGGCAGTATAATGACTTAGCTAGGAAAGTTAAAAAGGATATTAGGACTGCAAAGAGGAATTATGAGGTTAGGATAGCTAGAGATGCCCAGAAGGATCCAAAGGGATTCTATCAGCTGTACAAGGCTAAAACAAAGGAAAGAATAGGACCTCTTAAAGGAATGGATGGCAGGTTGATAGAAAATGGTGAGGAAATTAGTAAGGAATTAAATAAATACTTCTTGTCCGTATTTTCTCAGGAAGAGTCGGGTAGGGAACTGGAGCCAGTACAGATCTTTAGGGGACAAGAGGTTGATAAATTAAGCGAAATAGTCATAAGTAGGGAAGTAGTTAGCAAGGAAATAGATAGACTTAAAAAGACTAAATCTCCAGGGCCGGACGACATTTTTCCGAGGATTCTTAGGGAATGTAGAGAAGAACTCGTTGAACCCATTGCGATGATTTTTAGAAAATCCCTAGACACAGGAGTAGTTCCTAGGCTATGGAGGCAGGCAAATGTAGTTCCTATATTCAAGAAAGGAGATAAGGCAGAAAGTAGTAACTACCGCCCAATTAGTTTAACATCAGTGGTAGGCAAGATGTTAGAAGCTATCATAGCAAGGGCAATTAGAAAACATTTAGATGAACACAAGCTAATTAGACATAGTCAACATGGTTTTAGCAAGGGGAAGTCCTGCCTGACAAATTTATTATCCTTCTATAGGAAAGTATTTGAAACCATAGATAAGGGGGACGAGTATGATATAGTTTATTTGGACTTCAGTAAAGCCTTTGACAGAGTACCCCATAGGAGACTGTTAAGTAAAGTCAAGGCTCATGGCATAGGTGGGAAGTTACTAGAGTGGATTAGGGGATGGCTTACTAGTAGGGAACAGAGGGTACAGATTAATGGGAAGAAATCAGAATGGGGTAATGTCACTAGTGGGGTACCACAAGGATCAGTACTAGGACCATTGTTATTCATAATCTATATAAATGACTTAGAGACAGGAATAAACAGTGATATCAGTAAATTTGCCGATGACACAAAAATAGGAAGACCGGTAAAGAATTTAGATGATGCAAGGATGCTGCAGGATGACTTAAATAGGCTGTACGAGTGGTCAGAGAAATGGCAGATGCAGTTTAATGTTAACAAGTGTAGCATTATGAGTGTAGGTAAAGGTAATAGGTCTGTAGACTACACATTAAATGACAATACCTTAGGAAAGTCATATAGTGTGAGGGACTTAGGAGTTCAAATAAGCAGTGACTTGCGCCCCAGGGAACAGTGTATTATAGCTAGAAATAGAGCCAACAAGATAATGGGATTTATTAGTAGGTGTGTGACAAATAGGAGTTCTGAGGTCATTCTGAGGTTGTATTTAGCGCTAGTAAGACCCCACTTAGATTATGCAGCTCAGTTTTGGTCCCCTTATTATAGGAAAGATATAGGCTCCTTGGAGGCAGTCCAGAGAAGAATGACCAAGATGATTCAGGGGCTGAGAAATTTACCCTACAAAGATAGGTTAAAACGTCTTAATCTCCACTCCCTAGAGAGAAGGAGGGCAAGAGGGGATTTGATTGAGGTTTTCAAATGGGTAAAAGGAATTAATAAGGGTAACATTGATCAGGTTTTAGAATTTAGTAGTCAGGATAGAACACGTGGAAATGGGTACAAGCTAGAAAAACTTAGATTCAGGACAGACATAGGTAGATATTGGTTCACTAACAGAGTGGTGAACGATTGGAATAGGCTGGGTAGACACGTAGTAAGTGCTGAGTCAATAGATAGCTTTAAAAGACGGTTGGATCAGAGTATGGATAGGAATGACAGGTGGGATGGCTAAATATTGGATTATTCCAAGGGTGGGGGGCAAGGAGCTGCCTCGTGTAGGTCATTAACTGGCCTCTTGCAGTCTCCTCATTTCTTATGTTCTTATATAGTATATATATATATATATATATATATATATATATATATATATATATATATATAGTATATATATATATATATATATATATATATATATATATATATATATATAGTATATATATATATATATATATATATATATATATATATATATATATATATAGTATATATATAGTATATATATATATATATATATATATATATATATATATATATATATATATATATATATAGTATATATATATATATATATATATATATATATATATATATTATATATATATATATATATATATATATTATATATATATATATATATATATATATATATATATATATATATATATATATATATATATATATATGCATTGGTATCCACTTAAGCGGTAGAAGGTGTTAATTTCTTAAACTCACTAATTGTTACTGTCAGCTAATATAATATATATATATATATATATATATATATATATATATATATATATATATATATATATATATATACTATATATATGTGTATATATATATATATATATATATATATATATATATATATATATATATATATATATATACTATATATATGTATATATATATATTTATATATATATATATATATATATATATATATATATATATATATATATATACTATATATATGTATATATATATATATTTATATATATATATATATATATATATATATATATATATATATATATATATATATAGTCAAACATGCCTGGAATACTGTATCCTTACTTTGTAATTTTACTTTGATTGTCTTCAGGTCATTGTAATCCCATGGAAGTCTCTTGCTACCTCGCTGCCCTTGTGGGGAGTTATTGTGGCTAGTTTGGGTAGTGACTACGGGTTCTACACTCTTTTGGCTGAGCTACCCACATACTTGAACGACGTCCAACACTTTGATCTAACCAGAGTGAGTTTTTGATTTACACATGGGGTATTTCTTGCCATTTACAATAGTATCTAGTTGTTAGGTGACATTACATCTCTTCCCACCATTCTTTGCTATACCATTTAATTTTGGAAAGGTGTTGGTTGACCTTTAAAGCCCAATGCTTCCAAGAACTGCTGAATTGACAATGATAGGTTCACATTTACAACTTTTGCATGTCCTTATGCTCAAAATTAGATTATTTTTGTAAAAAGAGAAATGTGGTTTCATTGTATGCTAAAAGTTTGCTTATCAATATCATAATTTGATTGAAAATTCCTGATTTGTCTATATATATATATATATATATATATATATATATATATATATATATATATATATATATATATATATATATATATATAGCATATATATATATATATATATATATATATATATATATATATATATATATATATATATATATATATAGCATATATATATATATATATATATATATATATATATATATATATATATATATATATATATATATATATATATATATATGGTGATGCAGTGGTCAGCGTTCAGGCATGGGAGCCTAAGGTCCCGGGTTCGAATCTCTGATATCCGCTGACCACTTTTCAATATTTGATATCACCGCCGAGTGGCCAAAGACTACCCAAATTGCTGCCATACTGTCCTCAGAAGGGACTTACAATGTTAATATGTATCTGAGGCTGTAGCAGTAATAAGCCTCACACGTTCTCAACATATTCAAAAGAGAATGTAAACATTCGAGGCGTCACTATAAAAAATTTTAAAACCCACGCCAAATAACAGGCATAAGGCAGTCCATCTTCATCATAAAAACGCCTATTGGCGCCAACGGTTTCTGATTTATTAAAATATAATATATATATATATATATATATATATATATATATATATATATATTATATATATATATATATATATATATATATATATATATATATATATATATATATATATATATATGTATATATATATATCAATGCATCTGTGTGGAAAACTATATTTTTTGACGTCTAACAAGCACCTAATCTTCTTCAGTCTCTTACCATGTCCCCTTGTATTTCTTGTGTCCCACACATACAAATCATCCCTGTCAAATCATTCCATTCATTGTTCTATACACCACTATCAAGTCTCCCCTTTCTCTTCTTTTTTCTAATGAGATCAATCCCAACTTATCCAATCTTTCCTCATAAGTTAGATTTATTAGACTTGGAGCCAGTCTTGTTGCTGTTCTTTGGATTCTCTCAATTCTTGTTATGTCTTTCTTTTTGCGTGGGGACCACACCAACGTGGCATTTTCAAGTTGCGGACGAATCATAGACACAATCAGTTTCCTCAACATTTCCTCGTCCATATATGTAAAAGCTATCTTGATCTTAGTAATAAGTCTGTATGTTCCTCCAACAACCTTGCTAATGTGTTTTCTAGGGGACGGACAAATCATCTTGTACTATTACTCCTAGACCTTTTTCATCACTTGCTCCTTGGACAACTGCAT
>JAPQNM010000086.1:30000-52500 GCA_029783475.1 Metacarcinus magister | reverse complement strand
CCCTCAAATTTCTAGCCTCTCCTTTTCTTGTCAATATTAGGTTTTTTCTATCTGTTCCTCCATGTTATTCATCAATTTATATATTGTGATTAAGTCACCTCTTTCTTTTCTTTCAATGTTGTTAAGTGCATTTCTTTTAATCTTACCTCATATATTAGGTCTTCCAACTCTGGCACCATCTTAGTTACAATTCTCTGTTATTCTTTCTAATTTCAACCCGCTTTTTCTTGTGCGGGGACCATATTACTTCTGCATATTCCAGTTTTGGTCTGATCATTGTAGTTATAATTTTTCTCATCATATCTTTATCTAGGAAATGAAAACCCATTCGTATATTCCTTAGCATCATGCAAGTGTCACTAAATATTCTATTTATATGTTTCTCTGGTGATAAGTTGTCCTATATTACCACTCCCAAATCTTTCTCTTCTTTTTGCTATTGATTTAATATTTTTCCGTAACTTATACGTCCATGAGGGTCTCGTTGCACTTTTTCCGATTTCCAATACATAGCATTTTTTTGCATTAAATTCCACTTCCCATGTCTTGCTTCATTCATATATCTTGTTTATGTCATTCTGTAGCTCCTCACAATCTTTGTGGTTTCCTATCTTTCTTAGTAATTTTGCATCATCTGCAAATAGACTTATGTAACTGCTTACTCCTTCTGTCATGTCATTTACATATACTAAAAACATTATTGGTGCCAAAACTGATCCCTGAGGTGCTCCAATTTTCACTTCTCTCCATTCAGATTTATCATCCTTTACTACTGTTCTCATTTCCCTTCTTTTCAGGTAGTCTTCCATCCAGTTCTTTAATGTTCTTTTTAATCCTCCAATGTGTTCCAACTTCCATAGTAATCTCTTGTGCGGAACTTTATCGAATGCCTTTTTTAAGTCTAAATATATGCAATCCGCCCATCCATCTCTTTCTTGTGTTATATCTTTTATGCTTGAATAATAACTTTTAAAAAAGTTTGTGACACATGATCTTCCCGTTCTGAATCTAAATTGTCTATATGTTATTATTCCTTCTCTTTCTAAATATTCAGTCCATTGTTTCTTGATGACCTTCTCACATATCATGCATACTATGCTGGTCAATGCCACTGGTCTATAATTAAGTGGTTCTTCTTTGTTTTCATTCTTGTAAAAAGGCATTATATCAGCTCTTCTCCATTCTTTAGGGACTTTTCCCGTTGTGATAGAAAACTCAATTATCATAATTTTTCTGCTTTGCCTCTTCCTTCAATTCTTTAAATTTTTGTCTCTTCTCCATTCATACTCTTTTTAATGAACATATCTTCATATTCTGCAATGTCCCTGAGCTTGTAAGTCCTAACTAAGCTCTCTTCTGTTGCAGTCTGAGTTTTAAGTTTCAGTTTGATTGGTGTAACACCTCCTTCAATGTATGGGCCTAACCTCATTACTTCCTCTACTTCCTCCTCAATTTTAGTATTCTCATCCTCATCATTTAATTGTTTTAGTATTTCCTAGTTTCTTCTTTTTCTCTCTTCATTCTCATAGGAGTAGCACTAGGAGTAGGCAGTAGACACCTGCCGCCCGGTGGAATACTCCAGGAGAGGTACTTACGGGAATGTAGGCGGTGCTGCAGACTGAGTGATTCCCCGTGTCCTCTCTTCCCGGTTCCCTTAGTGTCTCATTTACACAAAAGAGCAGCTGCAGCCTGCCCTCTAAAGACGACTTCTACTACTACCTACATAATATTACTACACCTTACACTTTTACACTCTCTTCAACTCAAAATTTTAAAATGGCTTCTAAACACCCAGCCTCGGAGTCCCCATGGGGACCACAAATATCCCCAGGTCGGACTGCCCCTCTGCTGACGACCTTGGGTGTCTTGATACTTCCTCTAATGCTTTTACTCTCGATTTCTGCAACATTTGTGGCCTTAGATCTAATTTCTAATCTGTGGAACACCATCTCTCCTCCACTAAACCTCATCTTCTCTTCCTAACTGAAACACAGTTGTCTGTGACTACTGACAGCAGTCCCTTCTCTGTTCCCTCCTACTTTCTCTATCCTCATTTTCAATCCAAAGCTGGCTGTTGTGCATATGTGCGTAACAACATTACTTGCTCTCGTGCCCACAATCTTGAATCTTCAGAATTTTCTACCATCTGACTAAGACTTCAATGTCACTCTCTAATTAAATTCATCTGTGCTGTATATCTCTCACCTAATTCCTCTGACTATGTAAAATTCTTTGACTATTTGACTTCCAAAGTGGAGTACATCTTATCTCACTTTCCCTATGCTGAGATCTCCATTTTAGGGGATTTCAATGTTCACCACCAGCTTTGGCTTTCATCTTCTTTCACTGACCAACCTGGTGAACAAGCCTTCAACTTTGCTATCCTTCATGACCTAGAGGAGCTGGTGCAGTTCCCTACCTGTATCCCTGACCGCCTTGGAGACACGCCCAACATTCTTGATCTTTTCCTAACTTCCAACCCTTCAGCTTACTCTGTTAAACTTTCCTCTCTGTTGGGCTCCTCCGATCACAATCTTATTTCTGTTACCTGTTCTATCACTCCAGTGCAGCCTCAGGACCCGCTTAAGCGAAGGTGCTTCTAGCATTTCAACTCTGCTAAGTGGGAGGACCTAAGGCAGTACTATTCTGATTTTCCTTGGGATGATTATTGCTTCCATGTCAGAGATCCTTCTCTATGTGCCGAGTGCATAACAGAGGTGATTATCTCTGGAATGGAGCTATACATTCCTCATACTTTCTTAAATACTAAAGTTAAAAGGCCCTGGTTTAACTCTGCTTGTTCTCGTGGTGTCAAAAATAGAGAGGCGGCTCACAAACGGTACCGTAGCCATCCATCTGCTGAAACTTTATATTTTTGCCCATAATCATGCCAAATTTGTTCTCCAACTTACTAGAAACTCTTTCATCAATAGGAAATGTCAAAGTCTTTCTAATTCTAACTCTTCTCGCAATTTCTGGCATCTAGCCAATAATATCTCCAACAATTTTACTTCTTCATCTTTCCCTCCTTTACTTCAACCAGATGGCTCCACAGCTGTCTCTTCTTTCTCTAAAGCTGAACATTTTGCTCAAACCTTTGGGTGATACTGGGCATATTCCTTCTACTCCTCCACCCTCTTACTACTTCATCCCTGAAATAAAAATTTTTCATTATGACTTTTACCATGACCTCTTTGGCCTTGATTCTCAAAAGGCTTACGGTCCGGATGGAGTCCCTCCTGTTGATCTCAAAAACTGTGGTTCTGAGCTCACTCCCTGCCTGGTCAAACTCTTTCGTCTGTGTCTCTACTTCTACCTATCCTTCTTGCTGGAAGTTTGCTCACATTCAACCTGTCCCTAAAAAGGGTGACTGCTCCAATCCTTCTAACTACCATCCTATAGCTTTGATTTCCTGCCTTTCTAAAGCCTTTGAGTCTGTCCTTAACAAGAAGATAATGAGGCATCTATCAGCTCACAACCTTCTCTCTGATTGCCAGTATGGTTTCCGTAAAGGCCGATCTACTGGTGATCTTCTTGCTTTCCTAACTGAATCTTGGTCATCCTCTTTTAGGGACTTTGGTGAAACCTTTGCTGTCGGCCTTGACATATCGAAAGCCTTCGATAGAGTCTGGCATAAATCTTTAATTTCTAAACTACCCTCCTACGGATTCTATCCTTCTCTCTGTACCTTCATCTCCAGTTTCCTTTCCGACCGTTCTATGGCTGCTGTAGTGGACGGTCACTGTTTTTCCCCTAAAACTATCAACAGTGGTGTTCCTCAGGGTTCTGTCCTATCACCCACTCTCTTTCTATTATTCATCAATGATCTCCTAAATCTGACTCAATGCCCTATCCACTCCTATGCTGATGACACCACTTTGCATTTTACAACGTCGTACAACAGACGCCCAACCCAACAAGGATTAAATGATTTAAGGCGAGATGCTATAGGACGCCTAACTTCTGATCTTTCACTAGTTTCTGATTGGGGCAGAGCAAACCTGGTTCCGTTCAATGCCTCAAAAACTCAATTTCTACAACTATCTACTCGACATAACCTTCCAGATAACTGTCCCCTCTTCTTCAATGACACTCAACTTCCCCTCTCCTCCACATTAAACACACTCAGTCTATCCTTTACTAAAAATGTAAACTGGCAATTTCATATCTCTACTCTTGCTAAATCAGCTTCCAAGAATGTTAGGTGTCCTATGGCATCTGCATCCATTTTTCTCTCCTTCCCAGCTGCTTGCTCTGTACAGGAACCTTATCCGCCCATGTATGGAGTATGGCACTCATGTCTGGGAGGGTTCAACTCACACAGCTTTACTAAACAGGGTGGAGTCTAAAGCTTTTTGTCTCATCAACTCTCCTCCTCTAACTGACTGTCTTGATTCTTTAAGTCACTGATGCAATGTTGCATCTTTATCTCTTTTCTACCGCTATTTTCATGCTTAAAACTCCACCCTCTTTACAGGCGGGATTTTTTTTTAACATGTTTTTGTTTTCCCTTGGCTGGTGCCCTTTTAATGTAGAAAAAAAGAAAGAAAAAAGGTATAACCTTTTCTTTCAATCCATATATCATTACATTCTTTTTCTTCTCTGCTGTGTCTTTGACTATGTTTTCATTAGTTTTTATTACTTTATTTGCTTTTTTTTTCATTCTTACTGCTTTCCATTTCTTGTTCAATTATTTCCTTGAAGTAAATTTTATCCTTTTCTTCTTATTAGACTTTCACTTCATTGCTAACAAAATCCTTAAATTCCTCTATAATTTCTTGTTTTGAAAAACTTTGATTGTTCTTTAACACTTCATTTTCACTTGTTAGTTTCTCAATTACCTTTACCCTCTCATCATTTACTTTCTTGAGGTTGTCTATTTCATTTTTTCAAATGACTTTTTTCCTTACACAATTCATAGAAATTTGACTCATTAATGTTAATCCTCTCCAATAAATTTTCAAGTGATTTTTTACATCCATTCACTTCTTCCCTTACCCTTGTTTTCACACTTCAAATTTTCAATCTCCTTTACCCTCTCATCATTTACCTTCTTGAGGCTATCTATTTACTTCTTCAAATCTTTTCTTTCCGTGTGCCATTCATTAAAAGTTGACTCAGTGGCGTTCATCCTTGCAAATAATTTCTCAACTGAATTTTTACATTCACTCACCTCCAACTGTACTCCCTTCATCTCAATCCTTGTTCTATCCTCAATGTAATGTAATCTCACCATGGATTTGGCAATATTGACATCATTTTGGGTAAACCCTATATATCCTGGGCTTGTATTTACCTAGTTTACCTAGTTGTTTTTTACAGGATATGAGGTATACTCGTGATATCCTGTCTCCATATCTTATTTTATCCAAATTTTCCTTTAAATTATGAATAATGCTTGCATTTACTATCTCACCATTCAAACCATTCCATATATCTAACGTTCTATAAGGGAAACTATATTTCTTTATGTCTCACACATCATGTCTTTCTCAACCTATGATCATGTGTGTGTGTGTGTGTATGTATTTACCTAGTTGTATTTACCTAGTTGTAGTTTACGGGAAATGAGCTCACACTCGTGGGGTCCCGTCTCCATATCTTTCTTTATCAATTTTAGCTTTAAATTCATGCACACACCTCGCTTCCACCGTCTCACTATCCAGTCCATTCCAAGTATCAATGCATCTGTGTGGAAAACAATATTTTTTGACATCTTGCAAGCACCTTGTCTTCTTCAGTCTCTTACCATGTCCCCTTGTATTTCTCGTGTCCCACACAAACAAATCATCCCTGTCAAGTCTATCCATTCCATTCATTGTTCTATACACCGCTATCAAGTCTCCCCTTTTTCTCCTTTTTTCTAATGAGATCAGTCCCAACTTATCCAATCTTTCCTCATAAGTTAGATTTATTAGACTTGGAGCCAGTCTTGTTGCTGCTCTTTGAATTCTCTCAATTCTTGTTATATCTTTCTTTTTGTGTGGGGACCACGCCAACGTGGCATATTCAAGTTGCGGACGAATCATAGACACGATCAGTTTCTTCAACATTTCCTCGTCCATATATGTAAAAGCTGTCTTGATCTTTGTAATAAGTCTGTATGTTACTCCAACAACCTTGCTAATGTGTTTTCTAGGGGACAAATCATCCTGTACTATTACTACTAGGTCTTTTTCATCACTTGCTCCTTGGAGCACTGCATCTCCCATTTTATACTCCGCTTCTATTCTCTTGGTACTCTTGCCCATTCTCAGAACTTTGTATTTCCTAGTATTAAATTCCATTTCCCAACGTTGACTCCACTCAAAGATCTTGTTCAGATCATCCTGTAACATCATGCAGTCTTCTCTTCGTTCTATCCTCTTCATGATTTTCACATCATCTGCAAATAGGCTTGCATAACTACCTATGCCATCAATTAAGCCATTCACATATATCAGAAACATTATTGGTGCCAGAACTGCTCCTTGCGGCATTCCACTGCTCACATCCCTCCAATCTGAGACACAATCCCTCACCCCAGTCCTCATTTTCCTTCCTCTCAGAAAGTCCTCCATCCATGTCAGTAGAGCGCCATCCAGTCCTCCCTCATATTTCAATTTCCACAAGAGTCTTGTGTGTGGCACCTTATCAAATGCTTTCTTTAAGTCCAAGTAAGCACAGTCAACCCACCCATCTCTTTCCTGTATTATGTCTATCACCCTTGAGTAGAAGCATAATAAGTTGGAAACACATGAGCTTCCACTTCTAAATCCGAATTGTCTCTCAAAAACTATCTCATTCTTTTCCAAATATGCCACCCATCTTTCTTTGATGATTCTTTCACAGAGCTTGCCCACAAGACTGGTTAGAGACACTGGTCTATAATTCAGGGGATCTTCCTTACTACCTCCCTTGTATATAGGTACATTGGTTGCTTGTTTCCATTCCCTGGGTATTTTTCCTTTTCTTACAGAGCACATTATCATATCATGCAATTTATCTACCAGTTGATGATGGCATTCCTTCAGTATCCAGTTGGAGACTCCATCTGGTCCCACTGCTTTTCTAACATCTAGGCTTTCTAGCATTTTCAGTATTTCTTGCTCATTCGTTACTATATTGCTCAAAGTTGTTTGCCTTTTTACTCCTTCAATGTTATTAAATTCCTTTTCTTTTGTAAAGACTCCTTGAAAACACTTGTTCATAATTTCAGCTTGCATCTTTGGATCCTCATACACAGTATCTGACACTTTTATTTTATCAATTCCTTCTCTTTGTTTCAATTTTCCATTAACAAATCTATAAAATAGTTTGGGTTCCTCTTTATATTTATCTATTATGGATTTCTCGAAATTTCTTTCTTCTTCCTTCCGGGTCTTTACGTAGTCGTTCCTAGCTCTTCGATATTCATTTCTTGATAAATTATCCATTCTCTTTCTATACTTCCTCCATGCGTCGTCTCTTCTTTTTCGCACTCTCACATCTTTTGTTAAACCAGTCTTTCCTCCATTTCTCTTTAACTCTGAATTTGGGTACAAATTTCTCTATAGCCTCCCTGTAAATGTCCAAAAAACACTCATACTTCTTTTGTATATTTTCTGTCTCCCTAAATGGTCTCCAATCAGCTTCGGTAAAAAAAGTCCTCAAGTCCATAAAGTTTGCTTTTCCATAGTTCGGCCTTTTTTCCTTGTATCTTTCATCTCTCCGGGGCTGGACTCCTCCCAGTATCTCAAATTGCAACACCACATGATTACTTTTGCCTAATGGGCACGTATATGTCAAATTTTCAATTATGTCAGTTCTTTTTGTGAAAATGAGATCCAGTTTTGATGGTGCGGTATCTCCTCTGAATCTTGTCTCTTGTCCTACCCACTGAGTCAATGCATTTTCCATTGTCAAATTAAGCAACTTATTACCCCAAGAGTCTTCACTCCCTTCTGTGTACCAATCTTCCCATTGCACCTTTCCACAGTTAAGGTCACCCATCAAAGTTAAGTTATGATTATTTTCCATTATTGCCTTAAGTTGTGTCTCTGTATCATTTATCATTCGTTGGTATTCATCAGTCTTCCAGGAACTCGTTTTTGGTGGTATATACATAACAGCAATTTCACATTTTCCTTCATCCTTGGTTTTTAAGTGCACGTTTACAATTTCAGCCAGTCCCCTTCCTATCAGAACCTTGCTTACTTCCAATTTTTTCTGCACTGCAATCAGTATTCCACCTCCTTTTTTATTAGTTCGGTCTCTTCTCCATGTAATGTATCTTTCATCGTCTATGGGGTTGTCAATTGCATCATTTAACTTTGTCTCTACCAAACACAAGATATCCGTGTCATTAGTTTCTAAAAAGTCTTTAACCTCCAACTTGGTTGACAATAATCCATCTACATTTGTATACATTACTTTTAGTTTACCCGATCTGTCTCCTGAACTTCTACTTGACTTTCCCTTTTCCTGTACCACTTTATTATTCTCATATCTTTCACTCTCCAATAAAACTTGTTCTTCTCCTCTTCCAATCGCATTTCGTTTTTTCCTTTGGCTTCTTGCAACAATTCCCTAATTTTCGTTCTTTCCTCCTCATTGTGGTCCTTTCTAATGTACACAGTTTTTAAATCGTCACTTGATGCTAGTTTCCATGATCTGTTCAACATCTCTGCAACAGTTATCTGTGATCTAAACTTAACTTTCAAGTGCCTTGCTCCTTCCCTCTTCGTACTTCCCCAGTCTATAAACTTCTTCTATTTCGTGTTGGGCCCCGCTATCCTCTCCCAAAACTTCACAAATTACACTTTTCACTGCTTTCATTTCCTGCTTCTCTCTCTCATTTTTATCTGGCTGCTTCTTTTCTTTTAGCCCCGTTATTACTATGCACTTCTTTTTCTCAGCTACATCTCTTACTAAGCCTTCTTTTGATTTAATCACCCTTATTATATTTTCCTCCACATTTTTTTCCTTTTCCTCTTCTTGCTGTTTCAGTATTTCCACAAAGCTCATTTTCTCTTCCTCATGACGTTTTTCCCAAACTGTATGTTTCTTCCTAAATCTCTCTATCTCCTTCTGTTGGTTAGTTGCCATATTTACATTGCTTTCCACTTTTTCTTTCAACATGTCCCTTTCCATGGTAAGTTTGCCAATTTCAGTTCCTAGGTGATTAACCTCACTGTCTGACGACTCTTTTTCCCTTCTGAGTTCACCCAACTCTCCTTTAATTATTGCATTCTCCTCCTTGACCGCACTCACCTCCAGTCTGAGATTAGCCACTTCGTTTATCATATCATTCATTTTGCTTAGAAACTCATTTTCCATATATTTCATTTTCCTCATCCATTGTGTTGGCTCCATTGCATGTTGATCAGATTCAGATTCTCCACATGAACCCATCTTTTCATGTTCCTCCCAACTCGAATGTCATCATCAGTGAAGCCCGCAAAAGGGGGAGATTCAATAACTAATCCGTATTTGCGTGTGTGTGTGTGTGTGTGTGTGTGTGTGTGTGTGTGTGTGTGTGTGTGTGTGTGTGTGTGTGTATTTATCTAGTTGTATTTACGTAGTTGTAGTATACAGGGCCTGAGCTACACTCGTGTGGTCCTGTCTCTGTATCTATATTTGTCTAGTTTTTCCTTCAGTTGATGTACATTCTTTGCCATTATCACCTCTTCCTTCAGTCCATTCCAAGTATCTATACTTCTTTGGGGAAAACTGTACTTTTTTGTATCTGTCAAACAAATTCCTTTATGCAGTATTTTCTTGTGTCCCCTCAAATTTCTAGCCTCTCCTTTTCTTGTCAATATTAGGTCTTTTCTATCTGTTTCCTCCAGGTTGTTCATCAATTTATATATTGTGATTAAGTCACCTCTTTCTCTTCTTTCTTTCAATGTTGTTAAGTGCATTTCTTTTAATCTTTCCTCATATGTTAGGTCTTCCAACTCTGGCACCATCTTAGTTACAATTCTCTGTTATTCTTTCTAATTTCAACACGCTTTTTCTTGTGCGGGGACCATATTACTTCTGCATATTCCAGTTTTGGTCTGATCATTGTAGTTATAATTTTTCTCATCATATCTTTATCTAGGAAATGAAAACCCATTCGTATATTCCTTAGCATCATGAAAGTGTCACTAAATATTCTATTTATATGTTTCTCTGGTGATTTGTCCTGTATTACCACTCCCAAATCTTTCTCTTCTTTTTGCTATTGATATAATATTTTCCCCTAACTTATACGTCCATGAGGGTCTCATTGCACTTTTTCCCATTTCCAATATATGGCATTTTTTTGCATTAAATTCCATTTCCCATGTCTTGCTTCATTCATATATCTTGTTTATATCATTCTGTAGCTCCTCACAATCCTTGTGGTTTCCTATCATTCTTAGTAATTTTGCATCATCTGCAAATAAACTTATGTAACTGCTTACTCCTTCTGTCATGTCCTTTACATATATTAAGAACATTATTGGTGTGTGTGTGTGTGTGTGTGTGTGTGAATATATATATATATATATATATATATATATATATATATATATATATATATATATATATATATATATACACATATTGAATTAACTCTTTACGTGTTGAATGCAGAATGGCATACTGTGTGCTGGTCCCTACCTTCTGATGCTGTTATGGAGCCTGGTGTGGGCTGCTCTTATGCACACTCTTAGTCTAAGGAACTTTGTGTCATTAGTTACAGTCAGGAGGATTTCTATGGGTACAGGTAAGGAGGCTTTTTATCTACTGAAGAGATCACTCACACTACCATTTATCTCATTGCCTTAATCATGCTACCAATAATGTTAACAAAATCAGTCTAGATTTAATAGATATACATTATCACATGCTGCTAGGGATGCCCAGCAGTTACAGAGCCATGGCCATGGCCATGGCTGCAGTCAGATTTGCTTCAGAGCAGGGAGTACTAAATTCTCTGGGTTCAAATAAGGTTCTTTGGAGCTTTGATCTTGACACATTAATGTTTCAACATAGCTACTGAAGGTGATCATGAAGTTTTGTTTGAAGATTCGGAAGGTTTCAAATGCGATATCATATATGAATAGTATATATATATATATATATATATATATATATATATATATATATATATATATATATATATATATATATACAGTAATCTTTTGATTATCCGTCTTCAAGATATCCGTCGTGCGATGTTATCCGTCGCACGATCTTGTGCCCTTTTAATGTAAAAAAAAACAACAACAACAAACCATGCACGATCCGTCTTTTCCCCGATTACGCTTACGCCGGATACACATGATCGTGTACGGATTCCTGTGTTGTGTACTTATTTGAAGCAGTCTGGGTGTACCTAGCCATGTACGTTTAGTTTATGACTGTGTACATTCGTAGAGGAAGGTGGCGATGGAGAGAACACGGATATGTAAGTAACTCACCACATTCGCCACTAGACAACACAGGAAAATTATCCACACAGCAGACAGCTGGTCGGTGAGTACTGTACAGTGTACCAGTGCACCAGTGTACCAGTGTACAGTGTACAGCCGACCATCTAAGATCTCCCTTAAGCCTCCCGGCGCCTACGGGGGGGTAGTGTTGCATTATCCGTCTTTCGACGTTATCCGTCACGGTCTCGGCTGCTATACGATGGAATTGTTCTACCTGAACATGTTCTATGCCAGACCAAGGTGTATACATATATATATATATATATATATATATATATATATATATATATATATATATATATATATATATATATATATATATATATATATATATACAGGAAGTCTTTGCTATACGATAGTTCGGTTTACGTTAAATTCGCAGATACGATACTAGCCAATTAGTACCCTTTTTTTCGATTTACGATACTTGATTCGCAGTTACGATATTAAAAAAAGGCGCCAAAATCGGCGTAGCGAGTTGGGGGTGGCCAAATCGGCGTGGTGGCGCATGCAGCGCCAAACACAGTGAAACCTTGTGCCAAACAGTCAACGATCTCGACGTTCTTCAAACATGCCAGCCCATCAACATCAGCTGGACCATTTACTTCAACAGAGCAATCAACTCAAGGTTTTGAATCGCCTGCCTCACCCTCGACCTCCGCCTCACCGCCTACGTCGCCCGCATCAGCTGATCAGATGATTGCATAATTATATTCTTTTCTTTATTCTTTTCTTTATTTTCTTTATTATTTACATTCAACTTGTTTATTTTTATACTAAGTTATGTCTTTATGTATGTATCTGAACCTGAAGGAGTGACTTTGGCAATGTGCTGGAACGCATCCCTATCTAATACATGTAAAAATGGGTTTGGTATACGCTATTTCGGTTTACAATAGGGTTTCAAGGAACGCATTGCTATCGTAAAACGAAGATTTCCTGTGTGTGTGTGTATATATATATATATATATATATATATATATATATATATATATTTATATATATATATATATATATATATATATATATATTTATATATATATATATATATATTTATATATATATATATATATATATATATATATATATATATGTATATACAGGAAGTCCTCGTTTTACGATAGCTATGCGTTCCTTGAAACCCTATTGTAAACCGAAATAGCGTATACCGAACCCATTATTACATGTATTAGATAGGAATGCGTTCCAGCACATTGCCAAAGTCACTCCTTCAGGTTCAGATACATACATAAAGACATACCTTAGTGTATAAATAAACAAATTGTATACTGATCAGATGGTCCAGCTGATGTTGATGGGCTAGCATGTTTGAAGAACGTCGAGATCGTGGACTGTTTGGCACAAGGTTTCACTGTGTTTGTAATGGTGGCGCGGGAAGGACTAGTTGTCGGAGTTGGCTGCATGTAACGTAGCGTCGTGGTGGCGCTGCATGCGCCACCACGCCGATTTTGGCGCCTTTTTATAATATCATAACTGCGAATCACAAATATCGTAAATTGAAAAAAGGGTACTAATTGGCTAGTATCGTATCTGGGAATTTAACGTAAACCGAACTATTGTATAGCGAGGACTTCCTGTGTATATATATATATATATATATATATATATATATATATTATATATATATACAGAAAGTCCTTTCTATACGATAGCTCGGTTTACGTTAAATACGCAGATACGATACTAGCCAATTAGTACCCTTTTTTCGATTTACGATACTTGATTCGCAGTTACGATATTAAAAAAAGGCGCCAAAATCGGCGTGGCGAGTTGGGCGTGGCCAAATCGGCGTGGTGGCGCATGCAGCGCCACCACGACGCTATGCTACATGCGGCCAACTCCGACAACTAGTCATTCTCGCGCCACCATTACAAACACAGTGAAACCTTGTGCCAAACAGTCCACGATCTCAACGTTCTTCAAACATGCCAGCCCATCAACATCAGCTGGACCATCCACTTCAACAGAGCAATCAACTTCAGGTTTTGAATCTCCCGCCTCACCCTCGACCTCCGCCTCACCGCCTACTTCGCCCGCATCAGCTGACCAGATGATTGCATAATTATATTCTTTTCTTAATTTTCTTTATTCAATTTGTTTATTTTTACACTAAGGTATGTCTTTATGTATGTATCTGAACCTGAAGGAGTGACTTTGGCAATGTACTGGAACGCATCTCTATCTAATACATGTAAAAATGGGTTCGGTATACGCTATTTCGGTTTACGATAGGGTTTCAAGGAACGCATAGATATCGTATAACGAGGACTTCCTGTACATATATATATATATATATATATATATATATATATATATATATATATATATGTATACACCTCGGTCTGGCATAGAACGTGTTCAAATAGAACGATTCACTTATAGAACGAGCGACCAAAAATATTAAATAAAAATTATTGTACAGAACGATTGTGACTACAGAATGGGGTGGCGGAAATAAGAGAAGCAAATCCGAGGAGTTCTTATACAGAACGAGTGTAATCGTATTGAACGCACCCAGAGATGATGTAGTGCTGATGTCAAAGGCGTCTCCGCTGCTTGGATGACTGTTCCCGCCTCCCTCAGTCAACCTACTATCCTACCGAACGTTGTGTGTGACTAGTTTCGTTTTCAGTGATCACGCATCTGACGCAACTTCGACCCACAGTCATGCCTGGCAGTGCATCTATGAAACGGAAGGCCATCTCCTTCTATATAAAGAAAGAAATTATTGCACGGAAAGAGAAAGGAGAAGGAAACACAGCCATAGGACGTAATTTGGGCTATCAGAATCGAGTGTAGGAACAATATAGCACAAAAGAGACGAGATTCATGCATCCATCAAGGCCTATGGGGCTTCCAAGTTAGACTCGAGGAAGCGGATACCTTATTCAAAGGTAATCAAAATGGAATGGTATTTGAACGCTTGGATTAATAAAAAAGAATGTGAAGGGTACGTTAATTTCAGGGACAATTTTGGTGACTGATCGACCAATTGTCGTTTTCCCCATAGGCTACATGTATCACATAGATTTGTAATCAGTAGTAGCACATAGTTCAGTAGATACCCTTGTTATAAACGAACAGGTTACCTGGTGTATGTTCTTCCATCGGAATTTTGTGTAATCTAATTTCAGTGATTGAACTGTTTGATACATCTATAAATCTCACATTCTGTTGGTACTTATCATTGTGTATTTTAACATAGATTGATCGTGGAAAAAAGATACAATTAATATATGAAGATTATTTTATATTTGTTTTCATAGCTCAAATAATGCACCAAGAGACACTTGATCTAGCTTTCATACCTCATACTAAAGTGATCAGTGCATTGCAGCAAACCATACACCTTAATTACATTGACTGTGTTGTATACTACTGCAAATACATATATAATATATTTAGCAAAAGATAACATTGACTAATTAACAGACAAGTTCCACTTTTTCTTGTTAGTATATGAAACATACGCGGTTATACAATCATATATAAAAATTTGCTTACACTGAGCTTGTTATGGCATAACATTATTTCAGCTCACATAGCTTTATTTCATTCTGATATCTGCTGTTTTCTTGAAGATGCTTGTTAGACAATCAAGCAAATAAAATTGATATTTTGTTGTTCGAACTACAAACATCGTGTATGATCTTGAAAACTGTCATGTGCTAGTCTTTTTCTGCTTTTTTAGTGGAATAACGCATTATCTATGGTTGAATGTGTTAAGTATTTTAGAAATATGAACATGAAAATGAGCTGATTACTAATTTAGTAACTGTTAAATGAAAATTAGAATATTTAGTGTCCTCACTCCCTATAATAGTAATACCAAAATCATACATAGTGATGATAGCTGTTAGCTCTACAGGTGGAAGTTGTCACTTTAAAGCATATATGCTATATATTGTGTTTGGAAGGGTATACATGTATACTAATTTTTCTCCTAAAAAGCTCTTTATGGACCCATGGCGGGGCTGTTGGTGGTAATGTTCATGCAATGCAATGTGGTTGTGGCAGTCTGCATGATTTGTTTGGTGGTAATGCTTAACGGCTCAGCCACCAGTGGTTACCTCTGTTCACATCAAGATCTTGCTCCCAACCTTGCCGGAACTTTAATGGGTCTGACAAACACAGTTGGAGCACTAGTGGGTGCCGCTAGTCCTGTCCTCACGGGTTATATCATTGGAGAAATTGTAAGTTGTTCAATAATGGATGCATTTTCACAAAATTGGTTATATTTTAGTGGAATACAGCATTTTTTCTTTATAACGACTTTATGGAGCTAACATTGCCTCCAATCTGCAGAAAACTGAATGGGCATGGCGGATTGTATTCCTCATTTGCGCTGGCCTATACTTTGTGACCTGCACATTCTACTTATTTGTCATATCAGCCGAGGTGCAACCATGGAATGAACCACCAGGTATTTACAAACGAAGGCAATTTTTAAAATTCTAGATAAGTTAGGATTGAAGTAACACATTCTCGTATACGTGCACATTTGCAAAGTTGAATAGAAAAAACTAATCAATTCTATTTTGAAGGTTTTTATAGAGTTCGCCTGCGTCGCTATGATCGTCACCAGCTCCCTGCAGCCCAACACTACACTCTTTCTGATTGAAAAAAATCCAACCCTGCCAGCCTCGTCTGACAATCCCTGATTATCATAATTTTCGTGACTGATTTACTTCAGCATTTGACATCACAGGCCACTCATCCAATGGGGAGCCTCCCCATGCACTGTGTTTTAATTTATTTTCTAAATTTATTTTATTTGTCTTTTTTTGTTAATTATGGAACAATTTTTATGGTAGTACATTAATACATATCCACATTTGGTCACAACTTGTAAATGTACGAGTACAATGCTAAAGGACAAAACTGAAAGCTCTAATGTCAATTGTTGGAACCCGCAAGCAGTACTTCCAACGCAGACAACACTCCTGACGAAGCCGATACAGACAACACTCCTGACGAAGGAACAAAGGACAGACAGGAATAAAGAGCACGACACCTAATCCTATGGGGACCAGAAGCCATAAGAGTACATGTAGATAACCCATAGCAGGCCTTGGTAACCTCGCAGTAAGTCACGTTGGTCACAGGGTGTTGAAATGAATACGCCCCCATGATTCGACCAGACTCCAGTGAGTTAGGAGCAACGAGAAGTCAGAAGCTTACCAGCACTCGTCTAGAGCAGAACAACTTTGAAGAACCTCTCTTAGACCCAAAACCTACCTGACGGTCAGCTGATATGAAGACAAGGCTAAACCAGTCCACAGAACCAGAAGAAGTATAAGAGAGCCCAAGAGGATTATCAAGAATAAGGATATAAGAAGGAAGAAAAGTCCTTATAAGAAGAATACAAGAAATACTTAAGAAGAGGACCAGCCAGGACAAGACCTTATAAACGGACATGTTGCTGATTGTCGTGAGTAGAAGCTGAGAGTCGGGTTAAGGTTGGGTAAACAATTGCCAAAGGTCTAAGAGGTACGAGTAGGATTTAGTTAGGACATAGGATATATGTTATAGGTTCATTGTGAGTGATACGACGTTTATTATATAACGGGTATTACAAAGAGAATTGATTGCTAATAGTGCAACACGTATTATTATATATAAGAATAAATAGAGACAGCATAACCTTTTATAACCTTGAACTCACGTACCCAAGAGAAACGTTATCTGTACCTTAAACTTCCATAGGATATTGCCTTGGGGAATCTTGAGATAAATATCAAGATCCTACTAAGGTTGTATTCAAGTAAATTACATATTACCATCTGTAAAGTAAAGTAATTAATATTGGAAGGTGGGGGCACTACACAATGAAATGCTTCTACCATCAACAGCTTATCAGCTACACTGTTACACAACTTGACTAGGCTCCAAGGTGCAAATTTCAGAAGATTGGAGTAAAGAAAACAATTAACAAGACAAAGTTTGGTTTCTACAAGTTGTTATTTATTCTTAGAATCAGGGTGATTTAGTTTAATTATGCTTTCTGTCTCTTACTACTAAAGTATTGTTGAACCATCTTATATAGACTAAAATTTTGTTTGCTGCTTCTTCGTAGTATTATAAATTATAATTGTTAGCAAATCATTTAGATTGAGTATTACTCCTGCATCTACCACGGACATAACTTAGGGGTCAAGACAGTTAGTATAGTATGTGTCTTATGGTGGCCAGGTATCTTCTACTTCTCCCACAATAAACCTCCAGATGGTTAAATGTTTCATCATTCTTGTGATATAAGGGCAAATCACTGAACTTGCATTGGGTTTCGTTGCATGAAACATGGCCAGCAACAGCTTTATTTAGAAACATAAGCATTGTTCTCCAAGATGATTGAGTGATATCCACTCAAACATAGGGTGTTTTGGGATATTGTCAAACTAAGCTTGAACGAATTTATAATATGTATGAATTAATAAAAAGAGAAGAAGCATGAGCTGCAACTAAAAGTTTCCTTATATGTATTAAATTAGTCAATGGGAAATTCAGTAATCTCAGTCCACGACAGGCAAAGCCTCCAGGAAGACACAAAATTTCAGCATAGTCTGAATGATGGGATAGACCTTTTAATGTTGATGAATTCCTGATTCATTTGGTGGGAATAAGAAACCAAAAAATATGAGTATGTAATATGTGGCATGAGAATTTAAAGCGTACAAAGTGTAAAGGATCTCAGTGTTACGACTGCATTGAATCTTGAATTCTCACCAATGCAAAGATGCTGTGGTTAAAGGCAACAGTACATTGGGCTTTATAAACATATATTTCTTCTTCAAAAATAAAAAAAAGTAATTCTTCCTCTGTATATCAACTAGTCAGACCCGACAGTATGCTGTGCAATTTTGGTCACCTTACCACATGGAGGACTTAACAATTTTAGAAACTGTCCAGCGTAGGGCTGCTAAGATGATCCCGTTCTCGCATAACAAAACTCAACCTGTTTTTGCCCAATATAAATTTATAGTGTTAAAACAAAAAAAAATTAAGAATTCATGAATGTTGACGTGAATAAGATGTTTCAAATTCATGATTCAAAACGAACAATGAGTAATAAAGTAAAACACCATGGCTCTGATTTAGTCATTCTTTTCCCTTCTTGACACTTCCAGTTTCAATTTCCATGCGTGTCCAGTGTCCTTACAACTGAGCTATATGCTATTCTCGTTACTTTAAGAAAGCTTGTTTCCTACCTCTCTTCATCCTTCGAAATTTTTACAGATTCTCAAAATTTTTCCTTCCTCCTATGCTTTCCCTCTTCTGTATTCGCTCTTTAGTTCATGAAATCCAAGAATAGATGTTTCGCATCTTATGTCCATAAAAAGTCTGTCTTTCTGCTAGGTTCCAAGACATGCTGGTATTACTAGTAATGAACTTGTTGACTTAAGTAATAAACTTTGTACAGTCAAACCATCCATCTTTCCATGGTCGGACCCATGTCACAAGAAGAGACGATGAAAGACTGTACTTAGATGACTACGTATAGGCCACACTAACTTCACTCTCTCCTATCTTATGACATACTGACCTTTTGTCTCACTTGTAATACCTCTCTCTGTATACCACATTCTTCTATTTTGCCTGTTACACTGCTGCATCTTTCCCTCACTTAACCCACCTTTCCCCCACCTTAATGATATTCTTACAGAATCACCATATTTCTTTGATGATATAATTTCCTTCTTGTGACAAATCCACATCCATTTGATTGAACCATTTTACTATGGCTAACCATTCTTTCCTTTCAATGTTTTGCTGTGCCATTATTTCCTTGCTTTCCTGTTTGCCTCTTAGCTTACCATAGCACCACATGACTTTTGGTGTATGGCACTTTCTTTATTCGCATCAACTCACTCATCATGAATAAGGAGTAATGGTGTAAAATTACAATGTAGACAAAGTTGAACAGACTGCACTCAATTTTACCTTATTAATGACGTAGTTAATCAGTGGAATAAACTTTTTTTCCATGGTGTAGTGTAACACTAAATTAGTTTAAAACAAACTTGACCACTATCTCTTCCAGTAAGGTCTCTGATAGAGACCAGGTGTTCTGCTGGCTTTTTGATTGCATTTACTTCTGACTGCGTGTCATTTTTTACTAAGCTATTCTATTGTGTTCCTTTTTAGATATTTCCTACTCTAGGTTAAAGACAGATCATTTAGTTTGGGTCTGTGTAGTCTGGATTTTTATATAATTTGATGTAAGTGTGTGTGTGTGTGTGTGTGTGTGTGTGTGTGTGTGTGTGTGTGTGTGTGTGTGAGATGCACCATGGTCTGGAGGATCGCGTGCTGGACTCGTAAACGTCAGCCATTGCCCTCCCCATAAGAGCGCAGACCTCATAGAGACGAATGAATGGGTAAGGCTGAGACCTGTCGCACATCACACACACCCAAACGGGGGACAGTAACTGCTTCTTGTCAGTGAAAAACTCTTAGCGACTTGAACAGGGTTCGAACCCACGCTTTGCAGTGTGTGTGTGTGTGTGTGTGTGTTTGAAACGACTAAAATACTTTGAATGAAAAAGGAAAGAAAATTTTGTTTTAGCACTTGATCACTTTGTTTTTCTCTTTTTTTTTTTCTTTCTTTCTCTCAGTAACCTGTTGTCAGCTGCGGTAACACCTGTTCATACTAACACTTGTCCCTCTGCCTTGCTCCAGTCTCAGATACATCCACGCATCGACTCATCCTCAGTCATCAACAAGCTCTCTGTGATCTCATACCATCTGTGCATTTTGAAAGCAGTTCTTTTGAAAATTTTTATTGTAGTCTTCATTAAAATAGACTGAACGTGTCAGAATAAAAAAAAATCAATACCGCCTTTTTGAAGATATCACGAATTTACAGATTCAGGTAAGGTAATGTTGTGTTTAGAAGTAAATTATGATCATGTGTTTCCATTCTTTCAAAAGTGATGTTGTGAAATATGAAAATATTAAATGAAAATGAAACATTATTTATCAAAAAGCATATTCTGTTATGGTTCTGGACACACAAAATTGCGCGCTAGTTTAAAAATAACCACATGAAGTAATTATGCTCCCTTTCGTAGATCTTAGATCTTATACAGAATATTAAGCAATTTTATTTTATTTCCACGTTTAGAATACCTATCTACTATATACATATATATATATATATATATATATATATATATATATATATATATATATATATATATATGTATCTATCTATATCTATCTATCTATCTATCTATATATATATATATATATATATATTTATTTATTTTTATATATATATATATATATATATATATATATATATATATATATATATATATTTCCAACACATTATTAAATCACTAAATTTTTTCCAAAAAAATCATGTACCCTCACTTGAAGGAACATATGCAGTAGAGATTGCCCTCACTACTAAGTAAACGCAAGAATTAAGTGCTGAGGAACAGTCCCTTAATTGCTTGCCCATACCTCACAATCATACATCAAATGGCACAACAATTCTGATGCATTTCCAGTTTTGATGCTCAGACGAAAACCTCTCTTCTCCAAAATAAACTTTTAAACCGTTGCTTTATTTAACCTATGGGTCATTTCTACCTCCATAAATCCCAATACATATATTTAGACTTCCATCTTTTTCAGTGTTGCACCATTGAAAAGTTTCAGGACTTTCTAGACTTTCATCGCTATGAGACCTCATTACTATACTTTTTGCCACGTTTTCTTTCAATGTCTTTCTCTTAACACCTCAAAGTTTATGACATTTACTTCTGCTTGAAGAAAAAAATTGTTTGACCTCTTGCAGTAAGATGGAAAGCAGTAAAAGAAAACGGAATGGGGCAGCAAAAGGGTTGTGGAGTTACGGCACGATGGAGGTGACAGATATTGACTTAGAAGAAGACTTTTGCAGGTAAGCGATCGAGTATATACACTGGCCAACAGCTCTACATACTATGGGGATTTCGGTATTTGGATGCCAACAGTGACACTAATGAGTTCCTGTTGTTATGGAACATTGTCTTTCTAGGAGCGGGTACTGTATATTAATCTTGTACGCAATGCCTTGCCAAAGCTGATTGCGCTCCATCATTAATATATCTGTGTGCTGGGCGAACTTTGCGACCACGAGTTGCCATTATGTGAAGCAGATAAACATTGAGATTATTATTATTTTCTATATCAAAGGACTTGTTTTCTCAACAAAATTCATGACTGTAACACCAAATTAATAAACAAAATGTTATTTCCCCACTTTGTCACTACGATGTAAAAAGGAAAATAATGAAAAGTTAACATAAAACATACATGACAATACAGTCATGTAGTTTGTGAAAATATTTATGATGTTGTATAAGAATAATCTGAACAGTGAGGTCAGATGGTGTAAACATTTTGCAGCACAATTACTACGGGTCATTGAACTATTGGTAGTCAGTAGGTGTCTGTCATTGTCATATTGCTGTTACTTTTGCGCCAAGTCACTTCCTCATATGAATGTGTTTTGCTACCTCTACGGCAGAATTTTTCGATCGTGACTTTATACAAAATATTTTATTTATTCTATATTCATTTGGGTCACTTTGGAAACCTTCACTATGAAAATACAATAAAATAAGTAAAATAATTGACACATAAACAAAATACATATAAATAAATAAATAACACTCTTTACGTATGAAAATTTGTATTCGATGATTATAAACGCAGGACCGGTGGTGAACTTAACAGTTTCCAGTGTCAGTTTAGTTGAGTGCAGCCATGAACGCTTCGGTGTTTGCTGGTGTCCGTAGGCGTGAACCGACACCATCCGGTCAGGGTTTGCAAGAACAAAAACACATCTTGGTCAAATATCTTAACAGGTACGGATATAGATTACATCATATTGGATGGCATACTGATCTTTCGTTTCGTAATGTTCTGTGTACATATGGTTACGTTTTCGCTTTGAAATGTTATTTCCAAAAGTCTAGGTACTGGGACTGCTGTTATTTTTTTTTTTTTTATGTGTGTGGGTGTGTGTGTACTCTATAACATGTGTACTACGTAGCCTATTCGTGTT
>JAPQNM010000086.1:20000-25000 GCA_029783475.1 Metacarcinus magister | reverse complement strand
ACAACTCTATAAAAAGATAATATTAATTGGTAGTCACCTCGGCCCTGACATATTGGCGACCTCGCCAGGATAAGAACTACCAATTATTTATTATCATTTTACAGATTGTGGGTTGTTATCTAAGTCGCTGCTGCGCGCCGTTGCTGCCTGAGGCACGGGAGTAATGTTATGAGTGTTTTGATTGCCGTCAAACTCTTGCTTTTGCCAGATTTTTGCACGTGAGGTGTTGTCTAATTTTTTTTTTTTTTTTTGTATTGTGTTCTCTGTTTGGTCTTCTCCATGTCTTCCTTTCAAGAACTGAAGGAGCAGGGTGAAACCCTCGGTCTGCAGGGCAAGGAAATTGGCCAGTGGATCCTTGAACAACAGAAAAACGAAAGGGAAGAAAGACAAGCTGAGAGAGAAGAAAGACAAAGACAAGCTGAGAAGGAAAGAGAAAGAGAAGAAAAACAAGCTGAGAGAGAAGAAAGACAAAGACAAGCTGAGAAGGAAAGAGAAAGAGAAGAAAGACAAGCTGAGAGGGAGAAAGAGATCAAGCTGGCAGAAATTGCAGCTAAAGGTAAGCCCTCAGTCCTACCATCACATGATCCTGTTTCCAGACCTAGTCTACCACCATACAAGGATGAAGAGGACATTGCCACCTATTTAACTAGGTTTGAGCGTGTGGCCGAGATGCTGGTTTTACCCAGAGATACCTTTGCCGTTCGTCTGGGTTGCCTCCTTACTGGTAAAGCTGCCGAACTCTACACGTCCCTTCCGTCATCCACCACTGACGATTACGAGTTACTGAAGCAAGCCTTGTTAACAGGCTTCAGTAAAACTCCAGATGGCTACCGGGTGGATTTCAGGTCAAACAAGATTAGAGTAGGACAGAACTACCATCAGTTTGTTACCCAGTTATCGAGGATGTTTGATTCTTGGGTTGAGTCTTCCTCTGTGGCCAATGTTTATGCTGATTTAAGGGAGTTTATCATCTTTGACCAATTTTTGTCCTCCTTATCAGCAGAAATACGCCTATTCATCAAGGAAAGAAGGCCTACCAAGCTGAAGGACGCAATACAACTAGCGGATGACTGGGCATCCGCCCACAACGCCTATCCTAAGGTCTCTTCCAACAACAACGCTAAGAAAATCTCCCCTCTACTTGCTACTCCACTCCAGCCTCTACCTTCTCCTGGGAGTCAGACTCCCTCAACCGTGACTTGTCACAATTGTGGGGAAGCAGGACATATACGACCACGCTGTCCCAGGAATCCTCGAGCATTCAAGGATGGAACTACTACCACGCCCCCCTATAAGGTTGGATTTTGCTTAGAAGACCATAAAGTGCCTAACTTCTCAGTTACGGGGACTATTAATGGGTCATGGTCTTCCTCTATAATTAGGGATACTGGATGCTCTGGAGTTGTAATTTCTGAGGAAGCCTTGCCAGACATTGACCCATCACTCTGCCCCAAAGTACAAGTTGCTGACTATTTGGGACGCATCGACGAATTTCCTGTCGTTAAGTGTTACTTACGGTGCCCCTTTTACACTGGTTGGACAGATGCTGTAAGGGCCCCAATTAAATTTGCTAGTGCTCTAGTTGGGAATATTCCCGGAGTACAAGATCCTGATAGTCCTGATTCTCTACTCAGTAATGACAACCATCTTCTCCATAGTGACCATGACCAAGCCACCACTGACGTTTCTTCCCTACAAGATCCTCTGTTGCCTCCTGATGACTCGCCTTCGCCCGGAACTTCCCTCTCCTCTCAAGAAAAGAACAACCGCCCTTCTGGATGTCAGCATCTACCACCAGTTGAGTCCTCCACTACTCAAGTGTGTGCTGTGGAGACCAGAGCCGGTCGATCTAAACGGGTCCACCCTCTTGTTCTGCCTAAGCTCCATCCTTTGACTGTAACCCCTGATGAGTTTCGTCAACTTCAGGAATCCTGTCCTTCCTTGACGTGTTTACAGTCAAAGGCTACCACTGAAGAAGTTGAGAAGGCACGGGATGGTGCCACATACCAGTTCATACATGAGGAAGGCCTCCTGTACCGAAAATGTCTCTCATCGGATCACCTTCAAAAGGTAAATGGTTTATCCTTGGTTGTTCCCAGCGATTGCCGTCCTGTCATCCTACGTGTTGCTCACGAAGGTCCTTTGGCTGGACATTTCTCCCACCGGAAGACCCAGATGAAGGTATGGCAAGACTTTTATTGGCCAGGGATGTGTGCAGACATCCGGGATTACTGCCGTTCCTGCGACAAGTGTCAACGTATGTCGGCTAAGGGTAGGGTACGTCCAGTACCTCTTCAACCGTTACCTGTCGTAACTGAACCCTTCTCCAGAGTTGCCATTGACTTGGTAGATCCCTTGTCTCCACCTTCTTCTGAAGGGCACCGTCACCTTGTAACTTGCATTGATTTCTTCACTGGTTTTCCTCTTAATTACTACTTCTACTGCTACTACTATTACTACTACTACTATTATTACTACTACTTCTATTATTATTATTACTACTACTGCCACTACCATCACATCCATCTCCAGCACTACTACCAGGAAGAGGTTGAGCAGATGTTGAGTCAAGGAATCATCCAACCTTCAACCTCTCCACACTGCTCTCCGGTTATCATGGTCAGGAAGTCCGACGGTACGTATCGGATGGCCATTGATTACAGGTTACTCAACTCAGTTACTATTTTTCCATGCTGAACCATCCTGCAGTATTGAGACAGAGCTGCATAAGTTCGTTGGTGCCGAGTTCTTCTCAGAGCTAGATTTGAGTAAGGCATATTACCAGGTTCCACTTTCTGCCAAAGCTCGACGCTTCACTGCGTTTCCCACTCACAAGGGCCTGATGGAATTTACTCGGATGCCTTTTGGTCTTGTTACGGCCTGTGCCACTTATATTCGCTTAATGAGGATTGTGCTTGCTGGCTTGGCCAATGTTTCTTTTTATTTTGATAATATTTTTGTGTATTCATCTGATTGGCCCACTCACATCTCTGCCCTCAAGTCTGTTTTAGATAGACTACAACATAACGGTCTGACTGTCAAACTTAAAAAGTGCCGGTTTGGAGCAGAGTCCATCAACTATCTGGGATTTGTTTTGTCCCGCGACCATCTTCAACCACAAGTTGGCAAGTTGACTGCCATCACCTCCATGACTCCTCCTACCACCAAGAAGTTACTCCGGAGTTTCCTAGGTTTGATATCATTTTATAAAGCTTTCATTCCTCAGGCCTCTGAGCTTACCGGCCCCCTCTCTGACTTGTTGAAGAAGCCGGTACGGGATCCCCTCCAGTGGACTGAAGATCTGCTTGAACGGTTCAAGCTGCTGAAGCAAGCCTTGACTTCAGGATCTATTCTGCGTCTTCCGGACCCCAGCCAGACCTTCGTCCTACGTACCGATGCTTCAAACTATGGATTAGGTGCTGTACTCCTACAGTACCATGATGATCGTCCACATCCCATCTCTTACGCCAGCCGGAAACTACTTGATCGGGAACGACGATACTCTACCATCGAGAGGGAATGCCTGGCCATCGTATTCGGCATTCATAGGTTTGACTTCTATCTTCGAGGTAAGGAATTTATCCTTGAAGTAGACCACAAGCCTCTAATATACCTTCAGAAATTCAAAGGTAAAAATGACAGAATACTACGATGGGCTTTAGGTCTTCAACCCTATAAATTTAGGGTTGTTCATGTTGCCGGGACGGACAACATTGGAGCCGACCTTCTCAGCCGGCAATAGCTTTTCTTTATTTTGTTTTCCTGCACTCCAGTCTTTTACAAGTTTTGTTTCCTGCACTCAAGTATTATAAGTTTGTTTATGTCTCCTGGTCAGCTGCAGTTCTTCGACATCAGCTGTGCAGCAGATGTTTTAGTGGGGGCATGTGTGAGGAAATGCACCTGCCTCGTCTTCCCCTAATTAGTGGTTGAACTACCACTCTCGTCTGCCGGCGCTTGTTCACCACCTTTCCCCGCCACTACCCCACCCCCTTGTCCAGGGGTATGGGGGTAGTCTAACCGAGCCAAGCTCCACGCCACCGGCTTGGAGAAGGACAGAACGCCTCAGCTCTCACACCTGACAACACCTCACCACCTGCTGCTGGTTTCTCAACATTTCGAAGGCATTTCTGGAGACTTGGGCTCCCTTCCAGTGTGCCCTTCAACTGTACCTACACCATTCGACCCTTCCTGCTGTCTAAGGAGCAATCTACGTTGCCGAGTTTTGCTGTCACGCATCTCACCCTCAAAACAGCTGTACAGGGAGTTATTTGGGTGTCATACCCCTGCTCTGGTAATTGTTTACGAGCAGTTCGTCGTTGGTGATTTATTTTGGCTTCTAGCCTATTGTTTGCTATTTGTGTGTGTGTAAATATATTCGGGGTATCATACTCCATGATTTTTCTTCCCCACAACTCTATAAAAAGATAATATTAATTGGTAGTCACCTCGGCCCTGACAATACATATATATATAAAATTATTTTTTATCAATTTTTTTTTTTTTCATTAAAAGGGCACTGGCCAAGGGTAAACAAAAATACGACCCTGCAAAGAAGACAGTAGGAGAAAAGAAGCTAGGGCTGGAGGTCCGGTTAATATTAGAGGTGTCCTGACACTCCTCTTTTTAAAGAGTTTAAGTCATAGGCAAGTGAAAAAACAGACAAAAGAAGAGAGTTCCAGAGTTTACCAGTGTAAGGGATGAAAGAGTGAACATACTGGTTAAGTCTTGCATTAGGAAAATGGACATAATAAGGATGAGAAGTAGAAAGTCTTGTGCAGCAAGGTCGCGGGAGGGGGGGAGGCATGAAGTTAGCAAATTCAGAAGAGCAGTCAGCATAAAAATAGCGGTAGAAGATAGATAAAGATGCAACATTGCGTCGGTGACTTAAATAATCAAGACAATCGGTTAGAGGAGAGTTGATGAGACGAAAAGCTTTAGCCTTCACCCTGTCTAAAAGAGCTGTGTGAGTTGAACCCCCCTAGACATGAGAACCATACTCC
>JAPQNM010000086.1:7500-10000 GCA_029783475.1 Metacarcinus magister | reverse complement strand
ATGGACTCTGCTCCAAACCGGCACTTTTTAAGTTTGACAGTCAGACCGTTATGTTGTAGTCTATCTAAAACAGACTTGAGGGCAGAGATGTGAGTGGGCCAATCAGATGAATACACAAAAATATTATCAAAATAAAAAGAAACATTGGCCAAGCCAGCAAGCACAATCCTCATTAAGCGAATATAAGTGGCACAGGCCGTAACAAGACCAAAAGGCATCCGAGTAAATTCCATCAGGCCCTTGTGAGTGGGAAACGCAGTGAAGCGTCGAGCTTTGGCAGAAAGTGGAACCTGGTAATATGCCTTACTCAAATCTAGCTCTGAGAAGAACTCAGCACCAACGAACTTATGCAGCTCTGTCTCAATACTGCAGGATGGTTCAGCATGGAAAATAGTAACTGAGTTGAGTAACCTGTAATCAATGGCCATCCGATACGTACCGTCGGACTTCCTGACCATGATAACCGGAGAGCAGTGTGGAGAGGTTGAAGGTTGGATGATTCCTTGACTCAACATCTGCTCAACCTCTTCCTGGTAGTAGTGCTGGAGATGGATGTGATGGTAGTGGCAGTAGTAGTAATAATAATAATAGAAGTAGTAGTAATAATAGAAGTAGTAGTAATAATAATAATAGTAATAGTAGTAGTAGTAGTAGTAGTAGTATATAGTAATAATAGTAGTAATAGTAGTAGCAGTAGTAGTAGTAATTAAGAGGAAAACCAGTGAAGAAATCAATGCAAGTTACAAGGTGACGGTGCCCTTCAGAAGAAGATGGAGACAAGGGATCTACCAAGTCAATGGCAACTCTGGAGAAGGGTTCAGTTACGACAGGTAACGGTTGAAGAGGTACTGGACGTACCCTACCCTTAGCCGACATACGTTGACACTTGTCGCAGGAACGGCAGTAATCCCAGATGTCTGCACACATCCCTGGCCAATAAAAGTCTTGCCATACCTTCATCTGGGTCTTCCGGTGGGAGAAATGTCCAGCCAAAGGACCTTCGTGAGCAACACGTAGGATGACAGGACGGCAATCGCTGGGAACAACCAAGGATAAACCATTTACCTTTTGAAGGTGATCCGAGGAGAGACATTTTCGGTACAGGAGGCCTTCCTCATGTATGAACTGGTATGTGGCACCATCCTGTGCCTTCTCAACTTCTTGAGTGGTAGCCTTTGACTGTAAACACGTCAAGGAAGGACAGGATTCCTGAAGTTGACGAAACTCATCAGGGGTTACAGTCAAAGGATGGAGCTTAGGCAGAACAAGAGGGTGGACCCGTTTAGATCGACCGGCTCTGGTCTCCACAGCACACACTTGAGTAGTTGAGGACTCAACTGGTGGTAGATGCTGACATCCAGAAGGGCGGTTGTCCTTTTCTTGAGAGGAGAGGGAAGTTCCGGGCGAAGGCGAGTCATCAGGAGGCAACAGAGGATCTTGTAGGGAAGAAACGTCAGTGGTGGCTTGGTCATGGTCACTATGGAGAAGATGGTTGTCATTACTGAGTAGAGAATCAGGACTATCAGGATCTTGTACTCCGGGAATATTCCCAACTAGAGCACTAGCAAATTTAATTGGGGCCCTTACAGCATCTGTCCAACCAGTGTAAAAGGGGCACCGTAAGTAACACTTAACGACAGGAAATTCGTCGATGCGTCCCAAATAGTCAGCAACTTGTACTTTGGGGCAGAGTGATGGGTCAATGTCTGGCAAGGCTTCCTCAGAAATTACAACTCCAGAGCATCCAGTATCCCTAATTATAGAGGAAGACCATGACCCATTAATAGTCCCCGTAACTGAGAAGTTAGGCACTTTATGGTCTTCTAAGCAAAATCCAACCTTATAGGGGGGCGTGGTAGTAGTTCCATCCTTGAATGCTCGAGGATTCCTGGGACAGCGTGGTCGTATATGTCCTGCTTCCCCACAATTGTGACAAGTCACGGTTGAGGGAGTCTGACTCCCAGGAGAAGGTAGAGGCTGGAGTGGAGTAGCAAGTAGAGGGGAGATTTTCTTAGCGTTGTTGTTGGAAGAGACCTTAGGATAGGCGTTGTGGGCGGATGCCCAGTCATCCGCTAGTTGTATTGCGTCCTTCAGCTTGGTAGGCCTTCTTTCCTTGATGAATAGGCGTATTTCTGCTGATAAGGAGGACAAAAATTGGTCAAAGATGATAAACTCCCTTAAATCAGCATAAACATTGGCCACAGAGGAAGACTCAACCCAAGAATCAAACATCCTCGATAACTGGGTAACAAACTGATGGTAGTTCTGTCCTACTCTAATCTTGTTTGACCTGAAATCCACCCGGTAGCCATCTGGAGTTTTACTGAAGCCTGTTAACAAGGCTTGCTTCAGTAACTCGTAATCCTCAGTGGTGGATGACGGAAGGGACGTGTAGAGTTCGGCAGCTTTACCAGTAAGGAGGCAACCCAGACGAACGGCAAAGGTATCTCTGGGTAAAACCAGCATCTCGGCCACACGCTCAAACCTAGTTAAATAGGTG
>JAPQNM010000086.1:0-2500 GCA_029783475.1 Metacarcinus magister | reverse complement strand
ACACAAAATTAGGCTATGAAATTAGGCTATAATATAGTCTGTTGGTAAATCAAGTAACACGAATAGGCTACGTAGTACACATGTTATAGAGTACACACACACACCCACACACATATAACAGCAGTCCCAGTACCTAGACTTTTGGAAATAACATTTCAAAGCGAAAACGTAACCATATGTACACAGAACATTACGAAACGAAAGATCAGTATGCCATCCAATATGATGTAATCTATATCCGTACCTGTTAAGATATTTGACCAAGATGTGTTTTTGTTCTTGCAAACCCTGACCGGATGGTGTCGGTTCACGCCTACGGACACCAGCAAACACCGAAGCGTTCATGGCTGCACTCAACTAAACTGACACTGGAAACTGTTAAGTTCACCACCGGTCCTGCGTTTATAATCATCGAATACAAATTTTCATACGTAAAGAGTGTTATTTATTTATTTATATGTATTTTGTTTATGTGTCAATTATTTTACTTATTTTATTGTATTTTCATAGTGAAGGTTTCCAAAGTGACCCAAATGAATATAGAATAAATAAAATATTTTGTATAAAGTCACGATCGAAAAATTCTGCCGTAGAGGTAGCAAAACACATTCATATGAGGAAGTGACTTGGCGCAAAAGTAACAGCAATATGACAATGACAGACACCTACTGACTACCAATAGTTCAATGACCCGTAGTAATTGTGCTGCAAAATGTTTACACCATCTGACCTCACTGTTCAGATTATTCTTATACAACATCATAAATATTTTCACAAACTACATGACTGTATTGTCATGTATGTTTTATGTTAACTTTTCATTATTTTCCTTTTTACATCGTAGTGACAAAGTGGGGAAATAACATTTTGTTTATTAATTTGGTGTTACAGTCATGAATTTTGTTGAGAAAACAAGTCCTTTGATATAGAAAATAATAATAATCTCAATGTTTATCTGCTTCACATAATGGCAACTCGTGGTCGCAAAGTTCGCCCAGCACACAGATATATTAATGATGGAGCGCAATCAGCTTTGGCAAGGCATTGCGTACAAGATTAATATACAGTACCCGCTCCTAGAAAGACAATGTTCCATAACAACAGGAACTCATTAGTGTCACTGTTGGCATCCAAATACCGAAATCCCCATAGTATGTAGAGCTGTTGGCCAGTGTATATACTCGATCGCTTACCTGCAAAAGTCTTCTTCTAAGTCAATATCTGTCACCTCCATCGTGCCGTAACTCCACAACCCTTTTGCTGCCCATTCCGTTTTCTTTTACTGCTTTCCATCTTACTGCAAGAGGTCAAACAATTTTTTTCTTCAAGCAGAAGTAAATGTCATAAACTTTGAGGTGTTAAGAGAAAGACATTGAAAGAAAACGTGGCAAAAAGTATAGTAATGAGGTCTCATAGCGATGAAAGTCTAGAAAGTCCTGAAACTTTTCAATGGTGCAACACTGAAAAAGATGGAAGTCTAAATATATGTATTGGGATTTATGGAGGTAGAAATGACCCATAGGTTAAATAAAGCAACGGTTTAAAAGTTTATTTTGGAGAAGAGAGGTTTTCGTCTGAGCATCAAAACTGGAAATGCATCAGAATTGTTGTGCCATTTGATGTATGATTGTGAGGTATGGGCAAGCAATTAAGGGACTGTTCCTCAGCACTTAATTCTTGCGTTTACTTAGTAGTGAGGGCAATCTCTACTGCATATGTTCCTTCAAGTGAGGGTACATGTTTTTTTTGGAAAAAATTTAGTGATTTAATAATGTGTTGGAAATATATATATATATATATATATATATATATATATATATATATATATATATATAAAAATAAATAAATATATATATATATATATATATATATATATATATAGATAGATAGATATAGATAGATATAGATAGATACATATATATATATATATATATATATATATATATATATATATATATATATATATATATATATATATGTATATAGTAGATAGGTATTCTAAACGTGGAAATAAAATAAAATTGCTTAATATTCTGTATAAGATCTAAGATCTACGAAAGGGAGCATAATTACTTCATGTGGTTATTTTTAAACTAGCGCGCAATTTTGTGTGTCCAGAACCATAACAGAATATGCTTTTTGATAAATAATGTTTCATTTTCATTTAATATTTTCATATTTCACAACATCACTTTTGAAAGAATGGAAACACATGATCATAATTTACTTCTAAACACAACATTACCTTACCTGAATCTGTAAATTCGTGATATCTTCAAAAAGGCGGTATTGATTTTTTTTATTCTGACACGTTCAGTCTATTTTAATGAAGACTACAATAAAAATTTTCAAAGAACTGCTTTCAAAATGCACAGATGGTATGAGATCACAGAGAGCTTGTTGATGACTGAGGATGAGTCGATGCGTGGATGTATCTGAGACTGGAGCAAGGCAGAGGGACAAGTGTTAGTATGAACAGGTGTTACCGCAGCTGACAACA
>JAPQNM010000083.1:27500-30000 GCA_029783475.1 Metacarcinus magister | reverse complement strand
CTGTCAAGTGTATCGCTTTGACGTTAATTTAAAACATTTCATTACTGCCTCGTTGATTTTTACCGGGAAAACCTACCGGGAGGAATTATGTTCACCCTTACACCTCCCTGCTGCTCTTCTCTTCCTCTCCCTGCCTTATACAGCCCTAAGCACCCTGTCACACCCTTCCACCACATTCTCCCTTACCTCCCTACCACATAATTCCACTACAGTCCCCCACACATCCCTCTCTCTCTCTTCCTTTACCTACTTTGAAACCACTCACAACTTCTCTCCAATGTCTATTCACTTCCTGTCTCTCCCTACTCTCTACACGTCCACACAATCTACTCCTCTGCTCCCTGGTGACCTTGGGAGTAGAGAAGAAAGGTTGTTTTGAGCTACGCTACATAAGTTCCTGTAGAAGCTTGGTGTCAACTCCATTAAAAGCGATTGGGTACTGTTGAAAGGGGATCCAGATTTAGGTTAAGTGTTTCAATCCCTTATAATGTGTTGAGTTTGTTAAGTTTATAGATTTAGACTCGAGCGGCCATCTCACTTTGTACGTAATTAAATGGTTCTCGAGAGGGAAAGGATGGAGGCATGATATTGTCTCTCTCTCTCTCTCTCTCTCTCTCTCTCTCTCTCTCTCTCTCTCTCTCTCTCTCTCTCTCTCTCTCTCTCTCTCTCTCTCTCTCATCATCGCGTGTTCAGTTTGTTATTGATCGACTGTTCATCTTAGCGTTAAATTGCCTTCTACTACATACGTATTCATCGCTGTTTTGTAGTCTGACTCTCTCTCTCTCTCTCTCTCTCTCTCTCTCTCTCTCTCTCTCTCTCTCTCTCTCTCTCTCTCTCTCTCTCTCTCTCTCTCTCTCTCTCTCTCTCTCTCTCTCTCGGATGCAGAGCGAGTGAGTTTCCAGCGACACGAAAATTGGCTTTCAGCGATTACACACAGAGCTCTTTTTCGTGCGTTGGAAAGTCGTATAACTGTCTCTATAATCGCGCCGCACCTCTATGCCGGGAGAGTAAATGGAATCCAGGCTCTCTATGATAGCTATTCTCCTTTTCAACTCTACACTCTACAGCACCGGTGGCTATCATGCTGTCTGTATGTATGTGTCTGTATGTATGCCTGCCTCTGTATGTCTGTATCCATGACTGTATCCTTGTCTGTGTGCATGTATGTTTGTATCCCTGTCTGTTTGTTTGTCTGTCAGCAGGATTGAGGAGGTTGATAATGTGTTTAGTTGCTGTTAGTTGGTGTGTGTGGGTGTGTGTGGGTGTGTGTGTGTGTGTGGTGTGTGTGTGGGTGTGGGTGTGTGTGTGTGTGTGTGTGGGTGTGTGTGTGGTGTGTGTGTGTGTGTGTGTGTGTGTGTGTGTGTGTGTGTGTGTGTGAAGGGTGAACGGTGTCATTGGCAAGCATTAGTAAGTGGCTCTTATTGGCACATATTGGATCACACAGAGAGAGAGAGAGAGAGAGAGAGAGAGAGAGAGAGAGAGAGAGAGAGAGAGAGAGAGAGAGAGAGAGAGAGAGAGAATGTCAGGTGTAATTGGCATACTTAACACAACCAATGGGTATATATTTTTTTTTTTAATTTCATTGGGGGTCATAATTTTTCGCTATTAGTTGGGTGAACGACAATGGTTCGTTGCAAATGGTTCGCTTCAGTGTCTCGCTTGTAACTCACGACTCCTAAATGCTTCACTTACTTGTTATGGTGATCGGTCCTAACCCACCCCCCCTCACCCCCCCTGACCCCCCCAAACCCCCCTAACCACGCCTCACCCCCCCTAACCTAACCCCCCAAAACTCACCCCAACCTCACTCCCGCTCCCTGCTATGATTTTTGATTGGGGTGTGGGAGGGTGTCATTATTCTCTCTCTCTCTCTCCTCTCTCTCTCTCTCTCTCTCTCTCTCTCTCTCTCTCTCTCTCTCTCTCTCTCTCTCTCTCTCTCTCTGATTTATTGGTATTTTCTCTTTTTCTCGTTTATTGCTTATTATGTTTCAGTGTGTGTGTGTGTGTGTGTGTGTGTGTGTGTGTGTGTGTGTGTGTGTGTTGAAACTACCTAGCTATGTGCGTGTGGGTAAAGTGTGTGTGTACGTGTTTGCTAAGCTCCATGTGTACATATATTACGTCTCTTTAAGTAATTTCATACCCGAGTTAGCGTGTGTATGTATGTATGTACGTATATATGAGTGTGTACATGTGTGTATGTGTATGTGTGTGTCCAGTAGGGTGACTTACAGGCGGAGAGTCGTCAGTCAGCGGGGCGGGGGTGGGCGGGGGTGGGCGTGGGCGTGGGCGTGTTTACAAAGCCTTGGTCATCGGTGTGCCTTGATGTCATTACTCCCACTTGGACACCTGAGAGAGAGAGAGAGAGAGAGAGAGAGAGAGAGAGAGAGAGAGAGAGAGAGAGAGAGAGAGAGAGAGAGAGAGAGAGAGAGGACGTACTGTGTTGGCAGCCTCCTCTTTTCCTCTTCCTTCTCTTCCTCTTCCTCCTCCTCCTCCTCCTCTT
>JAPQNM010000083.1:22500-25000 GCA_029783475.1 Metacarcinus magister | reverse complement strand
TGTTTGTAGCGGCGACCGAGAGTGAAATTGGCAGGCAGTCAGTGAGAGAGAGAAAGAGAGAGAGAGGGAGAGAGAGAGACATACAGAAAGAGATAAATTTAATGCTCCCACCCCTTTCCTCCTCCTTTTCTTCCTCCATTCTGTCTCTCTTCTTCCCACTTTCCTTCCCTTCCTCTTCTTCCTACCTCATACCTCCCTTCTTCCATGTTTCCTTCTCTTCCTCTCCTTCCTCCTCCTTTCCCTCCCTCTCCTTCCATCCCTTCCTCCTTCTCTCCCTACCTCATATCTCCCTTCTTCCATATTTCGTTCTCTTCTTCTCTCCCTCCCTTCCTCTGCTCGTTCATCCTTCCCTCCCTCTTCTGCCTCACCACCCATCACGCCCCACTTTCCCGGGCAGTGACCCTCTCAGTGCCAGTGCCAGGGGGTGCCGGAGTGCCATAGTCAGTCAGGCATCACAGGACCGTTTGATGGCTTGAAGTGGTTAGTGCCTCTATGACACTCTATGCTACCACCTCCTCCTACCACACACCACTAACCTTCATCATCATCATCATCGTCATCGTTAATATCAAGACTAATAACTCGATAACAAGAATATAATTAATTAATAAACTCCTTCCAGGTCATTTTTATTCTCTAGATTATTATTATTAATTATTATTATTATTATTATTATTATTATTATTGATGCATGTTTTTCCTTTTTTCGGATTGATTTTGAATGTCAATTATTATTTTCTCTTGCTTTCTGTACTCCCTTGCTTGGTAATATTTGTTTTTCTTAATAAATATTTATCTTACAGTTGAACAAGTCTCGCCTCGTCTCGCTGCGTCAAACCAAACCAAACCAAGTCGCTGCTGAGGCTGTAAGGGCTTCCATCTATCTCCCGCTCGTTTCTAGGTGAGTTTCTTTTGTTCCGTTGGTATTGAGAGGAAGAATATAGAAGAAAGAGTAAGGAACGAGGTGGTTTGAGGCAATTTTTCTTTGAGTGTTGGGTATATAGTATCGATGTGTGTGTGTGTGTGTGTGTGTGTGTGTGTGTGTGTGTGTGTGTGTGTGTGTGTGTGTGTGTTTTTCTCCCTTCCTCCCTCCCTTCAACTATTGCCGCCTTGACGGATGGCTGAGAGCGCGCCGAGGCAGACTATAGACCGGGTGGGGACGGGGGCGGTGTGGGTGGTGGTGGTGGTGGTGGATAAAAATTGTATTGATGTGAAGTGAAATTCCTTAAGTAAACCAAATAAAGTAATATATAAATACAAATATAAAGCGGGATTTTTTATTTATTATTTATTTTTTTAGTATTTTTCTTGTCCCTTAGCCAGTAATTAACCTTTGAATGTAAAAAAAATAAATAAATAAATAAATAAAACTATGAATATACAAGGTCAAAGAGAGGTCAGGTCAGATTGGTATGTCATAACCCTTGAATTGCACATCGAGGAGGAGAGACAGACAGACAGAGGAGGAAGAGGAGGAGGAGGAGGAAGAGGAGGAGGAGGTCTAGAAGCCGTCCTTGAAGTGTGCTCAGATTGCGTCATTTTTGTTTAATATAAGGAGATCCAAGGCAGTGACGGCGAGACGAGGCAGGAAGTTATGAAGCTTGATGGCAGGTTAGAGGTTAGAGAGTCTCACGTGGAAGGGAAGGGAAGGGAAGGGAAGGGGAAAAGGGGAAAAATAATCTCCTCGACAGAATGGAAGGGAAGGGAAGATTATTAGATGCTATGCTATGCTATGCTATGCTATGCTATGCTATGCTATATGCTATATGCTACAAAAGTATTACAAGGATAAGTAGGATTATTAGGCAGACTCAGGTAGGCGTCAACACAGGTGTATAATTAATATTACATGTATGGTGAAGATATAATGCTTTACAGGTACAGCTTGGCGCCCACACCTGCAGCTCCACACCTGCCAATGTACAGTGTAAGGCAGTCTGAGATATAATAATTAGGTTAGGTATAATAGTTAGTGCATAATATTTCACCATACTAATTTTCTCTTTTGTCATCAGATCTGAGGGCTTTAAGGCGTTCCAAGTGGCTTCCACGTGGCACAGACGTTCACTCACACTCGGTAAGTACAGCTCAGTACATTCTGTTGTTTTGCTTGCAGGAAACGTGGAGGTCGTTGTACTATTAATTCCAGTCGTATTTTTGTTACAGATTTAAAGGGAAAAATGGGATATGTGGGTTTTATTTTCATAGTGATCTTGGTGTTGTTTAAGAATGGTTTGGTTTATCAGGGGGAGGGAGTGAGGAAGGGGTTGGGAGGTTGTGAGGGAGTTGTGAGGTGTGGGTAGAGGCGGAGGAAGACTTGAAATACCTCAGGAAATTGGAGTAAAAATATATAGGTGTAATTTTTGTTCATATGTTTAGTAGTAGTGGTGGTGGTGGTTGTGTTTGTTTAAGTAGGAGTTATATACCTGCTTATATTTCTACTTTATTTTACTAGTAGTCAACTCACCTTTCCTTTCCTTCCCCTCCTTCCTCTCCTTCC
>JAPQNM010000083.1:0-17500 GCA_029783475.1 Metacarcinus magister | reverse complement strand
ACACACACACACACACACAGTCAATAAACTCTACAACACTATATAACTTCCTACAAGGCTTTATAAAACTATCTAATGCTCTATAAAGCTATTTAATGCTATATAAAGCTGTATAAGGCTCTGTAAAGCTCTACAAGGTTCTATTAAGCTCTATTAAGCTCTATTAAGCTCTATAAAGTTCTATAAAACTCTATAAAATGTCATCTTACACTTACCTAATCATCTATATATAAAAAAAATGGAAGAAAGTTTGATTCTGACCATAAATAAAACTGAAAAAACACTCACACAAAAATATAGACTCTAGTTTTCTTATATTTTAAAGAATTTTATAAAACACAAAATTGCCTTTTTTTTCTTCTTGTTGGGTTTTTGGGTTTTTCATTTTCCTAATAGTTTGGTTGTCATTTTTCTTTTTTCTTTTTTTGCATAGACCTTTTATTTTTGTTGGGGGGCGGGAGTGGGCGTGGGGTGGGCGTGGGGGGTGGGCGTGGAGGAGGTTTATTCCCAGAGTTCGTGTTTTCTTTGTTATTATTTTTCGTTGACAAAGACATCACGCCCGGATAGCGAAGGGGAAATTTTCTCCTGTTGGGAAAAAAGGGACAAGGAGACTATTTTTAAAGCAAGGTGTGTGTGTGTGTGTGTGTGTGTGTGTGTGTGTGTGTGTGTGTGTGTGTGTGTGTGTGTGTGTGTGTGAGTACCTGTATTACAAACGTTTATCTCAGGTCAAAATACGATTGTCATTAATAAGATTACATTATTAACTTATTTTATATAGTTTCCAGGCATCAAACACACACACACACACACACACACATACACACACACACACACACACACACACACACACACACACACACACACACACACACACACACACACACACACACACACACAGAGTAATTACAGTGTATAGTGGGTTTGGTATGAATAGCGAACACGTATTACAGAAGGAGATTGGAGAGGAGGAGGAGGAGGAGGAGGAGGGAGTACAAGCATCTTATGAATGGAGAACGAGGAAGAAAATACAATATGATCCATTGTATTGCTTAGTGATCCTGCCTGATGACCAAGATTACGGAGGCGAAGTGATGGCCGGGTGGAAGCAGCGGCGGCCAAGATGAGGAAGGGGAGAAGGAGGAAGAGGGAGGACGGAAGGGTGTAGATGTAAGGAAGGGAAGGGAGGGAGGGAAGGGAGGGAAGGAAGGAGGGAAGGAAGGAAGGAGGGAGGAGGGAAGGGAGGGAAGGAAGGAAGGAAGGAAAGGAGGAGGGAAGAATATAATATGTTAATAAATTTGAGTAATAAATCGATTTAATAAAGAAGAGAAAGTGGTTAGATTATATAATGTGTGTGTGTGTGTGTCTCTCTCTCTCTCTCTCTCTCTCTCTCTCTCTCTCTCTCTCTCTCTCTCTCTCTCTCTCTCTCTCTCTCTCTCTCTCTCTCTCTCTCTCTCTCTCATGTCCTTAATTAGTGCCTCGTTTTTAATCTTGTTTTTTTTAAATGTTTTACACAATTTTTTTTTATTCTTCGTTTTTCTACATAAACTTATTCATTATTTATTTATTTATTTAAGTGTATTTTTTAATTTTATTTATTTAATCTTTCTATCTCTTTTATACATATCTATTTATTTATTTTTTTGTATTTATAGTGTACGTGTTAACTTTTTATACATACATACATACATACATACATAGATACATACATACATGCATACATACATACATATATACATGAAGAGAGGGAAGAGGAAGAAGAGGAGGAGGAGGAGGAGGTGGTGATGGTAGAGGAATAGCAACAGGAGAAGGAAGAGGAGACGAGAAGAAGGAGGAAGAGCGGGATTAGGAGGAGGAAGAAGATGAGGAGGAGGAGACCTAATGTTGGTGGGTAACATGTGGTCTCTGCCATTACTCATGTCCTCCTCCTCCTCCTCCTCCTCCTCCTCCTCCTCCTCCTCCTCCTCCTCCTCCTCCTCCTCCTCCTCCTCTTCCTCCTCCCACTTCTCCTCCTCCTTGTATTCACTGAACCTTGCTCGACATTTCTTAAGAACAAATCAAATCTTTCGTCGTAAATGTCTACATCTCTCTCCTCCTCCTCCTCCTCCTCCTCTCCTCCTCCTCCTCCTCCTCCTTCACTCTAGACTAGATAGTGTACTCACAAACAGCCTCGTAAGGGCCAGCAGGCCTGTTGCTGTTTGTTCTTCCTATGTGTTCCTATGTGTGTTCCTCCCCTTTTGTCCTCACTTAATCGTCCTTCTGTCCCCTCTTACGCTTCCATGACCAAACAACGTCTTCCTTATCTCTCTCTCTCTCTCTCTCTCTCTCTACTCTCTCCTCTCTCTCTCTCCTCTCTCTCTCTCTCTCTCTCTCTCTCTCTCTCCTTTTGCATTTTCTGTCCTTCTTAGCAATTTCCTCTGAGGTGTGTGTGTGTGTGTGTGTGTGTGTGTGTGTGTGTGTGTGGTGTGTGGTGTGTGTGTGAACTTTTTGGGTCACACTGTTTTTTGGGGGAAATCGCTTTGGTTCCTTTAATGGTAAAAGTTTTTTTTTATTCCTTTATTTATTCATTTGTTTATTTGTTTGTTTGTTTATTTATTTATTTATGTATTTATTTTATTTATATATATTTTTTTTTATTATATATCTATTTATCAGACATTTTATTATTTTTTTTGTTAATCATGAACTATATTTTTCATTCTGTACTCTCTCTCTCTCTCTCTCTCTCTCTCTCTCTCTCTCTCTCTCTCTCTCTCTCTCTCTCTCTCTCTCTCTCTCTCTCTCTCTCTCTCAACAAGTGTCTGTGTCGCCTTCTGGAGGAGGAGGAGGAGGAGGAGGATACATGGTACATTTTCTTCTCATTTTACTTTCATGTTCTTCCTTCCCAAGTCTCATATTTTTTTCCTCCTCTCTCCCTTTTTTTCCCTCTCTCTCCCTCCCCCTCTCCCCTCCTTTCCCCTCCTCCTCCCTCCTCTTTCCTCCTCCCTTCCTTTCACCCTCCTTTCCCTTTCCTTCCCTTCTCTCTTCTTTCATTCCACCCCTAAAAATAACTACCACCTTCTCTTTTCTCTCCCTCCTCCTCTTCTCTTTCTCTCCATCCACCCTCACCCACCCCCACCACTCCACCCTTCCTCCCCCCCTTCCTTCCTCCCCTCCGTGCCCCTCAGCGCCCCTCCGGAGGCTCTATAGGGCGTCTGACACCCCGAGTCATAAAAGGAGTATATTTTCACCCCCTGAGAGGAGATTTTTACACATCATACAATATTTTTCCCCTTCAGCGGACCTCCTTAGGGGATTGGTAAGACTTTGATCATGTAGGCCTGTCTCTCTCTCTCTCTCTCTCTCTCTCTCTCTCTCTCTCTCTCTCTCTCTCTCTCTCTCTCTCTCTCTCTCTCTCTCTCTCTCTCTCTCTCTCGTCTTACTGTCTCTTTTCCGCGAAGTATTTTTTCATTCTCTTTCTCTCTCAACTTCATTACATATTTACCTCTTTCATTATTCATTCTCTCTCTCTCTCTCTCTCTCTCTCTCTCTCTCTCTCTCTCTCTCTCTTCTCTTCTCTCTCTCTCTCTCTCTCTCTCTCTCTCCTCTCCTCTCTCTCTCTCTCTCTCTCTCTCGCTGACGTAACTTCTTTTTCTTCGGAAGCTCCTAACATAAATAGCTCACTTTTTTTCTGCATAGTTTAGTACCCTGACCCCTCTCTTCTCTCTCTCTCTCTCTCTCTCTCTCTCTCTCTCTCTCTCTCTCTCTCTCTCTCTCTCTCTCTCTCTCTCTCTCTCTCATTTCGGCTTAGTCCTATATCCCAAAGTGATTTAACCTTATCATCTATCCCATTAGAGAGAGAGAGAGAGAGAGATGAGAGAGAGAGAGAGAGAGAGAGAGAGAGGAGAGAGGAAGAGAGAGAGGAGAGAGAGAGAGAGTCTATAATTCAACAACTTTCATCAAGCTTTTAATTATCTCCAATAGCGAGCAGTTTTCCCTCTCTCTCTCTCTCTCTCTCTCTCTCTCTCTCTCTCTCTCTCTCTCTCTCTCTCTCTCTCTCTCTCTCTCTCTCTCTCTCTCTCTCTCTCTCTCTCATTATATTTTCAGATTTATTTTCTTTCTTTCATATCTAACATTCATTTCCTTTCTAATACTTGCTTGTGTTTCTCATTCCTCCTCCTCCTCCTCCTCCTCCTCCTCCTCCTCCTCCTCCTCCTCCTCCTCCTCCTCCTCCTCCTCCTCGTAAGGGAACAATAGAGTGCATAATCTAGTCGAGGTTTTATCATCAGTTAACGAGATATTTCGAGTTTTTGAGTGACGAAACGAAAGACAAAAGGTTCAGAAAGGTTCAGAGAGGCAGGCAAGGTTAACGAAGAGAGAGAGAGAGAGAGAGAGAGAGAGAGAGAGAGAGAGAGAGAGAGAGAGAGAGAGAGAGAGAGAGAGAGAGAGAGAGCTGCAGGGATAATCGAGGAAAGAGGAAGAGGAAGAGAAGCAGGAAGAAGAGGAAGAGGAAGAGGAGGGTCAAATAAATGAATGAGGTTTGAAATGGCAAATGAGATTGATTTGAAATGGCAAACGTGACCTCAAGTAACAGGAAAGAAGAGGAGGAGGAGGAGGAGGAGAGAGGAAGGAGGAGGGACGTCAGTCATTCTGCTGCTGCTTAATGAGAAGGAAATTGACTTGGATATAATTAATGACATAGTTAATGAGGATAATGATAATAATAATACATGACAAATGAGAGAGAGAGAGAGAGAGAGAGAGAGAGAGAGAGAGAGAGAGAGAGAGAGAGAGAGAGAGAGAGAGAGGAGAGTTATGATGATGCAGAATAATTACAAAAAAAATAATGTGAAACAAATGGGAGTAGAAAAAAAAAATGAAAGAGAAAAGAAAGTGAGTGAGAAAAATTGAACTAATTAAGAACTTGAAGAAATAAATTATGATGTGGAGGAAATACAAGGGAAAAAAAAGGAAAAAAGAAAATTAGTGGATAGATAGGAAAAAAAATACATCAATTAACCAGGAAATAGAACTCAAAAATATTAGATAAAATTATACACTAAAACCAAAGCAAAAAAAATATGAATAAAAAGTTGAATAATATAAAATTGTATTATTAAAAAGAGGAAATTAAGTTAGAAACGAATTATAGTGAGAGAGAGAGAGAGAGAGAGAGAGAGAGAGAGAGAGAGAGAGAGAGAGAGAGAGAGAGAGAGAGAGAGAGAGAGAGAGAGAGAGAGACAGGAAACAGATAGACAGGTGAAGGGAAATGAATACCTGAGGCAGGAAAAAGATTATTAACTAATATTTTATACTTTGTCGGGAAAAAAATACATTATTACAAGTATATTCTTAATTAACTTGTACGTATATTTTTGTAATGATTCTTAGAGCTCAGCGGAACAGTTCTCAATTACCCGAAGAACATTTATCAGTTAATACAGAACATTTCTTGATTACCCGAAGAACATTTATCAGTTAATACAGAACATTTCTTGATTACCCGAAGAATATTTCTCAATTACCCGAAGAACATTTATCAGTTAATACGGAACAGTTCTTGATTACCCGAAGAATATTTCTAAATTACCCGAAGAATATTTCTAAATTACCCGAAGAACATTTATCAGTTAATACGGAACAGTTCTTGATTACCCGAAGAATATTTCTCGATTACCCGAAGAACATTTATCAATTAATACTAAAAAAAGTAAGAACAAACATTTTTTTATCATTTTAAGGGGAAAAAAATTAAGGGAAGGAGAACAAAATATAAAGGGGTTGAATACCTTAAAATTAAAGGGATCAAAGACTAAGGGAGGAGGATCGTGCGCCCTTTAAGCTTCCTCTTGGCTGTGGAATATTGGTGATTGTAATTAGAAAACCATTTAGGGCAATTTATCGACATCATTATGCAAATTTGAGGTTTAAAAGGTTTCCAGACACTCTTCCCGTAATGCGAGTCAGCTGCTAGAGGGAGGAGGAGGAGGAAGAGAGAGAAGGAGGAAGAAGGAGGAGGAGGAGATGCTGTGAAGTGACTTAACGTGAGTGTATGAGACAGAGATGAAGTGAGGAGGAGGAGGAGAAAGGAGGAGAGGAGGAGGAGGCGTGAAGAAAATGAGGAGATGAAGACGAGAAAAAAGGAGATGTGAGAGAAAAACATTAAGTGGAGATGACATGAACTAAGTTAAGGAGGAGGAGGAGGAGGAGGGAGGAAGAAGAGAGAGGATGATGGGAGAATGATGGTCTCTCTCTCTCTCATGCTACGTTTGAGAAGAACAAGGAAGAGAGAGAGAGAGAGAGAGAGAGGAGAGAGAGAGAGAGAGAGAGAGAGAGAGAGAGAGAGGAACACTAGAAGCCACATTGACATTGCGAGAGAAAAGAAAAAAAGAAAGTGTGCGAAATATGAATACAAAGAACATCAAAGTAATCAGAGAGAGAGAGAGAGAGGAGGAGAGGAGAGAGAGAGAGAGAGAGAGAGAGAGTATGGACAAACAGCACAGGAAGAAAAAAAGAGGAATTCACGGAAGAAATCAAAAGAGCAGAGAGAGGATTCTGAGAAGGAGCTTGAGAAGAGGAGGAGGAGGAAGAGGAAGATCAGTCAGTGCTACATCTCATCTCTCCCTCATTTTCCTCCCTCTTGTCTCTCACCACCTCCTCCTCCTCCTCCTCCTCCTCCTCCTCCTCCTCCTCCTCCTCCTCCTCCTCCTCCTCCTCCTCCTCCTCCTCTTTCTTGACGTGTTTTCGGAAAGAGTCAGATGAGGAAGAGAAGATGAGATAATAGCACGCGCTCCTCCTCCTCCTCCTCCTCCTCCTCTTCCTCCTCCTCCTCTTCCATCAACCCTTCTTCTGTATTCCACTTGTCTTCTCTCCCTTCCCTTCCCTTCCCTTCCCTTCCCTTCCCTTCCTTTCTCTTCCCTTCCCTTCCTTTCCCTTCCCTTCCCTTCCCTTCCCTTCCCTTCCCTTCCCTTCCCTTTTTTTTCTTTCTTTTGTATATCTTTTATTATGAGAGAGAGAGAGAGAGAGAGAGAGAGAGAGAGAGAGAGAGAGAGAGAGAGAGAGAGAGAGAGAGAGAGAGAGAGAGACTGAGAGAGAGAGAGAGAGAGAGACTAGTGGCCTGTTACAAGGAAGTATTCTTTTTCTTTTTCTTTTTTTAAATTCAAACATTCCTGCCATGTATTTTTATATCCTGAGTCTTTCCCTCCCTTCTCTCTCTCTCTCTCTCTCTCTCTCTCTCTCTCTCTCTCTCCTCTCTCTCTCTCTCTCTCTCTCTCTCTCTCTCTCTCTCTCTCTCTCTCTCTCTCTCTCTCTCTCTCGCTCATAATATAAATGAATGAAAGTAATTTATAAGGGATATCAATTTTTTCCCCTCAGTAATAAATATTCTCAACATTTTAAAGATAGTTCACTTCTTCTTTTTTTCATTATTTTATCTTTTTCATTTATATTTTTTTATTCATTTTTATCTTATCACTTCTTCCCTTTCCTCTTACTTTATTTTCATTCACTTTTTATTGTTTAATGATATTTTCTTTTATTTGCATTACTTTTTCGAACATTTCTCTTTATATTTGCATTTTTTTTTACATATATTTTTTTTCCTTTATTTTCTTCATCCTTTTATTATTATTTTTTTAATATATTCTTCCTCAATTTCATTTTTTCATCAACATTTATTTTTCTTAATCGCTTATTCACACCAGTTATTTCATTTCTTTCTATCTCCTCTTCCTTCACTTTACTTTTTTAATCAACTTTTCTTTTCTTTTCTTTTTTTTTCCCTGTGACCACTTTTCATTTTCCTTTTTTTCCCATTTCGTTCTTTTTTTCCTCCATTTTCAGCGGAACGGAAATTGGTCTTAAAGATTTCAGAAACTTACGTGGCTTCAGATTTTTTTTGGCATCTTATTTTCCTTCCTTCATCCTTGGTGAGAGAGAGAGAGAGAGAGAGAGAGAGAGAGAGAGAGAGAGAGAGAGAGAGAGAGATAAAGTATTCTCACCAATATCTTATCGGCAACGCTTCTTTTTGGCGCTAAAATTATTCCAATTAAATTCACTGCCGGTATTGAGATATTCTGAACTCTCTCTCTCTCTCTCTCTCTCTCTCTCTCTCTCTCTCTCTCTCTCTCTCTCTCTCTCTCTCTCTCTCTCTCTCTCGTTTTTTCTCTTTCTCCCCTTGCCTATTTCCTCTTTTGTTCATTCTTTCTCTTTCTCTTCTCGTCTTCTATTTCACCACCACTTCCTCCTCCTCCTCCTCCTCCTCCTCCTCCTTGATGGTAGGAAAGACCATTACTCTCTTTATTTCTTCCTTCCTCGAATGATTCTGTTTTCCTCGTGTTGTGTGACGACTCTCTCTCTCTCTCTCTCTCTCTCTCTCTCTCTCTCTCTCTCTCTCTCTCTCTCTCTCTCTCTCTCTCTCTCTCTCTCTCTCTCTCTCTCTCTCTCTCTCTCTCTCTCTCTCTCTCTCTCTCTCTCTACGGGTCTCGTGGGAAAGGTTACCAAAATTTCCCTCCGGACTCATTTGAGTGAAAAGATTAAAGAAAACTTTCACTCGGACACACACGGAGAGAGAGAGAGAGAGAGAGAGAGAGAGAGAGAGAGAGAGAGAGAGAGAGAGAGAGAGAGAGAGAGAGAGAGAGACAACAAAGCCAACGTGAAACATTTACATATTTATTAAGTTTTAGTTGGGTTACGCTCATACCTCAGAGGCAGGGTGTGGCAGGGGAGGGAAGGGTGTGGCATGGGAGGGAAGGGTGTGGCAGGGGAGGGAAGGGTGAGGACAGGATGTAGCAGGGTGTGGAAGGGGAAGACGAGGTGTGTGGGAGACTAGAAAAAGGATGAAGGAAGGTAGGATACGGTTTGGCAGGGTGTGGTAAGGTGTAGCAGGGGAGGCAGGGTGTGGTAGGGTGTGGAAGGGTGTGTGGGAGGCCAGGAAAACAAAACAAAACAAAACTAAACAAAACAAAACTGTCACTCAATATAACGAAAGCCAACGAAAAGCAATTATTTAGAACAGACTTTTAAATACCTGTGTATGTATGTATGTATGTATCTATTTGTGTATTACCATTCATATCCTCTTTTAATCATCCTTTATCTTCTCCTCCTCCTCCTCCTCCTCCTCCTCCCCCTCCTCCTCTTCCTCCTCCTCCTCCTCCTCCTCCTCCTCCTCCTCCTCCTCCTCCTCCTCCTCCTCCTCCCTCCTCCTCCTCCTCCGTGATGAGGCATCCTTGGCAAGCCGCGAATGCCAGAGGGAAGCGCGGGTTGCCATCTGTGAGATGCTAATTAAACCTTACCTACCTCTCTCTCTCTCTCTCTCTCTCTCTCTCTCTCTCTCTCTCTCTCTCTCTCTCTCTCTCTCTCTCTCTCTCTCTCTCTCTCTCTCTCCTCACACAACTAATTAAAAACACTCGCTGCTGAAAAAAAATATTCTAATAACTTTTTCACATGCATATATTTACTTACTACCGCTAGCCTGTCTCTGCCTACAGCTTTGTATTTATTTATTTATATATTTACTCAGTATAATCCGATACTATTGCTACGAGTTACAGAATGAATGGGTATTAATAAATGGGGGTGTTTTTTTATCATAGGAAAACCATAATATTGAAAACTTAGATGAAAAGATATAGAAATTATGGAAAGATAAACGGGATTTGAATGGAAGAAAATATACTAATGTTAAATACTTCTTGATAATTGCTGCAAGTGTTGTGTGACCGCTATTGTTGAGGAGGGGGAGGGGGGGGAGGGGGCAGGGGGGTCAGTTAGCGTTAATTACAATGATTCGTAATGATAACGTGGGCGACGTTATCATTTCTAACATTCAAATCCATAATAACACATTTTAGAGAATGCAAATAATGGTTTAAAAGTAGAATTAAGACAATGCACTTGGTATATAAAGAGGATATAGTAGTGAGAGAGAGAGAGAGAGAGAGAGAGAGAGAGAGAGAGAGAGAGAGAGAGAGAGAGAGAGAGAGAGAGAGAGAGAGAGAGAGAGAGAGAGAGAGGATTAAGTCTTCTTTTTTTAATCTTGAGGTGGATGAGTGGATGTTTGGCGGGAATATTAGGTGTTTGTGGAAGAATTTTACCGCTTGTGTGTAGCTGTGTTCGACTTCCTGCCTCGCTTAACTCACTCCCTCTTCCTAGAAACCACCAAAGGATCTGAAACCACTACAGTACCTGGTCTTCCCCTCTTCCTCCTCCTCCTCCTCCTCCTCCTCCTCCTCCTCCTCCTCCTCTCTTCTTCTTCTTCCTCTTCGTCCTCCTCTGCTTTAGCTGCTCGCATCAGACGTTCAACTTGTGTGTGTGTGTGTGTGTGTGTGTGTGTGTGTGTGTGTGTGTGTGTGTGTGTGTGTGTGTGTGTGTGTGTGTTTTGCGACGTTTAGCAGTAGGTACATATGAAATAATATAAGAGTGTATTTTTTGAAGAAATGTGATCTTATTTTAGTTATTTCTCTCCCTCCTTCCTTCCCTTCCTATCTCCCTCCCTCCCTCCCTCCCTCCCGCCTTCCTTCCCTCCTCCTTCCCTCCTTCCCCCCCTCCTTCCCCCTTTTTTCCTGCCTCTGAGTCTTGGATCCTCGCTTCAACATCAATCTTTTCGCCTGTCAATAAATTCCTGAAAATCCGTAGGTGTGCAAGGGAAAAATGGCCGACATGGTGGTGGTGGTGGTGGTGTGGTGGTGGTGGTGGTGGTGATGGTGGTGGTGATGGTGGTGGTGGTGATGGTGGTGGTGGTGGTGATGTATGAATGGTTATACACGAAAGAGACACGACTCGTTTTACATACATACATATATACATACATACATACATACATACATACATACATACATTCAGACAGTCATAAATACATCATCATCATCATCAGCTGCCTCGCTTTAATTCCCGGAGTATTTTTTCCCTTGATTTAGTGGGCGTGTTTGAGTGTTGTAATTTATATGCGAGTGTTGGAGGGGCGTGAGAGAGAGAGAGAGAGAGAGAGAGAGAGAGAGAGAGAGAGAGAGAGAGAGAGAGAGAGAGAGAGAGAGAGAGAGAGAGACCTTCACTTCACCTCACCTGTTTCTTTTTTCTTCTTTATTTTTACTCGAATCTCAATTTAAAGATAAAATATATAAAAAAGAAATAAATGGTGTCTGAGTTTTGCAAATATAGATAATAGGTTTTTAATGAATATTTTGAACGTGTAATTTATATTGATTCCTATTTTTTTTAATCAAGTTTTCCATTAAAGGTAAAAAAGGAAGAGAAAAAATTTGTGGTGGTTGATTTGCAATAAAAAATAAAAAAATAAATGAATGAATGAATGGTTTTAGAAGAGAGAGAGACTGAGAAGAGCGTTGTTCTTATAATGTCTCTCTCTCTCTCTCTCTCTCCTCTCTCTCTCTCTCTCTCTCTCTCTCTCTCTCTCTCTCTCTCTCTCTCTCTCTCTCTCTCTCTCTCTCTCTCTCTCTCTCTCTCTCTTGGGCTTGGCGGAAAGTGAACAACTCGTTAGCCCAAAATCCCGCAGCTCGTTACCTGTTCGAAACCCACGAGGGGAAGGGAAGGGAAGGGAAGGGAAAAGAGGAGAAGGGAAAGGAAGGGAAGGAAGGGAAAGGAAGGGAGGGGGAGGGAAAAGAAGGGAGTGGGAGGGAAAGGAAGGGAGGGGGAAGGGGGAAGGGGTAGTAATTACAGTGTAGCTCGTACTATTACGCCCTCTTTCTATCCGGCGGGTTTTTATACTGAGGAGAGAGAGAGAGAGAGAGAGAGAGAGAGAGAGAGAGAGAGAGAGAGAGAGAGAGAGAGAGAGAGAGAGAGAGAGAGAGAGAGAGAGAGACTAGGGCTGATTGAGCTTTTGTGGGATGAGTGCTTATTTCTCTCTCTCTCTCTCTCTCTCTCTCTCTCTCTCTCTCTCTCTCTCTCTCTCTCTCTCTCTCTCTCTCTTTCTCTCGTTGTGCAGGTCATCTCCATATTAACAACTTTTTAATATCTCATCACTAGCTCATTTTAAAGAGAGGGAGAGAGAGAGAGAGAGAGAGAGAGAGAGAGAGAGAGAGAGAGAGAGAGAGAGAGAGAGAGAGAGAGAGAGAGTGAGAGTGGTAGTAGTACAATCAAGTTTTATCACTACGTTTCAAAATTACGATGCCACTTACTTTACTTTATAAAAAAAACGCAGAAAAAAAATTAAAAAGAGAGAGAGAGAGAGTAAGAGAGAGAGAGAGATAGTAAAAAAAAATACAATATAATAATAAATTGCAGGAAATAAAGTCGGTTTAGGAGACTTTTTTTATTTTATTTTTCCGTGTTACGAGAATTTTCATTGGGTGACAAGTGTGGTGAAAGAGAGAGAGAGAGAGAGAGAGAGAGAGAGAGAGAGAGAGGAGAGAGAGAGAGAGTAGAGAGCGAGAGAGAGAGAGAGAGAGAGAGAAGAGAGAGAGAGAGAGAGAGAAAGAAAGAGGGAAAGTGGTGTCTGGCCGTGTACCAATTAAAAGCAGTGATATACTCTCTCTCTCTCTCTCTCTCTCTCTCTCTCTCTCTCTCTCTCTCTCTCTCTCTCTCTCTCTCTCTCTCTCTCTCTCTCTCGCTTTCTGTCACTCACACTTCCTTACATTTCCAACTTTTCTCCACACACACACACACACACACACACACACACACACACACACACAACACACACACACACACACACACACACACACACACACACACACACACACACGCACGCACGCACACGCGTAAACGATCACCAAGGGAAATCAATGAACGAGGTATCAACTTGAGAGAGAGAGAGAGAGAGAGAGAGAGAGAGAGAGAGAGAGAGAGAGAGAGAGAGAGAGAGAGAGAGAGACTGTCATAAGTCATCACAGGAGACTTACTCGGTGTGTGGGTGACTTAAGGTGACTTACTGGAGGAGGAGGAGGAGGAGGAGGAGGAGGAGGAGGTGGAGACAGGAATCTTTACATTTCAATCTTTTCATTGCTATATTAATCCAACGTGATATTTCCAAGACTAAGAGGGTGTAATATAATGACAGTGGTGTGTAATTAGGAGGTAATTAGTCAATGGTATAATGGTGTGCCGCCAAGGGTGCTGTAAGCCTTCTATTCTCTCCCTCATCAGCCCTTAGAAGCCCTTTTTTCCCCTTCAAAGTCCCGCCAATGAAGGGATTTTCACTTTTCTGTCCTCAAGCTCACGGAGGAAATTTTTATACGTGGGATTTTTTTCTTGAGAAATCTTCCATTCAGAGGATGTTCCCGGAAGGATTTCATGACGTCCTTCACTGACATCCTTTGACGGGTTTTCTTTTTTATGTAAGGGTTAGGACTTCCTTGGTTCAATGTCTTTGTTATTTTTCTTCCTTTCCTTCCCCTTCTTCTTCCCTGCACTGTTTTATCCTGTGTTTTAGCTTACCAGCCTCTTCTTCAGTGCCTCCTTAGTACTCCTCCTCCTTCTGCTCCTCCTCCTCCTCCTCCTCCTCCTCCTCCTCCCTCCTCCTCCTCCTCCTCCACCTCCCACCTCCTCCTCCACCTCCTCCTCCTCCTCCTCCTCCTCCTCCTCCTCCTCCTCCTGCTTGCTGGGAGTGACAGCTACTGAAACTTTTGTTGAAAGCGACAGTGAAAAGTTTAACGAAGTGAAGTCTTGTATCGGTTATGTGTGTGTGTGTGTGTGTGTGTGTGTGTGTGTGTGTGTGTGTGTGTGTGTGTGTGTGTGTGTGTGTGTGTGTGTGTGTCATTTTAATTCACTTCTTTTGTTCTCTCTTATTCTAAATCCTCGTCTTTTCTCTTCTTTCGCGCACTCCTCATCCTACTACAACCACGTCCTCCTCCTCCTCCTCCTCCTCCTCCTCCTCCTCCTCCTCCTCCTCCTCCTCCTCCTCCTCCTCCTCCTCCTCCTCCTCCTCCTCTTCGTCACCTTCCCTCATCAAGAGACACATGTTGACATCCAGAGAGACTCGAGCTAACAAGGTTTGTGTCCCGAGGCAAACAGGAATCAGAGCGGTAATGGGCGGAGGGTGAGAGAGAGAGAGAGAGAGAGAGGAGAGAGAGGAGAGAGAGAGAGAGAGAGGAGAGAGAGAGAGGAGAGAGAGAGAGAGAGAAGAAAAAAATCATCTCTTTCCTCCCTCCCTGCCTTTAGTGGAGGTCTGTTTCCGAAAGTTAAGCAAAAATGACGTGCTAGAATTTCCCTTTTTCCTTTTTTTCCTTTTTTTTTTTTCAAGCGGAAATTACAAGGGGGAGTTTAGCCTCGGTAACAATTTTCAGACCAGGCGATAATTTCTAATACTATGTACAAAGCCCAGTCACTATTTATTTCTCTCACTCACTCACTCACTCGCTCCCTACACTGTACTATGCAATCTCTCTCTCTCTCTCTCTCTCTCTCTCTCTCTCTCTCTCTCTCTCTCTCTCTCTCTCTCTCTCTCTCTCTCTCCTCTCTCCCTGTCTTATCGCTGTTCCAAGACCCGCGGCCAAGATTTTGACAACTTCTTTGGGTAACGTCCAGAGAGAGAGAGAGAGAGAGAGAGAGAGAGAGAGAGAGAGAGAGAGAGAGAGAGAGAGAGAGAGAGAGAGAGAGAGAGAGAGAGAGAGAGATTTGACAACTCGCCCGCCAAGCCAAGCCACGCTGTGTCCGTAGGGCTTCTAAGGGTCTCTAAGGGATATTTAAAGGGATGGAGAAAAAGGTGTAATGTTTTATGGTTTTAAAAAAAATTGTGTGTGTATCTTTTACATCATTTTAATTTTGTTCAAAAGTCAAAAAAGAATAAAAGACGTGCTTATCTCCTACTGTCCTCTTTACAGGGTCTGGCGACAAGCGGGATTTTTTTCTTTTTATACTTAATTTATTTTTCCCTTAGCCAGTACCCTTTTAATGTAAAATCCATGAGATTCGGAGGTAATGAAATCTGGTAGGGTAAACCCTAAGAGTGTTTTCAATAAATCATATATTTTATAATAACTCGAAATGTATGGTGTTTACGTAAAAAAACGTATAGAATATAATAGAAAGAACAGAAGACGCTCGTTCTATTAAGCTAATTAATTTGAAATTGGGAAGTAATTAAAGATGTAGCAATGTAAAGTATTATGCAATAATATTTTTCACATTTTAATTTTCTTCATAAGTATTAGTTATTGGAAAGAAGATGACAGTATGAAATAGACATTATCAAACTCCATAACTTTATACATATGCAATTTTCCTGTAGGACTAATATTTACGTAGTAAAATGAGAAAAAAAACTCATTCGACTTCAATTCTGGTGAAATTTATGGGCCACAAAATGTAAAATACAAAATATGTAGTAATGAGCGAGCGGTGGGAATTGAATTGTTTTCTGCCTCTATATACCTAATTCTAGTGAGCCTTATCTTGATGCAGCAGCATTTAAGAATGAAAATAAATAACTTCCATAGCCATTGGCACCGGTGACAGAGTCAGTAGTGAAGATTTTGATCGGCCGGTCATGACCGAGCGAGCGGTGGGAATTGAATTGTTTTCTGCTTCTATATACCTAATTCTAATGAGCCTTATCTTGATGCAGCAGCATTTAAGAATGAAAATAAATAACTTCCATAGCCATTGGCACCGGTGACAGAGTCAGTAGTGAAGATTTGATCGGCCGGTCATGACCGAGCGAGCGGTGGGAATTGAATTGTTTTCTGCCTCTATATACCTAATTCTAATGAGCCTTATCTTGATGCAGCAGCATTTAAGAATGAAAATAAATAACTTCCATAGCCATTGGCACCGGTGACAGAGTCAGTAGTGAAGATTTTGATCGGCCGGTCATGACCGAGCGAGCGGTGGGAATTGAATTATTTTCTGCCTCTATATACCTAATTATAGTGAGCCTTATCTTGATGCAGCAGCATTTAAGAATGAAAATAAATAACTTCCATAGCCATTGGCACGGTGACAGAGGTCAGTAGTGAAGATTTTGATCGGCCGGTCATGACCGAGCGAGCGGTGGGAATTGAATGTTTTTCTGCCTCTATATACCGAATTCTAATGAGCCTTATCTTGATGCAGCAGCATTTAAGAATGAAAATAAATAACTTCCATAGCCATTGGCACCGGTGACAGAGTCAGTAGTGAAGATTTTGATCGGCCGGTCATGACAGAGCGAGCGGGTGGGAATTGAATTGTTTTCTGCCTCTATATACCTAATTATAGTGAGCCTTATCTTGATGCAGCAGCATTTAAGAATGAAATAAATAACTTCCATAGCCATTGGCACCGGTGACAGAATCATTAGTGAAGATTTGATCGGCCGGTCATGTCCGAACGAGTGGTGGGAATTGAATTGTTTTCTGCCTCTATATACCTAATTCTAGTGAGCCTTATCTTGATGCAGCAGCATTTAAGAATGAAAATAAATAACTTCCGTAGCCATTGGCACCGGTGACAGAATCAGTAGTGAAGATTTTGATCGGCCGGTATGACCAAGCAAGCGGTGGGAATTGAATTGTTTTCTGCCTCTATATACCTAATTCTAGTGAGCCTTATCTTGATGCAGCAGCATTAAGAATGAAAATAAATAACTTCCATAGCCATTGGCACCGGTGACAGAGTCAGTAGTGAAGATTTTGATCGGCGGTCATGACCGAGCGAGCGGTGGGAATTGAATTGTTTCTGCCTCTATATACCTAATTCTAATGAGCCTTATCTTGATGCAGCAGCATTTAAGATGAAAATAAATAACTTCCATAGCCATTGGCACCGGTGACAGAGTCAGTAGTGAAGATTTTGATCGGCCGGTCATGATCCGAAGCGAGCGGTGGGAATTGAATTGTTTTCTGCCTCTATATACCGAATTCTAATGAGCCTTATCTTGATGCAGCAGCATTTAAGAATGAAAATAAATAACTTCCCATAGCCATTGGCACCGGTGACAGAGTCAGTAGTGAAGATTTTGATCGGACGGTCATGACAGAGCGAGCGGTGGGAATGAATTGTGTTCTGCCTCTATATACCTAATTCTAGTGAGCCTTATCTTGATGCAGCAGCATTTAAGAATGAAATAAATAACTTCCATAGCCATTGGCACCGGTGACAGAATCATTAGTGAAGATTTTGATCGGCCGGTCATGTCGAGACGAGCGGTGGGAATGAATTGTTTTCTGCCTCTATATACCTAATTCTAGTGCGCCTTATCTTGATGCAGCAGCATTTAAGAATGAAAATAAATAACTCCGTAGCCATTGGCACCGGTGACAGAATCAGTAGTGAAGATTTGATCGGCTCGGTATGACCAAGCAAGCGGTGGGAATTGAATTGTTTTCTGCCTCTATATACCTAATTCTAGTGAGCCTTATCTTGATGCAGCAGCATTTAAGAATGAAAATAAATAACTTCCATAGCCATTGGCACGCGGTGACGGAGTCAGTAGTGAAGATTTTGATCGGCCGGTCATGACCGAGCGAGCGGTGGGAATGAAATTGTTTTCTGCCTCTATATACCTAATTCTAATGAGCCTATCTTGATGCAGCAGCATTTAAGAATGAAAATAAATAACTTCCATAGTCATTGCACCGGTGACAGA
>JAPQNM010000082.1:52500-87194 GCA_029783475.1 Metacarcinus magister | reverse complement strand
GTATGAAGAGTACAAGAGTGCATTGTGTGGATAGGTGGACAGGAGCAAATGGAGACTATCTTGAATGAAAAAGCATCACAGTAGAAGGTAAACACATGCATGCATGCATGCATACACACATATTCACATACATACATACACACACATACATTGAAAGAAAGAAGAATGTAAGCTAGAAAGGAATGAATATGTAAGGGTAAGAAAAGAGGAAGAGAATAGATATGAAAAGGATATAGTTGACAAGTGTAAGGAAGAACCGAAGCTGTATTATAGATTTATGAATGGAAAAATAAAACATAAAGAAAGTGTAATTCAATTAAAGGACTATAAGGAAGTTAATAAAGATCCAAAGGAAATCAGTGAAGTACTGAGGAAAAGTTTTCAAAAAGGGTTTACAGCAGAATTTCAATTTAAAAAACCACAAGGATAAAGAGAAAAAATGAAATGTGGAAAATCAGGATAAATAGAAGAAATTAAAGGAAATGATGAAGGAATTGGATGAAAGAAAAATAATAGGACCCGATGGGGTATTAGGATACATATTGAAGGAATGTAGACAAGAAATGGCTGAACCAATTCATGATATAATTGAGTGTTCTATTAAAACAGGAAAAGTCCTCAAAGAATGGAAAAGAGCTGATATAATGCCTATTTACAAGAATGGAAGCAAAGAAGAACCACTTCATTATAGACTAGTCTGTATGATATGTGAAACATTATCAAGAAACAATAGACTGAAAACTTAGGAAGAAAGTAATAAGATAGATAATTTGGATTCATAACAGAAAGGTCACCAGAGTATTAAGTTTTTATTCAAGAGTGATAGATATAATACAAGAACGTGATGGATGATGGATTGCATATATTTAGACTTGCACAAGAGAATACTATGGAAGTTGGAGTATACTAGAGGACTGAAAAGAAGAACACTGATAAAGGATGAAAAATCAGAATGGAGGGAAGTAAAAAGTGGAGTACCACAAGGATCAGTTCTGGCACCAATAATGTATGTATATGGAAATGACATGACAGGAGTAAGCAGCCACTTAAGTCTGTTTGTAGATGATGCAAAACTACCAATGAAAAGGACAAGGACTGCGAAGAGCTGCAGAATTATACAAAGATATATGAGTAAAGCAAGACCTGGGAAATTGAATCTAATTAAAAAAAAATGCCATGTATTGGAAATGTGGAAGAATGAAATGAGACCCTCATGGATATATAAGTTAGGACAAAATATTTTATGAATAGAAAAAAAAGGGAAAGATTTGGCAGAAGAATACAGGATAGCTTATCCCGAGTGAAACATAGATAATATATTTGGTGACACATGCATGATAAAGAGAAATACACAATTGGCTTTTCACTTCCCAGATAAATATATGATGAGAAAAATTTTAACTTTGATTATTAGACTAAAACTGGATTATGCAGAAGTAATAAGGTCCCCTTACAAGATGATGCATGTATTGAAATTGGAAAGAATACAGAAAATAGCAACTAAGATTTAATTGAATTGAAAGATCTAAAATATGGTAGCACATGCTGTAGGTGTGAGCGTTCATCTCCCGTCACATCAGCCTTTGAACCTCTGGTGGAAATAAATCCGTTAGGCTGGGACACAAGGCCACTGTGACATCAGAGTTTCCACAGTTTACCTTCCCCAGGTTTCCCTAGGTACCCATTTATATACCAACCCGTTTGGGAGGATGAACAGTTGGGTGAGCTGTGCGCTGACTTCCCTTGTCTGGGATCAAACTCTGGCCAGCGGATTCATAGTTAAGGCCTCTTCTATTTGTATGAATCTGTTTCAGATTACTGAATCTGGGCGAGGCTTAGCCGATCCAGGCGGGGCTTAGCCACGAAATTGTGTTCTATGGAAAGCGTTTTCATCAGTGGCCAAATCTTAACCCGTAATCTGTAATCTGAATCCGAATCTGTCAAATCTGTTTCTGGAGGTGGGTTGTAGCAGACGACACTCGTCCGCGGGATTTTTGTACCAGCCTGAGCCAGCCTTTTCTCAGAAGTTTATAATTGTATACACTCATAATAAAAACCTTATACATGTACAAGGAGGATAATAGATGGTAAGCAAAAGTTGCAGGAATGTTACTGTAGGCAAAAAATTATATAATGGTGGTAATAAATACCAAAAACAAAGGAGATATACAACAGCAGCCTCTTCTCGGAATCTATTATTAATATATACCTCCAATAAAAGTGTGTATATACGAGAAAGATATTAAGTGGTAGAGAAACGTTGCAGGAATACTACTGTAGGCTTAAAATTGTATACTAATGGTGATGAATACCAAAAACAATGGAGATATAATGGCAGCGTCTAACCAGATTATTTATTTTCTTTGAATTTTGATATATATATACTCCCAAGAAAACAACTTACATGTACGTGGAAGAGATTAAAAGGTAAAAAAATGTTGCATAAATGCTAGTGTAGGTACAAAAAGATGTATAACCGTAGCAAATAAATAGTTAGGTAATGAGATATCTCCAAAGTTTGTTTTGGTTAAGGGGAAGCTCTACTCGGGAGTTTTACATTGATATACACAAATGATTCTGACACTCATTACCGTCGCAAATAAATAGTTAATAAGATATCCCCATTCCCCATCTTCCCCCAAATAAACATGAGGACATGTGGGAATGTAAGGTATTTTGGGCATGCGACGGCTGGGCAGCAGTTGGCCTTTCATTGTTTTGATCCAGCAAATCCAAAACAGATTCTGATGTTCTATTTGCACCCAGCGAATCCAAAACAGATTCAGATTCAGAGCAGAATCCGGAGTAGATTATTGGGAACAAATAGAAGAGGCTTTTAGATGTGCTAACCACTGCGCTATTGAGGCAGGCAAACGTTAAAATAAATGCAACTTACTACAATTGGAGAGAGGAGAAAGAGAAGATTTAATTACAATATATAAATTGATGAACAGCTTGGAGGAAACAGATAAAATATATCTAATATTGAAAAGAAAAGGAGAGGCATTGAGGGGACACAAGAAAATGTTCAAAAAGTAATTTTCTTGATCAACACAAAAAAGTACAGTTTTCCCCTGAGAAGTACAGATATTTGGAATGGACTGAAAGAAGAGTTGATAATGGCAACGAATGTACATCAACTGAAAGAAAAACTTGACAAATAGATACGGAGACAGGACCACATAAGTGTAGCTCAGGTCCTGTATACTAGGTAAATACAACACAATAAAGATACAAACAAAGATTTCCTATACACACATTTATTGAAAGTCACAACTGCTGGAGCCATTACTCCCTCACAGAACACAGGCACACAGCTGCCACCACAGATGTATCACATTGTCCACCACCACCGTTCCAACAGAGGACACACTCATAGAGGCACATGTAAAGCCACATTTGTCCAAACAACACACCTCCTCAAAAGTGAATCCATATATGTTTGCGAATATCACATTTTGTCTTGAAACGCTTCCCCCAAACATCACACTTTAATTTTTTCAACCCTGTCTTAAAATGTGTTGATTGAGATAAGAAATGGAAGGATTTTTTTCTTATATGTATCATATAACACTCTTTCCTAACCTCCAACCCTTCAGCTTAATGTTAAACTTTCCTCTCTGTTGGACTTCTCCAATCACAATCTTATTTCCGTTACCTGTTCTATCACTCCAGTGCAGCCTCAGGACCCACCTAAGCAGAGGTGCTTCTGGCATTTCAACTCTGCTAAGTGGGAGGACTTAAGGCAGTACTATTCTGATTTTCCTTGAGATGATTATTGCTTCCATGTCAAAGATCCTTCTCTTTGTGCCGAGCACATAACAGAGGTGATTATCTCTGGCATGGAGCTATACATTCCTCATACTTTCTCTAATACTAAAGCTAAAAAGCCCTGGTTTAACTCTGCTTGTTCTCGTGCTGTCAAAGATAGAGAGGCAGCTCACAAACGGTACTGTAGCCATCTATCTGCTGAAACTCATGCCCTATATATTTCTGCCCGTAATCATGCCAAATCTATTCTCCAAATTACTAAAAACTCTTTCATCAATAAAATGTCAAAATCTTTCCAATTCTAACTCTTCTCGTGATTTCTGGCATCTAGCCAATAATATCTCCAACAATTTTACTTCTTCATCTTTCCTTTCTTTACTTCAACCAGATGGCTCCACAGCTGTCTCTTCTTTCTCTAAAGCTGAACTCTTCGCTCAAACCTTTGCTACTAACTCTACTTTGGATGATACTGGGCATATTCCTCCTACTCCTCCACCTTCTGACTACTTCATCCCTAAAATTAAAATTCTTTATTATGACGTTTTCCATGCCCTCTCTGGGCTTGATTCTCGGAAGGCTTACAGTCCGGATGGAATCCCTCCTGTTGTTCTCAAAAACTGTGCTTCCAAACTCGCTCCCTGCCTGGTCAAACTCTTTCGCCTATGTCTCTCTACTTCTATCTATCAGCCCATGTATGGAGTATAGTTCTCGTCTGGAGGGGTTCAACTCATACAGCATTATTAAACAGGTTGAGTCTAAAGCTTTTCGTCTCATCCACTCTCCTCCTCTTACTGACTGTCTCGATTCTCTGTCACTGACGCAACGTTGCATCTTTATCTATCTTCTACCGCTATTTTCATACTGACTGCTCTTCTGAACTTGCTAACTGCATGCCTCCCCCCTTCCCACGGCCTCGCTGCACAAGACTTTCTACTTCTTCTCATCCCTATTCTGTCCATCTACCTAATGCAAGAGTTAACCAGTATCTTCACTCTTTCATCCCTTACACTGGTAAACTCTGGAACTCTCTTCCTTTGTCTGTTTTTCCACTTGCCTATGACTTAAACTCTTTCAAAAGAGGAGTGTCAAGACACCTCTAATGTTAACTGAAAATCCAACCCTTTCTTTGTTTTCTCCTACTGTCTTCTTTGCAGGGTCTGGTGCCAAGCAGGATTTTTTTTACGTGTTTTTGTTTTCCCTTGCCCAGTACCCTTTTAATGTTAAAATATATATATATATATATATATATATATATATATGTATATATGTATATATATATATGTATATATGTATATATATATATATATATATATATATATATATATATATGTATATATGTATATATATATATATATATATATATATATATATATGTATATATGTATATATGTATATATATATATATATATATATATATATGTATATATGTATATATATATATATATATATATATATATATATATATATATATATATATATATATATATATATTTACTGTGCCAAAGTGTATTGGGTGAGGTGAGACTTTTTGGAAAATCTTTTTCCATACTGTTCACATTTATAATCTTTAACACCCCTGTGTGTTAGGTGAAGTCAGAATTTTTGGTAAATCTTTCCCCACGCTTTTAACATTCAAAATTTTTAACACAATTGTGTGTCAGGGTGTATTGGGTGAGGTTAAACATTCGGATAAATATTTTCCCTCGCTGTTGACAATTATGTTTAACACCACTGTGTGTCAGGATGTGTGTAATGAGGGTAGATTTTGGGTAAATCTTTTCCCATACTTTTGACATTCATAATTTCAAACCACTGTGTGTCAGGGTGTGTTTGGTGAGGTTAGACTTTTGGGTAAATCTTTTTCCACACTGTTGACATTCATAATCTTTAACACCACTGTGTGTCAGGGTGTGTTGGGTTAGGTTAAACATTCGAGTAAATTTTTTCCCACACTGTTTACATTCATAATTTTTAACACCACTGTGTGTCAGGATGTGTCTGGTTAGCTCAGAATTTTGCGTAAATCTTTTTCCACACTGGTGACATTCATAATCTTTAACACCAATGTGTGTCAGGGTGTGTTGGGTTAGGTTAAACATTCGAGTAAATTTTTTCTCACACAGTTGACATTCATAATTTTTTACACCACTGTGTGTTAGGGTGTGTCTGGTGAGGTAAAACTTTTTTGTAAATCTTTTTCCACACTGTTGACATTCATAATCTTTAACACCACTGTGTGTCAGGGTGTGTTTGGTGAGGTCAGACCTTTTTGTAAATCTTTTTCCACACTGTTGACATTCATAATTTTTAACACCACTGTGTGTCAGGGTGTGCTTGGTGAGGTCAGGTTTTCGGGTAAATCTTTTGCCACACTGTTGACATTCATAAATTTCAACACCACTGTGTGTCAGGGTATGTTGGGTAAGGTCAGACTTTTGGGTAAATATCTTCCCGCATTGATGACATTTATAATTCTTAACACCACTGTGTGTTAGGGTGTGTTTGGTGAGGGTAAACTTTTGGGTAAATTTTTTCCCACACTGTTGACATTCATAATTTTTAACACCACTGTGTGTCAGGGTGTGTTTAGTGAGGCAAGACTTTTGTGTAAATTTCTTCCTACACTGTTTACATTCATAATCTTTAACACCACTGTGTGTCAGGGTGTGTTGGGTGAGGTGAGACTTTTGGGTAAATGTTTTCCCACACTGTTGACATTTATAGTCTTTAACACCACTGTGTGTCAAGATGTGTTGGTTGAGGTGACACTTTTGGGTAAATCTTATTCCACACTGTTGACATTCATGACTTTTAATACCACTGTGTGTCAGGGTGTGTCTGTTAAGCTTACTCTTTAATTTAAAAGTTTTGGCACACTGCTTACACTCAAATTTTTTCTCTTCTTTGTGATTAGAGCTGCCTGCCTCGAGGTGGTTCTTGCCATCACACCTGCGGCTCCCCACACCTGAGGCAGACTGATCCTGGTGCTCCCGGCCACTCATGCTGCTGTCCTGCCTCCACTGTAGCCCCACTCCCACACAGCACGGCCGGTCCTGCAGGAACCCTCGAGGAAGCCGGAGCAGGGCACCCAGTTTGGACTCTGGCCTCTGCACCTGCAACAATGGTGATAGTCAAGACACACAGAGCCATGCACTGCCTTGACACTCTGTCCCAGCCTGCAAGGTCAACACCATGCTTCCTGCCTCACTCACGCCACACTGAGTAAGGCTTACACTCCCTCCACCTTTCTGGCTCCCTCATCATTTCTCATAGGTTCCCCAAGTATATAGGGTGTGGGGGAAACCCAGAAATTATTTCTAAAATCAGTAAATTCTTATAAAAACAAACCAGTAAAATAATGTTCCTTAAAAAATACCCTGCACATTAACCTTAATATTGGGCGTGAATAGTATCCAACCTGTACTGAAGCAAAAATTAAATGTTAGTATCGCCTGCAGAGAGAGAGAGAGAGAGAGAGAGAGAGAGAGAGAGAGAGAGAGAGAGAGAGAGAGAGAGAGAGAGAGAGAGAGAGAGAGAGAGAGAGAGAGAGAGTCTAAATAAAGAACATTTTTCCCTGGTTAATCTGCATAACTACTGCTCGGATGATATCAATATAAATATGAAGGGTGAAGATTCGGTTCTTTTTGATATCTCTTTACTTATATAATGTACTGCAAATTCAGCCTCAGAAACTTGTTTACATCACCTCAAAGTCATGTCACTGAATTACAGAAAAAAAATATGAATATTTAATATTTCGTAAAATTATTGAGGAAATAAAAATTCTACCGGCAATAACAACCTAACCTAACCAAATCTAAAGGCGGCATCACACTAGCACTTTTTCATCAATTGTTTCTGTTAACTTTCTGAAAATCGACAATTTCTGGAGCGCACACCGTCACACACACAATTTATTATTTGTTATCATTTCAATTGACAATTTATTATTTATCATTTAAGACATTTAATTCTTTTTTCATTATGATACAAGTTAGCCATTTACTTTGAATAATTTCATATCATCCACTATGCATTCTGATTGGACTAAAAAGTTGTCGGCAACTTTACCCTACGAAGACTATCATGTGCCTCTGACTGATTCCATCGCAAAAGGAAGACTGAATGAGAGAAAAAATAACATCAAAATTGACGGAAAATGTGCCAGTGTGACGCCATCTTAACCTAACCAAACCAAACTACGATATTGATATAAATCATACATACTATACATAGTGTACTCAACACATTTGTGAAGGTTTTAGGCGGTGCTCATCATTATTCACCTTGCAAAGCGTCTTTGAAGTTAGGTTCGGGTGTCGTCTTAGTGCCCCCAGATCAGTTTAGTATAGGGTTGTGTCATTGAGGGGGGATCTGGTTCGGTTACACAAGCCTTTTAAATTTCTTCTACACAAAAGTTAGGTTTTTCACCTTAAATTTTTTTGGATTACCATATTATGGCCTATATTTGCTTCCCTCACCCAAAAAACTCGCTTTCCCAAGGTGTCCCCAAGCTTGTTGGGGTAAAGATTCGGAAGACGATCCAGTCTGTTTTTTTCTGATAGATTTTCATGCGTTTTGAATTAATCTGATGTTTGTTATGCCATGCAATTTTTTTTTTTTTGGTAAATCTTACTAATAGCATCTCCTCACGGATCACCAAAATATTGACCTAGGTGACTAGGTATGTAATGTACAACACGTTAGTGGTGGTTTTATTTGGGGGACGGCCTTAGTTTGGCCACAGAGGCTCTTTAAAAATCTGGTAGCTGCCTCAATTTCTAAGTCCACACAGATGTTAAGTTACGGTTAGGTTAAGGTTGTTAGGTTAGGTTACGTTTATGTTATGGTTAGGTTAAGTTAGGTTAGGTTCGGTTCAATTAGGTTCGGTTATATAAGATTTTTACATTATATAACCCAAAAGTTAGGGATTTGGATAATAAAATGTAAAAATCTTATATAACTGACCCTAACTGAACCGAACCTAACCTAACTTAACCAAACCATAACATAAACGTAACCTAACCTCACAACCTTAACCTAACCATAACTTAACATCTGTGTGGACTTAAAATTTGAGGCAGCTACCAGATTTTTAAAGAGCCTCTGTGGCCAAACTAAGGCCGTCCCCCAATTAAAACCACCACAAACGTGTTGTACATTACATACCTTATCACCTTTGTCAATATTTTGGTGATCCGTGAGGTGCTATTAGTAAGATTTACCATTGCTTTAAGTAATCCTACGCAACCCTAATTAAACCTAACCTAACCTAAGCAAACCTAATTAAACCTAACCTAAAGTATTGGGTCGTCTTACGAATTTTTACCTAGTTTAGGTTTAATTAGGTTGCATGGCATAACAAACAAACATAAGATTAATTCAAAACACATCAAAATCTATCGGAAAAAATTTGCTTTGTCCAAAAACAGACTGGGTCGTCTTCCGAATCTTTACCCTTGTTGGTTATAGGAAGAAAGGAGAAGATAGTGGACGAGTAGTAGTTATGCAGATTTACCTTTTCCAGCAGCAGACAGTCAACACCTGATATTGATGTCAACCTTGGTATAAACAGCAATTTATCTTGTTTTCCGTTTTTTTTACTTGTTTTGATTATTGTGTCACGTGGTCTTTATATTCCATTCTGTCCTCCGTCCTACTGGTGTGAATATGTCAAGATAATACGTTATTTTCTTCACACTGACAACCACACCCTTTTCTGCCATGACCTGTCCCAACTCCGACTCTTGCTCTTTTTCCTTTTCGTCTTTTGACTTTAAGGGTAACATCTAGCACAAAATTGGCTATGTCCAAATATGCATGAATCACTTTGTTAATGATGTTTTAATGTGATGACAACATGTACAGTTTACACACCAACATTATTGTGTAAGGCGGTCTTGGTCTTGGTCTTGGTTGTGAGTCGGTTCATCGTCATCTTCATTTTGATGTCACAGGTGACTTAAAGTTGATCTTGATCTTGATCTTGATGTCACGGGTGACTTGAAATTTCCTCCAAGTCGGGCCTTTATATCGGCAGCTCCTGTGAGGGGAATAAGGGGGGAAAAAAAAAGGAAAATACACAGAAAAAAAGAAACTAAATAAATCAAAGATGCATACTCTAATTACATGCCCTAATCTCTCAATCTCGCATACCACATTTTCTCCAGGAACTCTTTCACCGCGTCAATCATCCGTTCACTCGTCTCCTCACACAGTCCTAACAACAACGCCATCCATTCCCTTCCAGTTCTTTCAGTCACCTCATTCATTTCACGTCCCATTTCTGCCAGAATCACACGCATCATTTCCATTCTGTCACGGTCATACTTCTCGCATTCTAGTACTACATGCTCTACCGTCTCATCCTCTCCCATATCACACATCTGGCACACTTTGCTGCGGGACTCTGACCATCTGTAGTTCCTTGCATTCACATCAATACACTGTGCCCTAGCTCGGAAGAGAAGATCACCACCCAGGCTTCCATCATACCACCTTACATACATTGGGGCCTCTTTCTCTCTGTACCATTCCAAAGTCTTCTTTCGTTCCATCTCAGTCTTCCACTTACTTAGTCCCACACCTTTCACTGTTTTGTCTATCTCGCTTTTCCACCTTTTCACATCCCACTCTAACCCTTCTCTACTTCTGTTCATCACCTTCCATTCATACAACCATTCTCTCCCTTCACAAAATTTATGCACCCACCTAACGAGCATGCCACTCCTGTCTACCATGTTCAGACATTTCTTCTCCCATTTACTCCTCCTTACATTCCACAAATACACCTTCCGTGCAATTCTTGTATTCTCCATTCGTTCCAGCCTAACTTTATATCTCAAAGTTGCCTTTATCTGTCTCTCCCTGAACGTACTCCATCCCATGTCACCTCTCAAAGCTTCTACAGCTGCATACCTTGGTGCATTCAGTGCCATTCTTGCTACTCTATTCTGCCCTACTTCCAACTTGTCTATCTCCTTTTCACTCCATGCAATCACTTCCATACCATACATTACACTCGGAACAGCCACACTCTTCCATATCTATCGCAACACGTCATATTTACTCGCTCTCATTCTTGCTGCACTCCCTAGTCTGCCAACCCACTGATTCACCATACTAATCTTTTCATTCTTAGCCTTCTCACATCCATTTGTGCTCATCCATATCCCTAGATACTTGTACTCACATACTTGCTGCAACTCTTTCACTCCAAGTCTCCATGTAACATCCCTCTCATCTTCTGATCTATTCACTATCATTACCTTACTTTTTTCACAACTAAAATTCACTCCAAAATCTCTTCCATACTCATCTACCACATCTAATAAGCTTTGTAGCTCCTCTGCAGACTCACTCATTAAGACTACATCATCTGCATATAACAACATGCATACCTTGTCCCTCCCGACACTCACTCCTGCATTCATTCTTCTCAACCTGACTGCTAGTTCTTCTGTGTACATACTAAACAAGATTGGTGACAGAATACATCCTTGCCTGACCCCTTTCTCACTCTTCACCCATTCTGTCTCTATATTCCCTAGTTTGTATCTAGCTTTGGTCCCAACATACATACTCATGACAATTTTGACTATTTTTTCACTTAGCCCAACCTTTTCTAAAACTCTGCAAAGCATTTCTCTATTTACCCTGTCGTAAGCTTTCTCTATATCTAGAAATCCTAAATACAGCTTGCCTCCCTCATTCTTTTTTCTTGCAATCATTTCATTCACGACAAATACATTATCTTCTGCTCTTCTGTCCACTCTGAAACCATTTTGCTCTTCACCCAGTACTCTTACTCTCTCAATCCATTTACACAATCTGTCATTCAACACAGCACAGAAGACTTTGCCTACTGTGTTCACAAGGGCAATTGGCCTATAATTCTTCAACTCATTCTTACTCTTGTATCCTCCCTTATGAATTAGTGTCACTCTACATTCATTCCACTTTCTCGGCACCTTCTCTTCTTCCCACACTTCGTTAAATAGCTCAGTCATTCTATCAATCATAACCTCACCACCATTCTTATAAAATTCATATGGGATATCATCTGGTCCTGCTGCCTTACCATTCCTCTGTCTTTTCACACATTTTTCAACCTCTTCCCTGCTGATCCTTTCATTCAACTCATTCGAATCCTTTCCTTCCAGTGTCAAGCACCCTTCTCTCACTTCCAATACCTCACCTACACCTATGTTTTCCCAAAACTCTTTTATTAACTCCCTGATTTCATTCTTATCTGTAATACATTTGCCATTCACTTTAGTTTGCCTCAAGTTAGGCCTTTGTATCGGCAGCTCCTGTGAGGGGGAAAAATAAAAATAATTGAATGCAGACAAAAAAAAAATGCATACTCTAATTACACGCCCTAGTTCCTAGATCTCGCATACCATATTTTCTCCCAAAACTCTTACACCGCGGCAATCATCCTTGTACTCGTCTCACCGTCTACACAGTCCCACCACCAACACCATCCATTCCTTTCCAATTCTTTCAATCACTTCATTCATTTCACGTCAATCATCCTTGTACTCTTCTCGGGGAGTACAGCAAAGTGGGAATAACAGATTCAGGTTGCTGAAAATAGTATTTCAATCTGAGGAACAGAAATGGAATGTGTTGAAGCAGGGAGGGAAGTTGAGAAACATGCATGCACTCAACCGGAAGAATGTTAGATTAATGCCTGACCGTACCTTCAAAGAGAGGCAAGCCCATGCACGTCTAGCAGGAGAACGGGATGCAAAAAACAAGGAACTTTTGGAGAAAGGGACCCAAGACAGTAGATGGAAGATTATGAACGGAAAACTGAAGCTTATGCACAGTGCAAATCCCTCCGGGGAAACGAAAATTAAAGCCTCAAAGCGGTGTAAATAGTGTACATAGTGGGGATGTTGATAAGATTAAGTGTATCTATACAAATATAAATGGACTAAATTCAAGCAAAGGCAATCTATTTAATGTAATTGTAAAGAAGGAAAATCCACGTCATATTTCTTACAGAAACTAAGCTGTCCGACATAGATGTAAGTTCACAATTCCTTGACTGTGATACATACTGTGGTGCCGGGGTTGTGCTGTTTTTTTTTTATGTCTTCTTTTAAATCCCCCCTCTAAGACACCAGTGTGGTGCCGGGGTTGTGCTGTTGTGTTTTTCTTTACGGGTGATTTTTCTTCAATTTACTTTATTTTAAATCTATTTTAAAATCCTTATATATTATTGACTTTGCTTCCACCATCCATGGTTTTTTTGTAAAGGGGCATGGGGCCCCTTTGTGAGATTTTATTTTACTTTAAGGGAAGTTACTTTAACTCAACAATCCAGAAAAAAAAAGTATATACACTTAAAACTTTTGGTAGAGTAGGCTGAGTTCTCCACAGGACACGTGAGAACGTTGGATGTTTTTCATATCCTTGTTTCAAGAGTGTTGAGCACCTCCAAGTTACTTACCTTACCACTTACGAGTCAGGATTTAATTTAAAGAGTTGGTTAGTGAAGTTTTGGTATCGAGTATATTTCATTCTTTCAAATTTAACTACTCCCACTAGTATTATCCATTTATAATAGGTGAAAGAGTCACCAGAACTGACTAACTGGTACAAACTAGGTCCGATAACTTTCCTAGGTTTATACAAAGTCACACACATTATATTCGTCTTGTCTCGAAATCTACAATTTTCCCCCCTCCCACTTTTGAAAATATTTCCCCGGGCATATTATTATTAATTTGGATGATTACTAGGAGTGGTTAAATAACCGTCTCTTAGGATGTTGATCGAAGGATCTCACATCATACTTAATCGAAATTACTGAAGGCTGCCCACTATTGACATACTGTTTATTTTCTGTTGTAGGGAGCTGAGGTATTGTATATATCATTATCATATTTGTATGTGGCGCGCTCATATCAATAGTGTATATTTGGCAACCATATTGTGACGCCTGGCAGCTGCGCGTGACCCCACGCGATCTGGCCTCCCAGCCAGCCGCATAAGTCGGGCACAGATCTTACTACAGAAAGGTCACGCATCATCTCCTCTGTCCAGTCCATTGTTTATTGTTTAATAAACCCACAGCCATGTCTCCGAAGCCTTATTCACCCAGCTACGCTACCAAACCCACCTTACACTGTGTTCCCATATGGAATAAACTACAGGCCCCTAATACTCTTCTATTCTCTGCAATAACTGATTAACATGGAACTGTGGGGTCACACGTGGTCACTGTTCTTAACAAAGGACAATATATTATGTTAGGCATCATCCCCACTTTGGCTTTGGTTTCCACTGTGTTACATATTGTGATAGTGTTCACTGTGTATTTGTGTTGTCGTGGCGACCGCTGTAAAAATACACCATATTAAGACTTGTTTCTGTCTTGAAGGCTAGCGGGAGAACACATAGGAACACATAGGAAGAACAAACAACAACAGGCCTGCTGGCCCTTACGAGGCTGTTTGTGAGACTACACTATCTACTCTAGAGTGAAGGATACAGGATAGTAAGGGTGAAGGCTTCTCTCCCCAGCCATGGCTGGCAGGGAAAGGAAGGCCAACCAAGACCATACTGTCACTACCACTACTGCTACCACTACTTCCTGGCAAGCGATGTCAGGCCACTAGCGACGTCTTTTGAATCGACATTTCGTAAGTTAGGTACATCAGGATGAACTTACTCAAAGTTTGCTACGTTAACGGATAGTATTTTAGTTGTGGATTGGCTTCTAAATATTTGTCAAGTCTATTTTTGAACGTAGTAATTGTTTTACTGTCGACGATATTGGCGGGCAGGGAGTTCCAAACGTTAACGATCCGATTGAAAAAGAAGTGCTTGGCTTCGTTTGATGTGAATCTTTTACCAGTAATCTTAAAAGAATGACGTCGTCTTGTTATATTTGATCGATCAAAAGTAATGTAATCTTCTACATTGATATTATCGAATCCTTTGATTATCTTGAACATTTCAGGGGGGTAACATAGCTTCCCTCCTAGGCCGGATGGAGCGTCCTGCCTGGTAGGTTGTCAACTAGTGTTTACCTATTTCCCCGTTGCTTTCCCCCTACTCCTTACAAAACTAATCCCTTAACTAAACAATACAAAGAAAATTTATAGGTAATGTGAGTAAAAACATTTAGAAGGCGTACAGTGTGGGTTTTGAAGGGTGTTACAACCACATGAATAGCGGCCAAAGAATGTTACTCTCTCGACTCGGTGGGAAGTTTCTAGCGCGCCAGAATTCAAAAAGGCATAAACAAAAAAAAAAAGAAACCTAATAGGGGGGGGGGTTGGCTCATTTCGTGGCATCACACAACTTTTCCCTCCGGGTGAAATGTTTTTACTCACATTTTTAAAAAAATATCATGACATTTTGAAAATTTTGACAATGGTTTTATGGTTCCTAAGAGTTATCGTCCGCCTCATTTGACAATTAGATTATCATACACTCGACCTTCCCCATCATTCCACTACCTCAGCATACCTCCATGGCCAATACACTTGCAACTTTAGATGTGGTTCCTTGGAAACCAGTTGCCTTGCTGATACTATTAAACTGCTATAGTCTAGACTGTCGTAGTAACACACCCCAGTCTGCATACTCATGATAAAAGTATGGATGATCTCGTCAACTGTACAAGATCCCGGACACTCGGTAGTTAAGTTGGGCCTTCCAGACTCTTGACTTTCATTCTGAACAAACAATAAAATAAGGTTTCAGTCACTCAGCTTCATTTTCTCTCACATTTACTCCCTTGTCACTCTCCATTCTTTTCCGCAGCAAGTAGTCATAACAGGAAACATTTGTCAGAGCTTAAGCTGCGTCCTGATGTCTCCTCCACCTCCTAACACCGGCAGACTGTACCTTAGAGGCCTAATCACACTACTACCAGGTGTGACTCCCTCACTGTAAAGTGGTCTACTGTTCTCTTGACTACTAGAAAAAACAAATGTATAAACAAAACTTCAGTGAAATTAGTTCACTACACACCTTTAGGGCTCAAACTAGGCCTGGGGGAATTAAGGTGGATGGTCAATTGACTTTTCTCACCTGGGTCGAAATTAAACTTTCTCACTACACTTCCAAAGGGGACTCTAAATCGGTACCATTAATTGTTCAAAAATGTTTCTAGATACCTTAACAATAACACACAAATGTTACATGGATCTTCGGGGGTTTTTCTGCCCTGTCACTTTGTTTAGCACTCCTCGATATATCGTTGAGGTCTATTACGCAGCTGCGGAGGCAGCGGTTCATCCCGGCTTTCCCCCGCACACGACACTTCCAGGGGAGCCAGCAACCACTCCTCCTTGCCTACATATGGCTTTATTTTCTCAGCCGCCCTTTGCACCTTTTGACCAGTAAAAATGTTCTCTAGCAGGTAAGCACCACCATCCCTAACCACTTCTATTGTTTTGTAGGGACCAGCCCACTTAGGATTCAACTTCCTCAATCATATCCCCTCTTGCCCTCCTTCTCTCCAGGGAGTGGAGATTAAGACGTTTTAACCTATCTTTGTAGGGTAAATTTCTCAGCCCCTGAATAATCTTGGTCATTCTTCTTTGGACTGCCTCCAAGGAGCCTATATCCTTCCTATAATAAGGGGACCAAAATTGAGCTGCATAATCTAGGTGAGGTCTAACTAGCGCTAAATACAACCTCAGAATGACCTCAGAACTCCTATTTGTCACACACTTACTAATAAATCCCAGTATCTTATTGGCCCTATTTCTAGCTATAATACACTGTTCCCTGGGGTGCAGGTCACTGCTTACTTAAACTCCCAAGTCTCTCACATTATATGACCTTCCTAAGGTAGTGTCATTTAATGTGTAGTCCACAGGCCTATTACCTTTACCTACGCTCATAATGCTACACTTGTTAACATTAAACTGCATCTGCCATTTCTCTGACCACTCGTACAGCCTATTTAAGTCATCCTGCAACATCCTATCATCATCTATATTCTTTACCGGTCTTCCTATCTTTGTGTCATCGGCAAATTTACTGATATCACTGTTTATTCCTGTCTCTAAGTCATTTATATAGATTATGAATAACAATGGTCCTAGTACTGATCCCTGTGGAACCCCACTAGAGACATTACCCCATTCTGATTTCTTCCCATTAATCTGTACCCTCTTCTTCCCTACTAGTAAGCCATCCCCTAATCCACTCTAGTACCTTCCCACCTATGCCGTGCGCCTTGACTTTACTTAACAGTCTCCTATCGGGTACTCTGTTAAAGGCTTTACTGAAGTCCAAATAAACTATATCATACTCGTCCCCCTTATCTATGGTTTCAAATACTTTCCTATAGAAAGATAATAAATTTGTCAGGCAAGACTTCCCCTGGCTAAAACCATGTTGACTATGTCTAATTAGCTTGTGTTCATCTAAATGTTTTCTAATTGCCCTTGCTATGATAGCTTCTAACATCTTGCCTACCACTGATGTTAAACTAATTTGGCAGTAGTTACTACTTTCTGCCTTATCTCCTTTCTTGAATATAGGAACTACATTTGCCTGCCTCCATAACCTAGAAACTACTCCTGTGTCTAGGGATTTTCTAAAAATCATCGCAATGGGTTCAACTAGTTCTTTTCTATATTCCTTAAGAATCCTCGGAAAAATGTCGTCCAGCCCTGGAGATTTAGTCTTTTTAAGTCTATCTATTTCCTTGCTAACTACTTCCCTACTTATGACTATTTCGCTTAATTTATCAACCTCTTGTCCCCTAAAGATCTGTACTGGCTCCAGTTCCCTACCCGACTTCCTGAGAAAATACGGACAAGAAGTATTTATTTAATTCCTTACTAATTTCCTCACCATTTTCTATCAAGCTGCCATCCATTCCTATAAGAGGTCCTATTATATCCTTTGCTTTAACCTTGTACAGCTGATAGAATCCCTTTGGATCTTTCTGGGCATCCCTAGCTATCCTAAACTCACAATTCCTCTTTGCGGTCCTAATATCCTTTTTAACTTTCCTAGCTAGGTCATTATACTGCCCTACTACCTGTACTTCTCCTCTTTTAATTCTCCTATAGAGTCCCCTTTTTAATCCAATTTCCCTTCTAATGCTGCTATTCATCCATTTTGGATCATTTCTATTTGACCTAATCCTCCTCTTTGGTATATACTGCAAGTTCCTGCATCAGGGGTGCACTAGCTGGTTCGTCTAAATCCGGGGGCCTATATATGATCCCTACAACAAACTTTTTCCCTCCTATAATAATGTCAATCCATAATGATTCCGTATTCTTATCTGTTTTTATTGTGGTATTGACATTGCTATTCAATGTGTTTCTAACGTACAGTGCCACACCTCCCCCTCTCCTACCTTCTCTATTCTTATGAAGAAAAGTGTACCCATCTATCCCTACTTCAGGTAAGAAATGTTTGCCTGCAATATCTACCCAAGTTTCTGTAATACCTATAATATCTAACTCTTCTACACATGTGATACCTCTAAGTGTGTCTATCTTATTTATTACACTTCTACTGTTTGTATAGAAGACACTTAGTTCATGTACCTCCCTCTCTCTACCCCGTCCTTTGTCACTATTACCCTTACCTCTATTGATATCTAGTTTCCCTGACTGGACTGCCTAACTGCCCTCTCAAGACACTCACTAAGCTCCTGCACCCCTTTCCTACTGAAGTGTACACCATTCCTGGCATACACCTCCTGTCTCCCATAGAACCTGCTCCATAAAACCTCCCCCATCCTCCCCACACATCCTCCTCAACCTCTCGTTCAGGCCAAGGGCATGTGAGAGCCACCAGCCTCTAACCCCTTGTCTAGGGAGCACCCCTGACACTATACACCTCCTACCACTCTCCTTTACCTCCCTCAGAGCGCTCCCTATACCTACCCACTAGCTCCTCTGATCTTACCCTACCTACATCGTTCACTCCCACGTGAACCACCACTAACGCCTCCTTCCCCGTCCCCTCCATTACCCTCCTGTATCTCTCTACCACGTCCTGCACTCCAGCCCCAGGAAGACAACACGTCCTCCTTCTCTCCCTGTCGGCCTCACAAAAAGTCTCATCTAAATACCTAATCCTGGAGTCACCCAGAACTAACACTTACTGAGACCCTTCTAACCTTTCCCTGTCCTTCCTCTCTTTCCCACCTTCCTTCCTCTTCCCATCTAACTTCCTCTTCACTACTTTCGCCTTGGGGGTCCTGTCCCCTTCTCCTGCTCCTACTTCTATCACGACCTCTTCCTCCTCCTGTGTAGCTAACAAGCTATAAGTAAATCATTTAAGATGTACAAATTAGGAACTGTCAATCACAACACTTACAAGTTATACCGAAACAATCTTACACGATTAATTAGAATAGCAAAGTATGATTACTACATTAATATTTTCAGTAACTTTAAAAACAATACTGAGAAAATATGGCAAATCATTAATGAATTAGCAGGTCATCATCAACTAAAAAACAATGACACCCACTTGATCTGATAAAGGTGCCTCACTTACCAAGTCTGAAGAAATAGCTGAAGCTCTTAATGAACATTTCAGTGAAGTTGCAACCAGACTCAATGTTGCACTTTCCCCTGCTAGTACAAATGCCACTGATTATCTTCATGGAAATTATCAAAACTATGATTGTCCCTCCAGTCAATTCTACTGACATGATCAATGTTATCAAGAATCTCAAAAATGAAAAATAATGTGTTAATGAAATCTCCGTCAACATACTTAAACGTAACACCGAGGAAATTGCTTACCCCATTGCATTGCTTTTTAATCAATCAATATCCACTGGTAAATTTCCCTCTAATATAAAAACTGCAAATATTACGCCTGTACACAAATCTGGCCCGAAAAGTGAGCCAAACAATTATTGCCCCATTTCCACCCTGTCTCTTTTCTCAAAAATATTTGAATTACTAATGAAGAATAAATTAGTGGCATATCTTGATAGCAAGAACATTTTGAGTAGATGTCAGTATGGCTTTAGGTCTGGTTCTAGCACTTATGATGCCCTCACCTCTATTCATCCCTTAACACTAGAATATCAGTCCTATCCATCTGTGTAGATTTTTCCAAAGCCTTTGATACTGTTAACCCCTCCTGGTTTCACAGCTACCTAACAAACAGATCTCAGTGCACAATATATGATGGTCATAAGTCTTCCACACGAAATATTTCTACTGGTGTCCCACAAGGAAGTGTTCTAGGGCCTATTTTGTTCATTATATATATCAACGATATTACTAATATATTCACCTCTGTCAACACCATCCTCTTTGCAGATGACATGACCTTGTATTTCACAGACTCTAATATTGAAACACAAGCTAATCAAGACCTCAACAAATTACATTATTGATGCCTAAGTAATAGACTCACAATTAATACCAATAAAACTTATTATATGGTATTTTCTAATAAAATAAATATTTTCCGGTCTGATCTAATAATCAATAATAACATAATAAGTAGATCAACCAGTTTTAAGTTTTTGGGAGTCATGTTTGATGAAAACCTTAATTTTAAATCCCATATAAATAATGTCTCGAAAAAGCTTTCAAGAAGCACTGTCATGCTGTACAGATTGAGAGATTTTATGCCATGTGAAGTATATATACACACACATATATATATATATATATATATATATATATATATATATATATATAATATATATATATATATATATATATATATATATATATATATATATATATATATATATATATATATATATATATATATATATATATATATATATATAATATATATATATATATATATAATATATATATATATATATATATATAATATATATATATAATATATATATATAATATATATATATATATATAATATATATATATATATAATATATATATATAATATATATATATATATATAATATATATATATATATATAATATATATATATATATATATATATATATATATATACATATATATATATATATATATATATATATATACATATATATATATATATATATATATATATATATATATATATATATATATATATACATATATATATATATATATATATATATATATATATATATATATATATATATATACATATATATATACATATATATATCTATATATTTCCCTCTCCCACCCCTTCCGTTTCCAAAGTCCATTGCTGTTATGGAGGGACCAGAGATTGAGGTCTGATACTGGGATGCTTTGGACGTCAGTCTTTGGTCCAACCAATTTTCCCTTGGTATTTTTTTTCTTGCTTTATTTCCACTTGTTTTATGCCTTTTCTTCCTAACTTCACATTATCTCCTTATTTCCTTAAGTGTGAGAGCCGTGCTGAGAGGATGACAGTTATCAGTCATGAATGGCCTGAGGATGCCATGGGCACAGTATACCCTCCGTCTTTCATTGCCCTTACTCCCCATGGAGGTTATGAGGAGCAGATCAGTTAGATTCAGCTCACCATGGCCAATCATGAATATTCTAAATCAACAGCTGCACTGGGGAATGCACCTCAAAAAATTCATCCCTCAACTTCCCTGGCTTTGACAAGGATACGCCTCCGACCACGGCTCTAAAAGCTCCTCTAACCACCCACCTCCTCTTATACCTGTATCTTTAACACCAACACCAACCCTTCCTTCTACTATTATAAATACTTTAGAACCATATATTCCCCTGAAATTTAAAACCATTCACCAACCCTCTACTGTCTACTCTGACCTCTCTCTCTCTTCTATAACTTAAACTGTTCTCTCCTCTCACCCTCACCCACGCCCATCCACTACCACTAATCACCTTCCTTTATCCATCCTCTTTGGTCCTCGCCTATGGAACAAATACTTCCATATCCCTGCTCATGCTCCATATTCAAAAAACCACTTTCCAATTTCAAAAATGCATCCAAAGAGAGGTGGGAAGGGTAACCTTCCACACACAATACCTTCCCTAGTCATTGTTGACTCAGAATTCCAAGTTGAAGCAATGCTTACCCTCAAAGACCTTGATGGGAAACCATTCCCAATGTCCTCTGATACCCAACTCAACACTCGTACTGGTACCGTTCTCGTACCACATGAAATCAGCCCAGTGGGTGTCAGTTGGCCTGACTGTTCTTCTGAACTCTTTGAACTGATTGTAGATGAGTATGATATCATTCCTGTATCTTGCTTTACTGTTAACCTTCATGGCCGCCTGAAGTACCTAGCAAATATTGTAAAAAGTTACATTCAAATGACAAGATCTTCCAGACAGTGTTTACATAGGTGGAGCCTTCTATAAGGTTAAACCTTACATTCCTCCCCCCCCCTTCAGTGCCAAAACTGCTGGAGATTCAGACATCCAGTAAAATACTGTAGATCCACTGCATGTTGCCCTCTCTGTGCCTTACCTAGCCATACCTGTACAAACTGCCCTTCAGTAATACACATTTGTGCAAACCACTCAAGAACATAATGTCTTCTTTCCAGGCTACCCTGTTTACAAATTTGAATCAGAGGTTGCTGCCCTCCGCTTCAAACATGACCTAACACTCAAAGAAGCTAGACAAGAAGCCCGTCTCTGTGGCTTCCAACAGGTTCCTCTCTCTCAGCGCATCTCCACAAGCACTCCTCAGGCCACATCTAGCACCAGCTTTCCCTCTACTACATCCCATCCTCCTTCCTCCACTCATATCTCTTCCTCTCCCACTCCTCTTGTTCCTTCATCAAGCACAATTACCTCTTCCAGTGCCATTACTCTGTCCTCATCCCCATCTCTTTTTTCTTTCCTTCCACTTCTATCACCACTCCTATAAGGATCCAAGTTGTGATTTGATATTAAATGAATATATTAAATGTACTGTACATATTTTGTATCCACTGTATGATAAATTATTCAACACAATTCTTGCTACAGGTGTCATCCTACATGAATTGTTAGTTGGAGTAGTACTGTCATTGTATAAGAACAAGGCTGATAACCACGATGTAAACAACTATAGGGGAATAACACTTCTCACTTGTATGGGAACACTTTTGACATCCATCTTAAATGAAACACTTACTCACTACTTGAACATTATCAATATAATAAGTGAAACACAAGCTGGTTTTAGACATGATTATTCTACTTTAGACCATATATTTTTATTGAATTTATTGTGTTGTTGATTTATTCAGATGGAAAAAGAGGAAGCTGTTTTGTTTATTTTTAGATTATGAGAAAGCCTTTGATAGGGTTTGGCGAGGTGGTCTCTGGCATAAGTTATTAAAAGAGAATGTGACTGGTAAACTATTGAATGTAATCACAAATATGTACAAAAACATTCAATCTTGTGTAACCTTGAATCAACAACTGTCTGATAATTTTGTATGTAAGATAGGGGTCAAGCAGGGAGAAAATTTGTCACCTTTACTTTTTGCTTTATATTTGAATGATATCGAAGGAAAATTGCTTGAATGTAACTGTGATTATTTAGATTTTGGTAATGAATGTATTAATTGTTATTTGAATGTTGTGGTGTTAGTGTATTCAGATGACACAGTATTTGTGTGTGATAGTGAAGAAGGTATGAAACAAGCTTTGTCACCATTGTGTACCTACTGTAATGAGTGGAGATGAAAGTTAAACGGTAGCAAAAGTACGATAGTAGTTTTCAGCAGAGGAAGAATACAATTAGATAATTATTTCTTTGAATGTAGTGGTGAAAACATTGATGTAGTAGAAGAATTTAAGTATCTTGGTATAATATTGAACTATAACAGCAGGTTTTGCAAAGGACAACTACCACTAAAAGAAAAGAACAGGCAACAAGAGCAATGTATTCTGTGTGATAGATAAAATTAGAACATTTGATTTGCCAACTTTTTTTTCTTCTTTTTTTTCTATATCATTAACCGTTGGCGCCAATAGGCTTATGGAGGCACAGATGGACTTGCCTCGCCTGTTATTTGGCGTAGGTTTTTCAGATTTTTTATAGTGATGCCTCAAATGTTTACGTACTGATATGCAAATAGAATTATTCAACACTAGGGTGATACCTGTACTTACTTATGCATCAGAGATATGGGGACATTCTATTATTAAAGAGGTAGTTAGTGCATTTGGAATTTTTAAAACAAGTTCTGTATGTTCATAAAAAAAACAGGCAATGATCTGGTGTATGGAGAACTTGGTGTTTACCCGTTTGAAATTTACATCGAGAGTAGAATAGTGTGTTTGTGGTCCCGTTTGGTGACAGGTAAAACTATTAAGTTATGTTATCTAATGTAGCAATGTTTACTACAGTTAGATATGTTAGGCATCTACACATCACCTTGGATACGTTGCATACAGAACATAGGTAATGGGTGCGGTATGTCAGGGATATGGCAAACACAAAATGTTCCTAATACTATATGGTTAAAAAAAGCAATTGAGTTTAGGTTAAAAGACCATTGGATAACTACTTGGCATCATAATTTGTCATGGAAATTCTTGTATTGTAGTTGCAACATGTATATACAAGTGTACGGAATTGAGGAATATCTTATCAAACTTACTACGAACAATCGTATTCAAGTGAATAAATTAAGAACATGTAATAACAAATTGGGTGTCGTAACCGGCAGGTACCAAGGGTTAGTGAGAGAAGATAGAATATGTAATAAATGTGATGCTGATGTGTTAGGGGATGAATACCATGTTCTTTTTCAATGTAATAATGAACAAATTGTTAGGTTGTGCAGTCAGTACATTCCAGGATATTAGTCTTACACCATCACACCACAAAAATGTTGTTTTCATACAAAACAACAGTGTAAGTGTTCTTAAGGATTTAGCCTTATTTTTGAGATCAGTTTTCAGTTTGTTAAGGTAAAATGATACTAAAATGTTTATTATAACAGTTTTAGTAAATACTTTTCTTATTTATTTTTCATTGTGTATACTTTTTAGTTAATGCTGTGATGTTTTGTTTAGTTTTTTTATTAAATAAAGAATATGTAGCTATATGTTTTACTAATTTTGTTAGGAAGGAACTGTGTTCCATACTATTTATAAAGTCTGAGCCAATAAATGTATTCTATTTTATTCTATTCTGTAGTTCCTTCAGTGCCAGTGACTAATAATTTATCTACTAAACCCTGACAATCCAACCTCTACTCCTACAACCTCAAACCTTGCTCCCCTCCCACGCCGTATCCATACACCAAACACCAAGCCTTGCTCCTGTGCTTCCCTTCCAAAACCATCTACTGGTCCTACTTCATCCTTAATTACAAAAACTTATCTGTAACCTTCTACCAGGAAAACTTTTACTTCCAGTCTTCTCTCCTCCTTCCCCTAGTGAGACTATCTCTGACATTAAAGCCTTTATAGCAAAACCTTTCATTGATATCTCACACCCTTTCCCATCTTCTACCTTATCACATTCAACTTTCGATAAAACCTTTTGTGTTCCAGCAGTTCATCCCCCACCCCCTAACATTCCTCCTCCCCCTATCCCCTCCCCGTACTCCTACACCTGCATCTTTCCCTCTCCCTTACCCCTTTATCCTTTTCCCTCCCACCTCTTCAGCTGCATCTATTACAAAACCTCTTTTTTATTATCTTTTCCTTCCTGGATCCTCCCGTGAATCCCTGTTATAATATAAGGTTGCTGCCTTCTGCTTCAAACATGGCCTAACACTCAAAGAAGCCCGTCTCACTGGCTTCTAATAGGTTCTTCTCTCTCAGCACATCCCTTTTCTGGAACACTTTTCTTTCCTTTCATTATCACAACTCGTTCATTTTCTTTTCAAAAGATTTCTGCTCACATAGAAATTACCTCCACTGCCCACTCTTTACCTATGTTCTTCCAAGTCTGCTACGTCAACTTACATCTTATGATACCTTTTTCTTGGACACTTTCTACTTATGCCAATTGCACTCCTGTTACTAATGGCTCGAAATCCCACTATAGCTCTGGTTTTGCAGTTCTTTCACAAACCCAAACATTCCATTTGATCTAACCATTTCACTATAACTAACGTACTCTGCCGTCTGCCTTTTAGCTTTTCGCATTAGCGCTCTCTCTCTCTCTCTCTCTCTCTCTCTCTCTCTCTCTCTCTCTCTCTCTCTCTCTCTCTCTCTCTCTCTCTCTCTCTCTCTCTCTCTCTCAGTATTCCAACACTCTGTCCTCCCAGCATCCACCCCACTTTTGTCTCTCCTCTTTGTTACTGCTGTGTTTGACCACCTAACCTTCGATGTAGCTACACTTTCATTGCTTTCACCATCCATCCTCTTCACACCACCACCACCTCACCAATAAATCATCACCACTACTTACAAACATGGACTTCAAATAATGATAGTAATGACAATTAAGAACATAGAACATAAGGAAGTAAGGAGGCTGCAAAAGGCCAGTTGACTTACACAAGGCAGCTCCTGTGGACCTAACACCTACCAGAGTAAAGGTTCATACGTGTATGCAGTATTTATTTATTTTTTGGTGTTTCAGATAAAAAGAAAGCAAATTGATGTGGTAAAAACTAGAAACAAGAAAGTATACATATAATCCGTATGAGTTACATGAAAGAGAAAGGTGTATAAATAATGTGTTAAGGTAAATGTCTGACAAAAAACTGGCTATGCGTGAACATGCATGAATCACTGATGATTGTCATGATATAATTACAACATGTACACCAACATTGACCACTACTTCTCTTTTAGCCCCACTACTACGACACCCCCTACATCTTCAATTGTTTATTTCACCTCGTGTGCTGCATCTATGAGAAGATACATTTTTAAAATTTCTGTGAGAATAAAATTTTAATGATGTTTTTGTTCCAATATTTTATGAAAATTTTTGTATTAAAAAAGAGAAGTTCATAAAATATCTATGAATGTAAAATAATAAGATCTATCTCCTAACAGGTTAAGCACAATAATGTTTTTCTATGCCATATGAGTTTGAAGATGGTGGGACCAATACTAAGGGCAGAGTAAACTTAAGAAGATTTTGAGAAGCTTGAGTGGACAGGGGTTTAATACTCACAGATGTCTTTTGGTAGCAGGCCCATCCTCAGGCCTGTGGCACCAGTTCTTCGTCATTTATGTTCAAGTCAACTTCTTGTGTGCTGGTATGACAGTGGTGGCGAGTGGTATTTATCTTGGCTTTGTGGTCATATTTTTGTTCTTGAATTTTCCAGGCTTGATCCAATTTTCGTTCAAATTTGATCACAGCTTCTGAGCAACCATAAAATAACTGTTCTCTCACAGAATATAAACTTCAAAATATTTAATCTTGATATGCCCTCCTCTTCTTCCTGCTCTGTTTTCAAATAAATCTTTGCATACCTCTTAGTCATATCGTCCTTTCCATATTTTGAAAACTTCACACATGCGAGAGTTCCCAGAGTGTTGGAGTAAGTCTTGTGACTCTTCGCTGCACATTTTCAATCATCTTCACCTTTTTAACTTTATGTGGTCACTAAATCTGGTTCACTTACTTCGAGTGTGATTTGACCAATGGTTCAAATTGTACCTTGAACATTTCTTCATCTAGCATAGTAAATGTTCTTCTAATAAAGCCCATTAACCTGTTGGTTTGGTAAATATTTTCAGCTAGGTGTTCCTCAAATGTCAGTCTACTGTCTATGATCACTCCCAGATCTCTTTCCTTATATATTTCTCTCACTGGTGCTCAATCTTTTATTTCACTTAATCTTTTTCCCAAATTCCCACCTCCGTTCTTACTATTCTCATATAAATGTTCTTTTATGGATGAAATTTCAGCAACCATTTACATGACCATTTTCTAGCATTGTGTAAGTCTGCATTTTATCAATATCACTACTTTCACTAATTTTCTTGAATAATTTTGTGTCATTCGCACATATAAATATTTCACTCATTTTGTTTGGCAAATCCCTTATGTATATTACACACATTAGGTCCAAGCACTGACCCTTTTGGTACGCCACTTATCACTAGTTGCCGTGTAGATACTAGGCAAAGAAAACGAATCGACCTATATTTGATTGAGGCAAGCTAGAGGGGGTTTGGAAGGTAGGTTAGGAAAGGTTTGATTCAATTGTAAAAATGATGAAAAATAGGCAGGTCGGAGGCAGGCCTGTTGGGTGGTCCCCACCCGAAACTTCACCGCTGCCTACCAGTCTTCTATATCGCTAATTTATAATTACAAGAACATAACTATACTTTTCTGATAGATTTTGTACTAATCTGTCATTTGTTTTCTTTGCAAATCATAGTAGGGGAGGGGTTGCTATCCCAGAAAAACAAATTAGATTGATTGGAACACATGAAAATCTCTGTCAGGAAAAAATAGTTTCGTCCGCAAAGGGAGAACGTCAATAAAACAAATGTTTGTCCAATTAGATATAACATTTCCTAACCTAACATCCAAATCCCCTGCATGATTTCGATTCTTTTTACAGTTAATTTATAACATTTCCTAACCTAGTCGGTATTGCTAACCTTACTTACTTGCCTTAAGCAGTGTGGCTGTTTGTGTAATCTAGCGGAGCATTTCAGTAAAAGTGATGTAGGCACTTGTATTCTGGGTAAGTTCTTTAAAAAACAAATACCTAGCCAGGTACTTGCTGTACATGTGTACTTTGTTACCAGAGTGCAGTGCAAGACCCTTGATTTGGCGTCGCAAAACGAGTGTTCTATGTTCTGGGTATCTGCACCACTCTCACCAACAAACTGTTTGCTGCAGTTGACAGTTGTGGTGGAAGTACATATCCCAGATCAGTTAGGCCCTTGTAAGCAGTAAGCACGCTACACATCCAAGTAGATAGTTGTCCTTGGGAGAACGTGAACCTTGGATAATAGGGACTGTTTCTCTTCTTCAAGGGGAAAAAGAACAGTTTCTTCAAAATTCGCTCAAATAAACCAAACACCCACTTTCCCCGGATGTTCCGACCTACTAGACTGTACTTACTCCCTCCGAATTCGTCTGTTTTCACTTTTCACGATACTTCACTGTGTCTGTCGAGGTGTTCGCACACCTCGTAGCAGTAGCTGTTCCAGTTCACACAAATTTTGCTGTTAAGGTGTAGAAAATTCAGCGCCACGCTGAGTTTCCTGCTTCCTGTAGGAAGAGCGCGACGGATAGCAGCACGTCACAAGGTTGCACACATGCCTTGTCAAGGAAGTTAGAACGTACCTTTCCTCTCGCTCACACTGAAACGCCATTTTTGTCGGGCCACAAGTGTCCTGCACTATTTTGTTGCAGAAAAAAAAGTTGTTTGAGGGCCTCAACAAGTACAGCTGGCAAAATTTTTTAAAAATTCATATTCAAATTGGTTAAAAAATCCTGCTTGTCGCCAAACCTTGAAAAGAGGACAGTAGGAGACAGAGGAAGGGAGTTCCAAAGTTTACCAGTGTAAGGGATGAATGAGTGAAGATACTGGTTAACTCCTGCATTAGAAAGATGGACAGTATATTCTGTCCTCGTTGTACAAGGCTTTCTACTTCTTCTCAGCCCTATATAGGGATGAGAAGAAGTAGAAAGCCTTGTGCAACGAGGCTGCGGGAGGGGGGAAGCATGCAGTTAGCAAGTTCAGAAGAGCAGTTAGCATGTATATTGCGGTAGATAAGAGATAAAGATGCAACATTGCGTCGGTGACTTAAAGAATCAAAACAGTCAGTTAGAGGAGGAAAGTTGATGAGACGAAAAGCTTAGACATCACCCTGTTTATTAAAACTGTGCGAGTTGAACCCCCTCAGACACACACACACACACACACACACACACGTAGGTACATTGTACTTAAACACGGTGATAGTTATTTTATTGTTTATTTCCTTCCTTGTTCTCTACTCATTCCTAGTGAGTAAGTGGTGATAATGACTCATTCTCGTTAACTCCCCCCAACTCTTGTTTTGGTCTCTCCTTGCCCTGTTGCCCTTTTACCAGGTTGGTAAGGCTTGTGGTTAAGAACGTTACCAGACGACTGTAAAATCAGCCCCCAGTGAGGGTACCAAAGTACCATTTTGATACTTTTTGCCGGTACCGGTGTAGTAGGAAATACGTGGGCGAGTTCAGTGGGGGTGGGAGGGGGGCCAGCCGGCCGTTCGGTAGTGACTCCCGCAATGATTATGAGCCGAGCTCAGCCAATCACAACGCCGCGTTCCTCAAGCCGAGCGTGGCTGCATCGATATATATCGATATGGTCGGCTGATGCAGCCGAGGGGACTTGGACTGAGACTGGGGGATTGTTTGTTTACATTTTGCAAGCAGACCAGGAGAAAGTAGCCGCAGAATCTTAGATTTCCACTGTCGGAGACGTTTAAGCTAATTTTCTTATCTGTCAGAGACTGAGGTTCACCCAGGAACAATGCACTAAGATCCTTTGAAGTTATAGAATAAGTAATTAAGACAGTGAAGTCAATACATTCGTATATATGATGAAGTAATACGTTGTTTAATATCGCCGTCTCGGTAATAAGGAATTCGTCTTACAACAGATGGTCAAGAAACGCCCTATGACCCGACTATCTATTAATAACACAACACCTACTGTACCTAACTGTCTATATACAGATAGAGGCGACATAAAATAACAAATTTGATAGGCACATACCTTAATTATATCTGACGTAAGTATTAACCTCGGGAGAAGACACTAATGTTATCTCCATATTATTCCTGAGCTACTTTCATTTTCAATTTTTACACAGTGCAGTCTCCCAAACCTGTACATACTTGTATTCATTAATGGATATGGGTTTGTGTCTTGAATGTTTGTTTATAATCTAAGATAATCTAATCTATTGTATTTACAAGTCAATAAATTTTCTTGGTTTTCTATCATGTTTACCTTAAAAGACATTATTTTCCAAGTAAATTACAACAATAATTTGATATGAATACTGAGATGGTTTGGACACCTGAAAAGACTGGGTGAGTTGCCAAGAATGATGTACAATGCTGGGATCACCTTCTGGGTAAGGTAATCCTTCAGATCACACTTAGATAATAAATATATGAAAAAATAAAGCTCATTAAATGTATTCGAAACTGCTGGTAAATCTACACAACTACTGCTAGGACGATATCAATATAAATATGAAGTCCTACATACTATACATAGTGTACTTAACACATTTGTGAAGGTTTCAGGTGGTGCTCGTCATTATAATGAAATGTAGGCCATAAGGTATCCGGTAAATTTTTTGAAATCAATTGCTCGAAAAATAATATCTCGAACAATCAAGTGCTCGAAAGGTAGATTGCTCGAAAAAAGTTAGTTTAATGAATAATATCCAAAAATAAGATAAAGAAATACAACTTTATTATTGTTAATTGAACAGTTAAAATCAAGAACGGGTACATTTCTATTTAGGTTAGGTTATTATTTAGATCAATTTACTGTTGAGCAATTGATAGTTTGAGAAATTATTTCTCGAGCAATTGATTTCGAGTAATTGACTTAGAGAAATTGACTTAGATTCAGGCTTTAATATGGCAATCCGGAAAAAAATCGAGAGTGAAATGCCTAACTTTTGGGTAATGAAAAGCTTATATAACCGAACCTAACCGAGCCAAACCGTACCCAACCAAACCTAATCTAACCATAATCTAATGTAACCTAACCATAACCAGTATTATTTTACATCTTCATTAGAATGCTCTAGAGAATTCAGGGTTGTATTTTCGCATTACCTGTTGCATTTTGAAAAGGTTTTCTTAATTAAAATTCCGTCGCAAATTCTTAGTTTGTGAGATATTCAATGTTTTCTGTGAGACCTCTTCGAAAAGTAAAGTTTAGTTTGGTTTGAACAAGGTTCTGTTATTTGTCAATGTAGGGTAAGGTTTGGTTAATTTAGGTTATGTTATGTTAGGTTCAGGTAAAGATTCGGAAGACGACCCAGATTGTTTTTTGGACAAAGCAAATTTTTTCTGATAGATTTTGATGTGTTTTGAATTAATCTGATGTTTATTTACTATGCCAGGTAATTTTTTTTCCCCATGGTAAAAATTGCCACAAAAAGTCAGATTAATTCAAAACCATCAAAATCAATAGGAGAAAAATTGCTTTAAGTAAACTTAATTAAACCTAAGCAAACCTAATTAAGCCTAACCTAACTAAATCTACCCTTACATAACCAAACCAGGTCAAGATTCGTAAGATGACCCACTCGATACCTCACTACCTTAGTAATGCACTGCAAATTCAATCTCAGATACTTGTTCAGATAGGTCAGGTTAGGTTTAATTAGGTTTGCTTTGGTTAAGTTAGGTTTAATTAGGTTTGCTTAGGCTTACTTTAAAGAAATTTGTTCTCTTATTGATTTTGATGGTTTTGAATTAATCTGACTTTTGTGGCAATTTTTACCTTGGGAAAAAAATGCATGGCATAACAAACAAACATCAGATTAATTCAAAACACATCAAAATTTATCAGAAAAAAATTGTTTTGTCCAAAAAACAGACTGGGTTGTCTTTCGAATCTTTACCTAGATTAATTTAGAAGCTATTAAATGTTCTCTATGACCAACAATAGGAAGTTGGACGCGTTGCAGACAATTTATTTCGGTGAAGATGTAAAATTCTACCCCATGACCTAACCTAACTTGAAAGATGCTTTACCAGCTAAGTAATGGTTAGCACCGCCTGAAACCTTTACAGATGTGTTAAGTACACTATGTATAGTATGTACGACTTCATATTTATATCGATATCGTCAAAGCAGTAGTTATGCAGAATTACCAAACTACTTACTGACGGTCATTATATTTTGTCTTCCCCCAAGAACCCCGCATTCCCACAGGTCCCCAGAATTGTTGGGGGTTGATTGGGATGTCTTATTAGATATGCATTTGCGACGAAAATGAATGTCAAAATCGTTCGAAATGGATCAATATTTATACGAAAAGTGTGTTATTTACATCCAAGTGCATTGGGAGGAACTAGAAATTTACCAGCCACACTATCATCTACGCAATATCACCACGCTCACAGGAGTTTACGGCTTCTTTTATTTCCTCACATCTTCTAGCCATCTAAATACTGCATTTACTGCAGCTATAATTGCTCCAGACTCTATTATATGTTAATCAGCAAGTTTTTTCCACGGCGATAAGGGTGCCCACGAAAAGGGTGCGCCGCCATCTTGGATCAGTCAGCTGATCATCACAACACGGAAAAAAAAAACAACCCCGCATCGACGTGCTTGGTGTCCTTTATCGTTCAGTTGCCGAAATCTGCCCCCCCCACCCCGCTGAACTCGCCCCAGATTTCGGCTACTGAGCGCTAAAGGACAGCAAGCACGTCGATGTTTTGTGTTGAGATGAACAGCTGACTGATCCAAGATGGCGGCGCACCCTTTTCGTGGGCACCCTTATCGCCGTGGAAAAAACTTGCTGATTAACATATAATAAATCCATCACGCCTGCCGACACTTCGTAAGTATCAGTTGTATCACATTGTACAGTCGTCCAAGGAAGTGGTGCCGTATAATTCAGATTGTTTCGTTTTGGCGACATCTGGCAACTGCACCCAATATAAGTGACGTTCACCGGCCGCCATGTTGTTTCGTTTTAGGGCAATATCATAACCGATATTTCCTTATAATTACACTATTAACGCACTCTGAGTGGTACCTCGGCGCAATAAAACGATTACTTACCAATTTTTAGATATTTTGATCGCTCTTATTAATAATTTTCATTCGTTTGTGCAAAAAAAAGACCAAAACAGAGGCTTTCATATTTCCGGCATTAATTGATATCACCTAATTTTACACATCATTTGACAACAATATGCCTTAAAATTGCATACATCATATTTGTATTGGTGGCAAAAAGTATTTCTTTTCATCTAAAAAATTCTAGAACGAAATAAAACTATTGTATTTTAAAATTTTCTAAGATTCAGTATCTTTTTACTTAAGCCATCCTTAAAAAAAACTTTTTTTCTGTTTTTCGTCAAAGAAAATGGAAGAAATATGAAGAATTTATTGCTATAACTCAAATATTATTTAGATTATATTCATCATGCGCCAACGGTTGAGCATTATAATATCACAATTTAGAGACGATATATTAATTACAGCATATTATTATTATTTAAAGATATATAGATTATAACCTAGTACCAGTATTTTCATTATATAAGGATATATTGATTATAACATTATTATTATCATTATATAAAGATATATTAATTATAATATTATTATTATCATTATTCAAAGATATATTAATCATAACATATTGCAAGGGATTTTAAAATATACTAATTATTGCCTATTACTGACCGTTATGTGAAGACTATGAATAATAATTATATCTTATTACGTTAAATAGCCTATTACCAATATCTTAAGGAACGTCCTGCCCGATGACGTCATGGTCAAGCGAGAGTTTAAATGTAGATTTTATATCATCATAATTCTTAATGGAGAATGTTTAAACAATTCATACATATTTTTTTGAGATGTATTTTGCTTGATATTTAAGATCATCTTAAATACATAGTCTTATGCATAGATAAATTTTACTTCTACAAAAGAATTTCATTTGACTGAATTTCTCTGTGAGCGAAAACCTCGATGTCAAAATGCTTCGACAAGTCTTAATGAAATATCAAGATTAGATGGTTGTTTCTCAACAAATAGATTTAATTAGCAATTGTAATTTTTTTTTAGTTCATTTACAGTAACAATTCACGAATATAGTGACATTCCTGACAAGTTATAAGGATATTTCCTTTCATTTGTTAGGGTTGCCATAATCTAATTTTTGAACGAAAATCTCCGTAAGAGGCGCCACCACTTCTGTGGACGACTGTACATTAGTCCCTAAACATATACATGAACCCAGCTTGGTCCCACTAACATTGTAATGCTAATGGTTTGAGTGCGGCATGAATGGCCCTCACTACCACACCTGGTTAGGCTCAAGTCCAGTGTGACGTTGGTGCCTTTACACTCTGACAAGAT
>JAPQNM010000082.1:27500-32500 GCA_029783475.1 Metacarcinus magister | reverse complement strand
GTAAAGCACACACTGATTTTCATCATTATTACTAACACTAACGTTGCTGTTATCACAAAAGTTCGGTGGTGGCATCCTGTCTCCTTACCGCTGAGGCACTGCTAGTTGCATCATTAGTAGTTATGTTATTAGTGTTAATGATATTTTTTGACTGAAGGAAATTACGTTTCTGTGTTAGTAATTCAATTTTGAAATATTTTTGAAATTTGTGTTGTATCTGGTAACTGTAAATGTGATACTGCTCGTCTGAGATTTTCAAAATTGCCTCTTCTAAAGTTTGGTACGAAAGTTTTGTTTGCTAGTACATGAATCAATGGTAACTAATCATTGTATTGGTATTAGCGCGTACTAGTTCACGATCACAACCAAACGACTGAAACTAATGCCAATCTAAATGTATGCAGCACCGAGCAAGCGTACGTCTTCATTTTAATTTGATTATAACTTTATTCTTTTGTTTGAAATGCTACTTTTCTTTGACATACTGCATCATTTTATAAGTGTACCTTTTAAATTACTGAATCCTTAAATACACAAAGATTAATTTTATTATATTCATCTTATTCATTTGTTTATACATTAATCTATTAACCTTTGAATTGTTTTTTTATTAATTCATTTAGTTAATTGTTTATTTATTCACTTATTATTACTGCGATTGTTTTGCTTCGAATATTATCATAATTTTTTAGATTACTCTGACCACAATTGGGATCTTTGATATTAATTTATATATTATGTATTCTTGAATAAAACAACAACTTAAATATAGTCTTTCTGCTCATAGATAGATTTTGAGGAACCACTTGGCTCAAAGGGCAAGTCTCCGTGGATTACACTGAACGGGCAAGAACTGACCGACTCCCAACACATCATAGAACACTTGGCGGCACACTTCAACAAAGACTTCAGCTCCCATCTGACCCAAGAACAGAAGGGCGCGGCGCATGCCTTCAGGACCATGTTGGAGGACCATACTCTTTGGTGAGAGAGAGAGAGAGAGAGAGAGAGAGAGAGAGAGAGAGAGAGAGAGAGAGAGAGAGAGAGAGAGAGAGAGAGAGAGAGAGAGAGAGAGAGAGAGAGAGAGAGGAGAGAGAGAGAGAGAGAGAGAGAGAGAGAGAGAGAGAGAGAGAGAGAGAGAGAGAGAGAGAGAGAGAGAGAGAGAGAGTGTGTGTGTGTGAGAGTGTGTAAGAGTGTGTGTTTGTGTGTGTGTGTGTGTGTGTGTGTGTGTGTGTGTGTGTGTGTGTGTGTGTGTGTGTGTGTGTGTGTGTGTGACAGCCATGCGCGACGCTATGTATGCTGCCTAGATCAATACGCAGCGTACGAGGCTTTCGCTGTGTGTCGGTTTCGGCCAATTGAGTCTGCAGACGTTTTTCTGGGTGACCTCCGGCGGCTGTCGGCCTTGCTTGGAGGCATTCCTGATCGCGCCCTGACGTGTGCGTTTGTAGCCGGGCTGCCACACGACGTTCACCGCACCATACGAGCCGGATCCAGAGGGACTCAACCTGACCAGTGTGTTGGTGCGGGCTCGTGCTGTCCTTAGCGAGGAGCGTGTGGGCACTCCAGGAGCTTCAACATCACGAGCTTACGGACCAACGCCGCTGAGGGGCCAGCCACCTGTGCCATCACGAGACCAACTACATGAACAACCGCTACGGGAAGTGCGGCGACCTTGTCGTTGTTGGACCTGTGGCCAACTGGGGCATTTTGGCACGAGGTGTCCGCGGACGGGAAACGGCCTTGGAAGGGATGTATCAGCAGCAGCATCCTCTCCCGGAAACAAGTAGGTGGCGTTCCTCCGGTGGTGCAGCTGCTCGTCGACAGAAGGTGGTGCCAAGTTCTAGTTGACACTAGTGTACAGACATCATCGTCAACGCTCCGTGCTGTGTGCAGTGACAACAGTGGACGACCAATATGACCAATATGGTTGGCAGCGTGACGGTGGAGATTCCTACCGGCCAGAGTACCCAGATGCACATGCTGATGATGAGCGAGCAGCCTCTGGGAGTGGACGTTGTGCTTGGTATCGCTCACATCTCGGCACTTGGCGGCGTTGTTGTGAAGTCGTCGTCAGAAGTCCACTTCTGCGTCACTAGGCGGCTGTTTGGAGTTGTGTTCGCGGCGCCGCTGGTGGAGGACGCGTCCGACTACAGCGTGCAGTTTGACGCGGCTCTCTGGTGACGTGGAAGTGGATGAATGGAGCGGCGCGTGACTGCCTCCACAACACTGTGGCGTAGTACAACGTGTCTCCGTACATGCGTCAGGCATTCAAAGAGTAATTGAAGTCATGAATCGGGAACAGCTGGCTGGTGTCTTACGACGAACAGCAGCACGGGGCGCCGCGAGGACTCGTGCCGCTCATGGCAGTTCATCAGAACCACGGAGGTATAGTGCGGCCCGTGCTCGACTATCGTGAACATAACGACCACGTGACTGCCTTCACTGTGCTGACAGCGACGTGTGTGCCGATCAGGTGCGTAACTGGCGTCGTAAATGTGTCTGTCCTTGACCTCCGCAAAGTCTATTTGCAGCTGCGTGTTGACCAGCAGTTATGGCTGTTTCAGACAGTGATGGTGCGTGGTCAGTGGTACTGTCTGACGCGTCTTGGGTTCGGCCTCAACGTGGCTCCACTGGGCGTGATGGCCGTCGTCAAGACCATCCTGACTCAAGACTCGGAGATTGAGTGTGTAGTTCAGCCTTACGTCGACGACTTGTTGGTGGACGAGGACCTACTCAGTGCAGAGCGGGGTGCTGCGCATTTCGATCCCTTTGGGCTGGAATGCAAGCAGCCGGATCGTGCAGCTGACTGGGCGCGGCTACTGGGGCTGCGTGTGCAGTCACCTTTCGGCCAGCTGCGGTGGAGACGTGACAATCTAGTCGTTTCGCCGCCGACTCGAGTGACACGCGGTGCTGTGTTCGCGTGGTGCAGACGGCTGGCCGCGTACTTGCCGTTGGGCGGTTGGCTCCGACCAGTCTAGTGCCTACTACTCCCTAATGCCGCCATAAGAGAGTGGAATAAATACCCGCATTCCATGGTGCAGTGTAACACAATGAATTAGTTTGAAAACAATCCTGACCTCTATCTTCAAGTTCTTTGAAGGGACTTGGCGTTATACTAGCTGCTTGACTGCGCTTTCTTTTGACAGCGTTTTCTTCTGAATGCGAGTAATTTCCACTGCGATTCTTCTGCTGCGTTTTTTAAAAGATATTTTCTACTCTAGGTTAAGGGCAGAGCATCTAGTTTAGACTGTAGTGTCTGTATGGTCTGTATGGTATTTGAACTGTCTCTTGTATTCAGACAGATGTTTGTAGTGTCTAGTCTTTGCCACTGATGCTGTTTTTTTTTTTATTCTTCTTTCTTGCATTGTTGGTCATTATAGCTTATCAAGTCTTTATTCATAGCTAAGATCTCTGAGGCATACATCTAGTGGGTGATATTTTTACCATCTCAGTCTTCTCTACATGTTTTTTCTTTCAGGTGTGGGTTCTTTACTGGCATTGAATATCTAAGTGTTGGTCTTATGTATAATGTAATTATCTTCTTTACCATACCCTCATCGATGCATGTTAAGGCTACTTTCGTGTTTGCTAAGAGGTTACGAGGAGGCCTGGCAGTGGTGAGATCAGTAGTAGAGGTTTTACCTACTACTGGTCCGGCATGAGCAATGGTGCCCATCTTAAGGGAGTAGCTATAGACGTCTCTAGCAGACTGCAACCGTCCGTTGTTGAGGTTATTCCGGTTGATGAGCGTATACTGTAATTGAGGCTGAAGCACACCTGGAGCTTCATGTCTCTTGTTGCAGTGTACGCTCCTACCGAGGTGTGTGGGGCTGACGAGAGAGAGATGTTCTACGCTAAACTTGACTCTGTCCTGGATCAGTGCCCCCGCCGGGACACACTCATTGTCTTGGACGACTTCAATGCTGTCACTAGCACTGAGAGAGAGCTAGATACGAGTTATGTGTTGGTTCCTATGGCTCTGGTACCAGGAACACAAACAGTTCTCTTCTTCTGAGTTTTGCTAAATTCAGAATGTTGAGAATTGCAGGTTCTTGGTATCAAAAATCAGAGCTGCACCGCTGGACTTGGTACAGCAATGCCGGAGGGGTAGCTAAGGAGATCGATCACATCCTCGTTAGTACGTGTTGGAGGATCCTCTAGAACTGCAGGATTTTCCGGAGTACCGAGTTCTTTGCAATTGACCACAGGCTTGTTGCAACACTCAAGCTTCAAGTCCAGAAAGATATCAAGATGTGATCACAATGTGTTCCATCTTGAGAAGCTGAAGGACTCAACATTTGCTCATGAGTATGCAGTGACAGTCTCAAATCGGTTTGAAGTGCTCGACGCCCTTGAGGACCCAGTAGAACTGTGAGATACCTTCAAACGCGAAACTCTTGAGGCTGCCAGAGGGTGTGTTGGGGGCGTCCGAGGTCATTGGGTGGGTTTGCTTTGGCGGAGACGCTGGATAACATAGAGAAGAGTCGTGCTCCTAGATTGGCTGGGAGCCGGGACCAGTACAGGGCTCTGTCTCGTAGGACTAGAACTCTTCTGAGGAGAGACATGGAGAGGTATGTCAGGGGTCTCGCATAGGATATTGAGGGTCATTTAAATGCTAATGACCTCAAACCTGCTTATCGAGCCCTGAAGAAGCTCCACTCCAAGTCTACACCTCGCGTGAGTGTTATCCGAACAGCAGATAGTTGCCTCGTATCAGACGCGGATGGGCAGATGGCTCGTTGGGCTGAGTACTTTGAGCAGTTCAAGGTTAATCCTTCAAGCGTACAGCTTGAAACCACTGGATTACAGGTGATGGATGCTGATCCGCCCATTAACGAAGCTGCACCCTCTATTGATGAAGTCAAAGAGGCTGTGGCAAAGTTGAGGGGTGGAAAGGCAGCTGGCATTTGTAACATCAGTGCAGAGTTGCTCAAAGCTGGAGGTGAGGCCATGATCCGTGGGTTGCATGCTGTCTTGACTGCTGTATGGCATTCAGGTAC
>JAPQNM010000082.1:10000-12500 GCA_029783475.1 Metacarcinus magister | reverse complement strand
GCAGACTGAGTGATTCCCCGTGTCCTCTCTTCCCAGTTCCCTTAGTGTCTCATTTACACAAGAGAGCAGCTGCAGCCTGCCCTCTAAAGACAACTTCTTCTACTACCTACATAACATTACTACACCTTACACTTTTACACTCTCTTCAAATCAAAATTTAAAAATGGCTTCACCACACCCAGCCTCGGAGTCCCCATCTGGGGAGGGGACCACAAATGTCCCCAGGTCGGACTGCCCCTCTGCTGACGACCTCGGGTGTCTTGACACTTCCTCTAATACTTTTACTCTCGATTTCTGCAACATTCGTGGCCTTAGATCTAATTTCCAATCTGTGGAACACCATCTCTCCTCCACTAAACCTCATCTTCTCTTCCTAACTGAAACACAGTTGTCTGTGACTACTGACAGCAGCCCCTTCTCTGTTCCCTCCTACTTTCTCTATCCTCATTTTCAATCCAAAGCTGGCTGTTGCGCATATGTGCGTAACGACATTACTTGCTCTCGTGCCCACAATCTTGAATCTTCAGAATTTTCTACCATCTGGCTAAGACTTCAATGTCACTCTCTAACTAAATTCATCTGTGCTGTATATCTCTCACCTAATTCCTCTGACTATGTAAAATTCTTTGACTATTTGACTTCCAAGGTGGAGCACATCCTATCTCACTTTCCTTATGCTGAGATCTCCATTTTAGGGGATTTCAATGTTCACCACCAGCTTTGGCTTTCATCTTCTTTCACTGACCAACCTGGTGAACAAACCTTCAACTTTGCTATCCTTCATGACCTAGAGCAGCTAGTGCAGTTCCCTACCCGTATCCCTGACCGCCTTGGAGACACGCCCAACATTCTTGATCTTTTCCTAACTTCCAACCCTTCAGCTTACTCTGTTAAACTTTCCTCTCCGTTGGGCTCCTCCGATCACAATCTTATTTCTGTTACCTGTCCTATCACTCCAGTGCAGCCTCAGGACCCGCCTAAGCAGAGGTGCTTCTGGCATTTCAACTCTGCTAAGTGGGAAGACCTGAGGCAGTACTATTCTGATTTTCCTTGGGATGATTATTGCTACCATGTCAGAGATCCTTCTCTGTGTGCCGAGCGCATAACAGAGGTGATTATCTCTGGCATGGAGCTATACATTCCTCATACTTTCTCTAATACTAAAGCTAAAAAGCCCTGGTTTAACTCTGCTTGTTCTCGTGCTGTCAATGATAGAGAGGCGGCTCACAAACGGTACCGTAGCCATCCATCTGCTGAAACTCATGCCCTATATATTTCTGCCCGTAATCATGCCAAATCTATTCTCCAACTTACTAAAAACTCTTTCATCAATAGAAAATGTCAAAATCTTTCCAACTCTAACTCTTCTCGTGATTTCTGGCATCTAGCCAATAATATCTCTAACAATTTTACTTCTTCATCTTTCCCTCCTTTAATTCAACCAGATGGCCCCACAGCTGTCTCTTCTTTCTCTAAAGCTGAACTCTTCGCTCAAACCTTTGCTACCAACTCTACTTTGGATGATACTGGGCATATTCCTCCTACTCCTCCACCCTCTGACTACTTCATCCCTAAAATTAGAATTCTTTATTATGACGTTTTCCAGGCCCTCTCTGGCCTTGATTCTCGGAAGGCTTACGGTCCGGATGGAGTCCCTCCTGTTGTTCTCAAAAACTGTGCTTCCGAACTCGCTCACTGCCTGGTCAAACTCTTTCGTCTGTGTCTCTCTACTTCTACCTATCCTTCTTGCTGGAAGTTTGCTCACATTCAACCTGTCCCTAAAAAGGGTGACCGCTCCAATCCTTCTAACTACCGCCCTATAGCTTTGATTTCCTGCCTTTCTAAAGCCTTTGAATCTGTCCTTAACAAGAAGATAATGAGGCATCTATCAGCTCACAACCTTCTCTCTGATTGCCAGTATGGTTTCCGTAAAGGCCGATCTACTGGTGATCTTCTTGCTTTCCTAACTGAATCTTGGTCATCCTCTTTTAGGGACTTCGGTGAAACCTTTGCTGTCGGCCTTGACATATCGAAAGCCTTCGATAGAGTCTGGCATAAATCTTTAATTTCTAAACTACCCTCCTACGGATTCTATCCTTCTCTCTGTACCTTCGTCTCTAGTTTCCTTTCCGACCGGTCTATTGCTGCTGTAGTGGACGGTCATTGTTCTTCTCCTAAAACTATCAACAGTGGTGTTCCTCAGGGTTCTGTCCTATCACCCACTCTCTTTCTATTATTCATTAATGATCTCCTAAATCTGACTCAATGCCCTATCCACTCCTATGCTGATGACACCACCTTGCATTTTTCAACGTCGTACAACAGACGCCCAACCCAACAAGAATTAAATGACTCAAGGCGAGATGCTATAGGACGCTTAACTTCTGATCTTTCACTTGTTTCTGATTGGGGCAGAGCAAACCTAGTTTTGTTCAATGCCTCAAAAACTCAATTTCTACAACTATCTACTCGACATAACCTTCCAGATAACTATCCCCTC
>JAPQNM010000082.1:0-2500 GCA_029783475.1 Metacarcinus magister | reverse complement strand
GCGTTCACCTTACGAAAATCTACGCAGAAGCGTACACGGCCGTCAGGCTTTGGCTGAAGGGTGACAGGGGAGCTCCACTCACTAAAGGTCCTCTTAACAAGACCTAAGCCTAACATATAGTCAAGCTCCTCCTTCAGTGCCTCCTGCTTCTGCGGATTCACACGGTACGGGGGAAGCTTAACTGGCTTAGCATCCCCCACATCTATATCATGCACCGCCAGGTGGGTCCTTCCTGGGGTGCTACTGAAGACCGCTGGATATTTACGCAGGCGGTCCATCCTCTCCCGCTGGCGCACCGGCGCCAGGTGGCTCAGCTTCTCCTCCAGAAGCTGGGCACTGTTTCTCTCCCAGTGCTCCGTGGGCACCACAGGCTCAGTGCCCCACTCCTCTGGTACTATAGTCTGGCTAGCCTTAGCGTGTGGCTGGGGTGTGGCCATCGTGGGGAATACCCGTGTTACAGCGGTGCCACGTGTGGAGATTTGCCGCGCAAATTCAAATCAATTTCGTATTTAAAAAATGTATGAGGCCCGAATCGTGTATCTGGCAACATCATATGTCATATGATAAGTTTTCTTGAGTGATAAGATGCATTATCCAGAACGAAAGGGAAATTCATTAATAGGTACTGCTTTTTATTAGCAACACTGTAAAATATGTATGCCACGTTTCTTTATATGTTTATATATATCTTATCCATTATAAGTTTACTGTTTCTTCATACATTATAATACTATGAATAAACGTGTATGCATATTTCCTGATCATGTCTGCCATGGTTTTACTTACATTAAAACATTTCTACAATGCGGATTAAAAGACATGTGGCAGGCCTGTAAAAGGGTACTCCCCGACTGTTTCCGCCCGCCAACCACACGCTAAGGCTAGCCAGACTATACTCCCTCACTGCCGAAAAATAAAACTAAAGGTGCCTCTTCCTCGGCGGAAACTAAACTGCCCTTCTGGCCATCCCTACGAAATTAAGGCTTTAACATGTTTACATGGCACAGCTGTGCCTTCTTGCGCCGATCAGGAGTAGTCACCAAGTAGTCGAGGTCACCCACACGACTCTCGACAACATAGGGGCCACTGTAGCGTGCAGCCAGCGGCTGTCCTTGAAGGGGAAGAAGAACCAACACTTCATCCCCGGGGGCGAAACAGCGGTACTTGACCTTACGGTCATAGTACGCCTTCATCTCCTTCTGCGCCTGCCCCAGGTGCTGCTTGGCCACCTCCAGAGCCTTCAACACCCTCTCTCGTGCCACCAGCACCGTACTCAACAGGGACTCTGGGGGTCTGTCCTGGGCATCACACCAGGCGTCCCTCACAACATCTTAAGGGCCCCGCACTCGGTGCCCGAACACCAGCTGATTTGGAGAGAACCCCAAGGACTCAGTGGGGGCCTCCCTCACAGCAAATAACACATACGGGACTGCCTCATCCCATTCCCTCTCCTGCTCAAGACAAAATGACCTCAACATCGTCTTGAGTGTCTGATGGTGCCTTTCCAAGGCGCCCTGTGACTGAGGGTGATAGGCACTGGAAAGCACGTGCCTGACACCCCAGTCCTTCATAAACTATTCAAACACCTTAGAGGTAAAGTTGGCACCTCTGTCAGACTGAATCTCCTGCGGCAGTCCGAAGTGAGTGAAGTACTTGAGCAGTTCAATCACCACTACTCTCGCATGAGTACTCCTGAGGGGGATGGCCTCAGGGTACCTGGTGGTGGCATCCATCACCGTCAGCAGGTACTTGTGTCCTGCGCTAGTGAGAGGCAGTGGGCCCACTATATCAATCATTACCCGGGTGAAGGGGGGAGCGACAGCGGGGATAGGATGAAGGGGTGCTACTGGCGGCACTTGGTTAGGCTTGCCAACCACCTGACAAACGTGACAGCACTTCACCGTAGCCGCCACGCTGCTAGCCATACTCGGCCACCAAAAGTTCCGTCGCAACCTCTCGACGGTCTTCCTCACACCGAGGTGCCCCGCCATCGGGCCCTCGTGTGCCAGCAGCACCAATGCCTCCCTAAACCTGGAGGGCACTACGACCTGGAGCAACTCGCCTCCGTCGTCCTCAGTCCAGCGTCTATACAAGACCTGGCAGCGCAGGATAAACTCTTCCTGGCCTCCTGCCACCTCACTGCCCTCACCCACCTTCGCAAAGCACGGCGCCAGCTCACCATCCCCTTGCTGCTCCTTCACCAGCTCAAGGGGCTTGAGCTCCTGCAGGTCCCTCTGAACTACAGGATCTGGCGGCACTGGCAGGGCTGATACCTCTGCCCTCCTATGGCGCCGTCTCTGCACTACTACTGAGCCCGCAGGCTCCCTGGGAGGAACTCTCTCCTCCTGAGATACTGCCTTGGGCGTCAACTCCTCGGCTGACGGGGGTGGCCCTTGGGACTGGACCACACCCCTCGAGTCCACACCTGGCAAGGGAGCAGCGCGCTCCCTTCCTCCGATACACTCCGCAGGGCAGAGAACTCCCGTCTCCCCCGCAGAGT
>JAPQNM010000081.1:92500-97500 GCA_029783475.1 Metacarcinus magister | reverse complement strand
CTCTTTCTCTCTCAGGAATACCAACTTACCTATCTTTAGGGAAGGAGTTAGTGACTGGAGGAGGAGGAGGAGGAAGAGGAGGAGGATTACAAGGGAACACAAACAGCAACAGAACCTAGGGTCCCTGCGAAGGCTGTTTGATATAACTACTCTACACTAACTACTTGAATTAGAGAAAGGATAGTACAGTGGAAGGCTCCTCCCCGCCCACCCATCCCTCTAGCCAAAGCTGGCAGGAAAAGAAGTCATACTATGTTGTATACAAAAAAAACTATATGGAATTTACGAGGAAAGTGTGAAAAGGAGTATATTAACTACATTTACTTATGTTAGTGGAGGAAAGCGTGACTGTTTGTCTTGATGGTTATGTGGTGTGTGTACAGAGTAGGTGTGAGCACAGTGTAGATAACTAGGGGTGGTGCGGCGGCCTTGCCTGGCGCTTTTAAGGAAGACAGCAGTCAATCAGGCCCCAGCTCCGTTCAATCCAGTGTGTAGTGCACTTTCCTATGCAGGACGCTGTGCACTGTTTCACCCCCTGTAGCAGTGACCCTTGGTACCTTAAATCCCAAAGGTGGTCACACACTATCAGAGCTCGTCACAGGTTGAGAGTAGTAGTGGTGACCGTTCACTCAGGGCTATCTGTGTCGTGTAGGGAGGGTGGTATGTAGTTGTGAACCAGCTGGTGATTTGATAACAATACTACGATCGGAGACCACCTGGCTGCAGAAACGACTAAGTTATTCAGAAACGAACATTGCCAGCTGGGGATTATATTCAAGGTATTTGTCGAGACGATTTTTTGAAAGAGGAGGAGAAGGAAGCGGAAGAAGAAGAAGAAGAAGAGGAGGAGTAGGAGGAGGAGGAGGAGGAGGAGGAGGAGGAGGAGGAGGAGGAGGAGGAGGAGGAGGAGGAAGAGGAATGTGCAAAGGTCAAGTATATCTTCCAGAATTTTGTTGCTTAAATAATTTTTCATACCTTTTATTGATTACTGTGTCTCATATGCTTCTCTCTCTCTCTCTCTCTCTCTCTCTCTCTCTCTCTCTCTCTCTCTCTCTCTCTCTCTCTCTCTCTCTCTCTCTCTCTCTCTCTCTCTCTCTCTCTCTCTCTCTCATTGATTGGATTAGTTTTCCTGCCTTCTGTTTCCATCTTTTCAGCGTTCTCTTCCCTCTTTTGCCTCTGTCTCTCCCCTGCTTCGTTTTATCTTTCCTCCCTCCCTTCCTTCCCTTCCTTTACCCTTCCTTCCTTCCTTCCTCTATCCTTCCCTCCTCCTCCTCCTCCTCCTCCTCCTATCCCTGTGTTCATTCTTCTGCCACTCCCTGTTTCCATTGTTTCCTTTTTCTTTTTTTAATGATGCCAAGAAGTGAAAGAGATCAAAAATAAATTAAAAGGTGAATATACACGTTAACATATTTTTTGTATTAGTTTCCCCTTCGATATAAAAGTCACCTGTGGGAAAATATAGATATAAATTTCCCCTCCACACATAAAAAGGAGGGAAATAAATGATAGTGGATTTATTTCCTCCTGTGAGATGTGAAGCCCCTGAAGGGAAATATAAAGTTGCTTCCCCTCGCAAGTCTCCTCAAAAGAAAACGGAGGTTAGGTACGCATGACCCGTTTTCTGTAACAGGAATCTTCGTTTGCTATCATTATTTAAGAGACTTTTTTTGAATGGTGGTCATTTCTTTTGATTCCGGAAAGCATAAAACGTTGAACTGAGGAGAGAGAGAGAGAGAGAGAGAGAGAGAGAGAGAGAGAGAGAGAGAGAGAGAGAGAGAGAGAGAGAGAGAGAGAGAGAGAGAGAGAGAGAGAGAGAGAAAGAGAGTGAGCTAGTTCTTTTGTTGTCTCTATTTCTTTTCTCTCTTTCTCAGTGACGAGTAAGTGTTGAGCTTTGTTTTTCGTTTTATTCTTGTCTTTCTTTGTGTTTTTTTTCTTTTTCTTTTTCTTTTTCATTCTTTCTTCTCACTATTCCTCTTGTTTGATCCTGCAGTGTGTGTGTGTGTGTGTGTGTGTGTGTGTGTGTGTCTCTCTCTCTCTCGCCAGCATAAATTTACATGTATACATATGGAATACATTATACATAGTGAAGCACCACAGCGTTGCATAATTATAAACCCACGTACTGTAATGGACAAATAATTTATACATAATTTATACATTATCTATACGTGTGGCTGCGTAAGGACCTGAAATAAAGTGGTATTGATGGTGTTGTGTGCACCTGATTGGAACTGATGTACGGGTGTGTGTGTGTATGTTAATTCGTTTATTAGTTTGTTTGTTTATATATATTTATTCTGTGCTTGATATGGTATGCGGGTGATTATTGGTGTTTGTCTATGTTTATTATGTATGTGTGTGTATGCTCGGGTGTGTGTGTGTGTATGTGTGTGTGTGTGTATGTGTGTGTGTATGTGTTTATTTATGTATGAGGTAAAAACTATAGTTAACATATATATAATACTGTTTTTTTTACAATGATATTTATGTTTATCTATCTTCCAGTTGTTTCTATTTTTGTTTTGTTTATTTATTTAGTGTATCTATTTTTTTTTTTCGGAAAAGATATTATTTATATCTTCTAATGGAAAATACCTTTTTATTATGCATGTGAATCCTATTGCGTATCTATTAATTATCGTGTTAAATCATGTGTCTGTCTGTCTCGCTACCTCTGCTTTGGTCAAAATGTCTATATTCAATTAATCTCTCAGTCTATCGGTATATATCTGTTTATTCCTCTATATTTATGTTAGCCTATTTGTAGATATTTCTATCGATCTATCTGTCTACCTGTCTATAACAATTTGTATCTAATTATCCATTCATTTATTCATTCAATCATCCATCCATCCATCCATCCATCCATCTACCTGTCAGCCATCCTACCAATCTGCCGGGGCTCTTTTTCCTTCCTGCACATCACATTATTATATTTATGTATCCAGTTGAAGCATTTTATTAGTTTATGTAGCGCAGCTGTTTATCATTATTTGGCGGCAGCGTGGCGGGGCATTGTGTGAGCATTTAAATGTTATAAACACGACTCGATTACATTCTGACATTTTCATTTCAGTAATAGCGCGCTGCTCCTGGCCCGAATATTAAAAAAAGGTGAACTGGTTGTTATTATTAGAAAGGTGTAATTTTTTGAGGGTTCAGAGAGGCGTGACACAGTATTGTTGTTGCTATTATTATTATTATTATTATTATTATTATTATTATTATTATTATTATTATTATTATTATTGTAGTAGTAGTAGTAGTAGTAGTAGTAGTAGTAGTAGTAGTAGTAGTAGTAGTAGTAGTAGTAGTAGTAATAGTACAGCCCTTACCACACTACAATCCATGAGTGTTGATAAGGTTGAAATTCCTCGCGTCCCTTCATAAATACCAGCATTACTATACCATTACATTATCATTACTATACTTTGCAATCATACATCTCACCTTACCATGTACGTAGGAGTGATCATGACTGCGTGTGTACATTACATCGACACGTACATGAACTTTTACACTCACCTACCTAGCATAGTTTCACCTGTTGTACAAATGACCTCGGGGACGAAAATAACACAAGGAGGTACATGCATGCAAGCCACAGACATATAAGGAAGAAGCAGAGTGTGACATAGAAGAAGCAAGGTAAAGGGTAGAGAGAGAGGGTAGAGTAGTACAGAACAGTAATAACAATTTGTAAAGTTCAGGTGCCTCCTTACTAAATCAAGAGTGGCTATACTTCACTCGTTTTCTTCGAAGGTAAATAAGAGGTTATGGAAGAGTTAGGTGTTCCGTGAAGAAATGTTAAAAAATGGTTCGATCGTGGTAGAAATAAATAAAGAGAGAGAGAGAGAGAGAGAGAGAGAGAGAGAGAGAGAGAGAGAGAGAGAGAGAGAGAGAGAGAGAGAGAGAGAGAGAGAGAGAGAGAGAGGGAGAGGGGTTAAACAATTATATCCACAAGAATGGGAGGTTATATAACTCTAAAAAACACATCATTACTATGCTAACTCCCAACAGACTGCCACTGTCGCAACTATTAAAGGCCCTTCCTCCTCCTCCTCCTTCTCCTTCTCCTCCTCCTCCTCCTCCTCCTCCACCTCATCCTCCTCCTCCTCCTCCTCCTCTTGAAGCTCCGCAGTTTGCCAAGCTTAACAGGGTTTCGTCCGAGCAAATAAGAAAAAAACTAAGAGACTTTTATGAGATAGGAGACTGAGAAATTGGCAAGTATATACAGAGAGAGAGAGAGAGAGAGAGAGAGAGAGAGAGAGAGAGAGAGAGAGAGAGAGAGAGAGAGAGAGAGAGAGAGAGAGAGAGAGAGAGAGAGAGAGAGAGAGAGAGAGAGAGAGAGAGAGAGAGAGAGAGAGAGACACACACACACAGACAGGAAGGCATGCTTTGATATCAGAATGGAATTAATACCGGGTAATACTATGCTTGCAAGATATTGTTGCAGCAGAACTAATAAGTAAATCAGTATGCAGTTGAAAGGTGGAATTACGAGCGCGATGCAAGGTAAATAGAATATATGAATATGTTATAGTTTTTAATCAATTGTAATATTCATTTATTTTTTTATATATACAGTGCATCAATATAAACAGTTAACATTAAATTTGAGTAAAAACATGAATAGAAAGATAGCAAAAAAAAATAGGCCTCTCTCTCTCCCTTCCTCCTCATCCTCAATACTTTTTTTTTTTTAAGTGAATTACCTTAGCTTAGGCCTAATACATCCTACGTACACCTGGCGGGAAATACTAAATCCCTACCCATCCTACCCATCCTTCCCATCCTTCCCATCCCTTCCTCCCACCTGTTAATCACGCTGCAGGTGACATATGGCGGCATTGCTCACCTGGCCTCAGCAAGTATACAAACATTTCATGGGGTTAATGCAAAGTTCGCGCGGGAAAGTTTGGAAATAGAGTGGAGAACCGTGTGTTTAGTGGAGGGTGAGAGGGAGGGAAGGCGGGAGGGAGGAGAAGAAATTAAGGATG
>JAPQNM010000081.1:77500-90000 GCA_029783475.1 Metacarcinus magister | reverse complement strand
TCCAGATTGCTTTTAAAAGAATTCCTTTGAGGTCGTTTTTACCATAATTCTCTAGGTAATTGAGCTTCGTAAATGTTGTAAATTAATCAGACCATCACCCGGCGCTTGCATCATTAGGGTGGGGAGGCAGAGTAGAGGTGTAGCGTTGTAAAGTTGTAGAGAGAGAGAGAGAGAGAGAGAGAAAAAAAAGAGAGAAAAATAATAGACAGTGACCCAGATAGCCAGGCACAGACACAAAGACAGCTATATAGACAGACATAAACAGACAGACAGACAGACAGACATATAGACACAGACAAAGACAAAGACACACAGCCAGACAGACACCTACAGACAGAAACACAGAGAGAAAAAGAGGAAGTGAGAGAGAAAAAAGAGAGAGAAAAAAAGAGAGAGAATAACAGGCTTAAATTTACGAGCGAACGTTCACCTGATGAATGAATGTTGATCTTGTGAGGGAAGGTAATTTTGGTAGAGGGCGACTCAGCTTAATTAAGGGGAGAGTCGGGTGCAGGTGAGGGGCAGGCAGAACAGGTGAGGCCGAAGAGGGATGAGAGAAGCAGTAAGGTCAGTAAAGGTCAAGGCAGGTTATTATTTTAAAACAAACGCACCTTTAATTACACATATCCCACTTGGTATTAAAGGCCATTTTTTTTTTTGGTCCGCCCTCACTCGTTAATCTCGCTAATATTGAAATAAACGGGTCGTGTTTATCTCCCGTTAATCCCTGTGATGTAGGTATCAACGTGTGGTGGAATAATTGTGTGTGTCAAAGTTATTTTAGTATTGCGTCGGGTTAATGTACATAGATTTTTGTATGTATAGAATTTCATACATATTGGTGTGGTGGGTTTTTTGATGAGGCTTCCCGGTTGTCACTTCCTATTGTGGCGCCGTGACCGTCCGTGTTGTGGCGGCGCCTTAACATTAATCAGGCAAGCAATCAATTAATTACTTCCGGTTATTAATTATTCCTTTTTATTCCCACCAGTTTTATCCTCAAGTTATTTTACAGTTTTAGTGTTGTAAAATATCTCATATCTATTTTTTAATTTTTTTATATTCATGTAGTCAGTTATTTTGGTATTTAACACGTTTTACATCCCTATTATACCTGATTCACCTGTTAATAACTTTCTGAAATACCTAGACCTTTGTTGTACCGTTAAAATTGCTCCATTAAAACTGTTTACCGTTCACTCTGTCTACCTGTTCTTGAATCAAATATCAACAGAAAGTGGATTGGCAAAGTAAAAAAGAACTTCAAATATTTCCAATCGATCACGTCTCTATCAAAACAGCGAAGGGAAGTCTAGGTTAGTCTCAGGTAACGAGGAGGATACGAACCTATTCCCTAACGCAAGACACACGAGGTGGTGCCGGCAAGCAGGTGTCAGTCGTAACGAGACAGTAAGTGGGAGGCAGACGTGTGTGCTATGAACTTTAATGGTAATGTCCAATAAGAGAAACCAGTAGTTAGGTTAATTATGCAGTGAGGGAGGCGTGAGTGAGTTAGTTAGTTAGGGCAATCCAGGTAGGAGTACAAGGTAAGGTGCAGGGGAACATGTCAGGTGAGACGGCAATTACTTAGGTTAATTAGGTTGCCGTGTGATAATTGGGGGGAGTGAACCTGGCTGGGCGAGGTTAAATTGTGTAAGGACAGGTAGCAACCTTATATCGAGGTGCATTAGACCTTCCTTGTGACACTTGACACTCTGCTTGTGTCGTTCTACATCAGCACGTTAATGGCAATGACGTGTTGTCCATTACACTACTTGACGGTTAGAGGGAGAGTAATGATGTTAAGACTAAGATGAAGGAGAACGGGAAAGAGAAATACAATTATTAATCAAAGGTAAAGGTAGGAATAAGAGCGAGATAAGATGAGTTCAAATGATAACGAAGGAAATGCTGCTACTACTACTACTCTTACTACTATAACTAATTATAATAATAATGATAATAATAATGATACTAAGGATAATAACTATAGTAATAATGATATGATTAATAATAATGATAATAGCAATAGTAATAATAATAATAATAATGATAATTATATAATTAATAATAATAGTATAATAATAATGATAATTATGATAATAATGATACTTATTATATACTTAGTATATACTTATAATTAATGATAATAATAATAATAATAATAATAATAATAATGATGACAATGATAATGACAATTATGATAATATTACTTATAATAATACGACTTCTAGTACTTTGACATTTACTGTTATTACTATTATTTACTACTGATACGGAGAACAATATTAGTGTATGGGTTTCCATGGTCCTTAAAGTGGTGTACCCAAGACAACACGCCTACGTAGTGTTGGTGCGGCATTCAGTCTCCCTTCCCACGCCACGCCTTGTCTCATAGTAGCAAGTAACATACAAGGGAGGGACTCCCCAGCCGTCCCTATTAATAACCTCTTACAACACGCTTGGAATACGGTGTCAATATTCTACCAAGCTGGCCACTGGCGTGCGACCAGGCCAAGCCCCCCCCCCCCAACCCCGACACCACAGAGGATTGAAATCTATAATGATAATACTAATAATCACAATAATAGTAATAATAGTAATATAAATAATAATTGAGGTTAATGATCATTGTAAAGGGTTCCATATATGTTTGTATGTGTCTGCCTAGTTGAGTTCACGGTGTCTGGCAGCCTCCACGTACCAGTCTAGGTCACTCAAATACTTCTAGATTACTTCATTCCATGACTTATTGGTTCTACCTTAAAGAACTCTACCAACTACAACTCTTTTCACCCAAAACTCAATCATCATCTCAACAATCCGAAACCACCTCAGTCTAAGTGTTGTCATCACCAGACTCAACTCATCAGTTCACCATCTGTGATCACAAGACTTGTTCACTGATGCTCTACATCTAGTTATTCTCATTTCCGTCTGTTTTCGCCTGCAGTCATCGTTCTCCTTTACTTATAGATTTATCTAGCATTGCCCTCCTCACACAGGTCACTTATAAGTGCCCCTCGGATATAAGTGGATATAAGTGCCAATAAAGGCAACAGTTATCTGAAGTTCCTCCATCCACTTCAATGTGTTGCCGTTTCACTGGCAGCTACACGGCCTCCTTCACAAATCACATTTCCAAAGTAAGAAAATTCATTTACACATTCAAAGGACTTGTTATTTAGGACAATCTGTTCTCATCTGTATCACCTTCACTCCTGCATGTTGTACATTCAAACATGGTTACCTCAAGCCAAGGAGGCATCACACCTTACTTTATACATATTCTCTTTATGCTTTCATACAGTCGTGGGACTAGAGCACATTCTTATATGTTATCATTTATCATAACATCATCAGCTGCATCCCATCACCAAGTTACATTGTGTTTTGTTACACTTCTTCTCCAGCCATGGAATTTTCATTTGTTTTTCTATCTGCTGTTCGATGGTACTGTACACATCTAACAAACCCTCTATAACCTCACTACCTCATTCTTTAACTTCCGTGTCTTCCTTTTGGGGTCCTACTTCCTCTTCCTCATTACAATATTCCGAATTTTCAAGTTACACACACATGATTTGACCTTTTGAACAGGAAGTAATCAACCCGGCTGTCATTACCCTCTGACTAGTAGGTATTAATTAAGTGACTACAGCGATTTATAAATATTGTATTACGCACCACCATGTTCATAGCCTCAGCGAACTCCAGTATTATTTTTTTTCTATTCAACTGGTGCCGTAACTATCTCCCCTGTGTGTCCCTCATACCCTAGAGTTGCAAAACACACATATCTATTATGGTCACCTATAGATGCACTTTCTCCTAGTCCTTCAACCACTTCATGAGATCATCCTATATCATCTCCTTTTACTCTTCATTCAAGTCAGGTTGTTAATCATACGAACAACTGTTATCATACTCTCACCAAACATCATCTCTCAATTCACGATCCCATCATTCACTCTCACTACATCCACTCAATTATGCATTTCTCTCCCACCACCACCACACTAACACCACCTTGACTCGTATCATTGTCACATCACAATAGTTTATATACATCATTCTTCATTATAATATACATGCTGATCCTTCTTTCAACCTAACTTTCTGCAGACACACAATTACCTTTCTTCCTCTACCACTAACAATGTCATATTCCAGCTTAATTTTACTTGGTTAGGGAGTGAAAGAAAGACAGGAGACAGAGCTTACAACCCACTAGACAGGCCCAGGGAAAGAAGTAACAGTCTCCCCGCATAGAAGCTTAAACCAGTGGCTGTGTTAGTGGCCTCGTGACACCTCCGCAGAGCACCCCACAGGGACACACACACACAAAAAAAAAAAAAAACACACACACAAGCGCCTTACCACCAAGAGCTACACAATATTTTTCACCCTCATTTTATGCAACTCTCTCGGGTACTTTAACACAGTGTGGACTTAACAGCCAGACAACCCCCCAGGACCATGACACACTGATACACCCAACAGATTGTTTAGCGTCACCTGTTCCCTGATACCTGTCCAGCACCGTCTCTAAGGAACGAAGGGATGATGTTATGGTAGGATGGCTTAGTCCTTACGTCAACCTTGGTATGTTGACGCCGTAAGACACTAAGCTAACTGTTCCATAAACGGTGGTGATGAAAGATGGTGTGGTGACTGACCCATATAATAATAATAATAATAATGATAATAATGATAGTAATGGTAATGATAGCAAACCATCAGAGGGGCGGGGCTGCAGTACGATAAGAGAGAGTAAATGTGAGGCTTAATCCCATGGGTGTGAAACTGAAAGCCATTAATACTCACTTTAATTATCACTATTATTACTCAAAGCTGTTTAATGAAAGCTAAAACCCCATCCTTCTTTGCTCTGGGTTATTAGTGTTGTATTTTGTGTATGTGTTCGTTAGGTGATACATATATACATACATACAAATATACATACATACATACCTATAGATATACATGCATACATACACACTTAAGGGATAAATAAGCATATCATACCTGGCTTTCTAGTTAATTTATATACCTGTCGATATTCTCACATTCATCATCATCATCATCATCATAATCATCATCATCAGCCTCGCTCTCACTCTCTTTTCTTTTTTCTTTCTCTTTCATTTCATTCCAAGGTCTTTCTTCCGTGTTCAATATTGCTTCCATCCTTCGTAACTTCCTTCTTTCCTTCCCTTCTATAGCACTTCCTCCATTCATTCTCGACCTCCATATCTCCTTTATTTTTTCCATCTTATTTCTAACCTCTTTTATCTTCTCCTCCTCCTCCTCTTCTTTCATTCTTTCCCCTTCTCTCATTCTCTCACATCCCCTCCTCCTCCTCCTCCTCCTCCTCCTCCTCCTCCTCTTCTATTATTACAAAATACCCTCCCTTGTTCCTCCCCTCCCTTACATTATCTTTCCACCCTTCCCTCCCTTCTATTCATCCTTCTCTCCTCCCTCCTTACGTCTCTCCATCTTTTCCATTGTGTAGACTTTCTCCCTGAATTCTTCCCTCCTTGGTTGGCATTTTCCTCCCATTCTCTCTTTCCTCCGTCTCTTCTATCCCTTCCTCCCGCCACCTCCAAATAAAGGTGAAAGAGGAGATAAAGATGCCAGTTAGCTACAGGATAAAGGTTGTAACTCTCTCTTCTCGCATCCTCTTCCTCCCCCTCTTCCTTCCCTTATTCTTTTCCTGTCTATCATAGTGTGGGTCTCCGTTTCCTCCTCCGTGGGAAGTAAGGAAGAGAGAGATAGAGATATAGAGTGTGAGAAAGAGAGAAATGGAGAGAGAATTCAATTTTTGCCCTCTGACTTTTTTTTCTCTCTCACACGATCTCTCTCACACGATCTCTCTCTCTCTCTCTCTCTCTCTCTCTCTCTCTCTCTCTCTCTCTCTCTCTCTCTCTCTCTCTCTCTCTCTCTCTCTCTCTCTCTCTCTCTCTCTCTCTCTCTCTCAATAAGATTAAGTCTGGCCCATCGCCTCTCCCTGAAGAGTTTTTTGATGAACGAAGTCATTTTAATTCTATTTAGCAATTTTTCAAACTTTTTAGGTACCCCTACACGAGCGTTTCAAGAGGGGGGGCGCGTGGTGTCATGATGGAGAGGGAGGGGACGGAGGGAGGGCAAGATGGAGAGAGGAGAAGAAAATGTGATTTGAATCGTATATATTTAGTTCTGAAAGATATGATATTTTTTCTTTTAGTATGCTAATGACTTTTATTTGTCGTTTTATTTGCATTTTTATGATTTGCTGTTATTTTATATTCACTTTCATCAGAAAAGTAAGACGTGCTATGGTAGGTTGGGTTAGGTTAGGTTAGGTTAGGTTAGGTTAGGTTAGGTTAGGTTAGGTTAGGTTAGATTAGGTTAGGTTAGGTTAGGTTAGGTTAGGTTAGGTGGTTAGGTTAGGTTAGGCTAGGTTAGGTTAGGTTAAGTTAGGTTAGGTTAGGTTAGGTTAGGTTAGGTTAGATTAAGTTAGGTTAGGTTAAGTTAGGTTAGGTTAGGTTAGGTTAGGTTAGGTTAGGTTAGGTTAGGTTAGATTAGGTTAGGTTAGGTTAGGTTAGGTTAGGTTAGGTTAGGTTAGATTTGGTTGGATTACGGAATTTTGTTTAGATGGAAATGTAAATTCTTTTTGAAGGTTGGAGTCCAGACAGTCTTGAGAAAATGTTGCTAATTAGTCCAAAACCAGACTTTTCTCTCTCTCCAAACTCACGAGTAACTTGAAGGAAAGGGAGGAGGAGGAGGAGGTGGAGAGCAAAATGAGTGAAGGAGGAGGTTGTAGGAAGAGGAAGTGAAGGAGAAGCAGAAGGAAGGGAGTAAACTTTGAAGAGGAAATGAGAAAATGGATAATGAAGATTTTTACTTTTGAGAGAGAGAGAGAGAGAGAGAGAGAGAGAGAGAGAGAGAGAGAGAGAGAGAGAGAGAGAGAGAGAGAGAGAGAGAGAGAGAGAGAGAGAGAGAGAGAGAGAGAGAGAGAGAGAGAGAGAGAGAGAGAGAGAGAGTGAGAAATAGAGAAAAAAATATTAACGATGACTGTTGTAGTAAAAATATGGAAGGTTCATGAGCAACAGAATGGAAATGGAATATAACTTGAAGCGTGAAAGTTAAGGTTCTTTTGAAAGTACGAAGAAGTGGAGGAAGTTATGAAAGTTTTAACAAAGAATCTGTAGAAATTCCAACCATATTCTTGTTTTTTTTTTATCCCAAGGAATAAATGTAGTGATTTTTATTTTATTTATTTTCTATTTTGAAGTTGCACTATTTCTTTCTTGTTTACATTTTTTTTTCTTCTTTCCAGTTTTTTATTTTCATGTTCAAACAGCTTTCCTTTTTTTTCCATTTTCCCTCAAGCCTCATTCCACGTATTTCCCTCTCTACCTGTTTACAATAATTACTCTGCCTTCCTCTGAGTCTTACCTTGTATTACATTCACCCATCTTTTCTTTTACTACATATTACTCTATTACATCTTTATTTACCCACCAATTACATCTCCCGTTCTCTTCTTGCAACGTTTAATCATCACATATAATTATACCTCATGTTAACGTCTCCTTCCATTACTAACCCTTCTTCCTGCTCTCATTTTGTTCCTTGCATCCATTTTTATACCATTATCCACCTTCCTTTTTATCTTTCCTTCCCTCCTCCTCTCCCTTTCCCCTTCTTGTACTGAGGCATCGATTGGGGTGATTAGGGAGGCTAAACACTGACCGTCTATCTAAATTACACATCTAGATCAGACTCACAAATAAAAGCAAAACAAACAGCTAAGTCCCCCCTTCTCCTCCTCCTCCTCCTCCTCCTCCTCCTCGTCCACTGTGCCTGTTTACCCATCTTCCGTTTTCTTTCGCACGCCCACAGGAAAGGCAAACAAAAGTGGACGCTTGTTGCTACTCACTAAACACCGATTTGAAGTGATGGTGCTTATCCCTGTTTGTTGTAGTAGTAGTAGTAGTAGTAGTAGTAGTAGTAGTAGTAGTAGTAGTAGTAGTAGTAGTAGTAGTAGTAGTAGTAGTAGTAGTAGTAGTAGTAGTTATTGTTTTTTCATCACTCAGTTACATGAAAATTCTTACCATGTAGTTAATAATACATAAAAAAAAACAATATACATATGAATAATGAAATGGATGTGGGAAAAATATACATTATTTATCACCGCCATGACACCTGACCTTCAACACCTTCCCCTCCCCCCCTTACACACACACACACACACACACACTTCTCTCTCACTTATTCTCACTTTTGTTGAATGATAAAACTTACGTCCATCATTTTTTTTTATCCTTTTCCTATGATCTCTTATTAGGTGATATTTTTTTATCATCTTTATTTTTTTCTTTCATTCTTTCTTTGCATTTGTCACTTTTTTTTTCTTTTTTTTTTTTTTTTACGTAAATTTAGCTTCGTTGTCATTCTCTTTGATTTGATTTTTTTTTTTCTTTCGTGTTTTATTTTTTTTCTGTCTCACATTTTTCTTCTTTTGTTACTCAGTTTTGTCTGGTTTATGTCTTTCGCAGTTTCAGTCATATTTCCAGAGTGACATTTTTGAGTTTCCTTCTATTTTCCACACTTTTTTTTTTTTTTACATAATTTTTTCTTGCTTTTTAGTATTTCCTTGTGATATTCAGAGCAAGGTGTGATTTGTTGGGGTAATTTTCACGTAACACACACACACACACACACACACACACACACACACACACACACACACACACACACACACACACACACACACGCACACGCACACACGCACATACACACAATCACGGACACAAACAATCACTCACTCACTCACACACATCCTCTCTCTCTGTCTTTCTCTCTCTCTCTCTCTCTCTCTCTCTCTCTCTCTCTCTCTCTCTCTCTCTTCTCTCTCTCTCTCTCTCTCTCTCTCTCTCTCTCTCTCTCTCTCTCTCTCTCTCTCTCTCTCTCTCTCTCTCTCTCTCTCTCTCTCTCTCTCACAAAGTAGTCACGCATATGCTGTCAGCTCACTGCCACGTTGCACTCCCCTTTCTCTCTCTCTCTCTCTCTCTCTCTCTCTCTCTCTCTCTCTCTCTCTCTCTCTCTCTCTCTCTCTCTCTCTCTCTCTCTCTCTCTCTCTCTCTCTCTCTCTCTCTCTCTCGTATATTTCGCCATCATTGTCGTACTTTTTTCAGTAATCTAAAAGCGAAACCGACTCTGTTACACTGTATTTAGAAAACCAAATGAGAGACAATTTTTTTTTCTTCTCCCTCAACAGTAAATAGTAAAAAGGTAGAAAGGCGGGAAGGGAAACGGAATAGGCAAGGGAGGGAAGTGAAGTGTACCTGATATAGAAAGCCGGAATGGAATATGTGAAGGGTAAATGTGGCACAGAAAGAGTGATGGTAAAGAGTGGAATAATGGAGTAAAGGGGGGAAGAAGAAAGGTAGGAAAAATGCAGAGCCAAAAGGGGTGTTACGGAAGATAGAATGAGGTGGAAAGGATTTGAAAGTCATAGAGAGAGAGAGAGAGAGAGAGAGAGAGAGAGAGAGAGAGAGAGAGAGAGAGAGAGAGAGAGAGAGAGAGAGAGAGAGAGAGAGAGAGAGAGAGAGAGAGAGAGAGAGAGAGAGAGAGAGAGAGAGAGAAGGGATACATAGTTAAAAAAGAAATTTATTGTAGTAATGTAACTATGATAATTAATGACTTAATCAACATGAATTATTAAACTAAATAATCTAATAAAAGTAAATACAAAGGATAACAAAATAAATAAATAAAAAATGTAACATGAAAAAGAGAAATAAAGAAAATACGTTCTTGATTAAATTTCTTAATAAAAAATAAGAAATTAGTTGACAATAAGAATAAAGATCAAACAGAAATAAATTACATGTTTTGAAAAAAAAAAAAAAGTACCCAACCTAAATAGTCTTCAAACTCTTTTTTTTACATTTTTTTTGAGGTTAATTGAATTCCCAGAGCTGTATAACACGCTAAAAATATTCACTAACTAATAATGATATACACATATAATTTTTTTTTTCCATGACAATTTTCAGAGCCTTTTTTTTTTTTTACCTTGCAATTCTAATACCAAAGTAGGTTAATTTTATTATTTATACGTCTCATTTTCTTCGTCTGGCAACTTTGTTTCCTTATTACTCACAATATAATGAGGAAAGGGGAAAAAAAGATCGTGGGAAAGCATTAGCATTTTCTCTCTCTCTCTCTTCTCTCTCTCTCTCTCTCTCTCACTCTTCTCTCTCTCCTCTCTCTCTCTCTCTCTCTCTCTCGTCTCTCTCTCTCTCTCTCTCTCTCTCTCTCTCTCTCTCTCTCTCTCTCTCTCTCTCTCTCTCTCTCTCTCTCTCTCTCTCTCTCTCTCTCTCTCTCTCTCTCTCTGTCTCTCTCTCTCTCGCATATTTTCCTTTCCTTTATGATTTTGTTCGTGACGTGTGTGTGTGTGTGTGTGTGTGTGTGTGTGTGTGTGTGTGTGTGTGTGTGTGTGTGTGTGTGTGTGTGTGTGTGTGTGTGTGTGTATATCTCTTAGCACTAAACCCTCGACAATACACACTCATTTCCCATCAGACTGACGGAAAGAAATACAGAAATAATGAAAGTTAATAAAAAAGAGGAATAAAAAGGAATTATGATCAAACGCAACTCTCTCTTTTTTTTCCCCTTTACTAATTTCGACAGTATTTCCCCGCCCCCCCCTTTTTTTTTTTTCCTCTTCTTCACTCACATTTTCGTAGACTCAAAATTCGTTAGTCATTCGTGTTCAAAGTGAATTTTTTTTTGCCTCAGTCATTGTCATCTGCTATCCTATTCTTCCTTTATTCCCTGTTCTTGTCATCCCAGTTTCGTGTCTCTTGTATGAAAAAATTATATTCCATACTTCACTTTTTTTTGCTCATACACTTTCTTTTATCTCTCTTATTTTATCTTTCTTTCTTTTTTATTCACTCTCTCATAATTATTTTTTCTTACTAGCCAAATATTTCCATCTGATTGTTTCCCTTATACACGATTAATATCTGGTGTATTTCACAAGTTTCCTTTCCCTACTTGAGGTTAGAATGGTTAGGTTAGGTTAATTTAGGTTTGGGTTAGATTAGGTTAGATTAAGTTCGGTTAGACTATATTATATTAGGTTTGGTTAGGTTGGATTTGGTTAGGTTTGGTTAGGTTATGTTAGGTTAGGTTAGGTTAGATTAGGTTAGGTTAGGTTAGGTTAGGTTAGGTTAGGTTAGGTTAGGTTAGGTTAGGTTATGTTAGGTTAGGTTAGGTTAGATTAGGTTATCCTTACTCAGTTTTTCCCTTATCAACTATTTTCCTTTGGTTTCCTTTCATCTTCAGTAACTCTAAGATCTGTCAGCATTACACACACTCCTCTCATGCTGACTGAAACCTGCTGACTCAAACACCTTCATTCTGCTTCCTTTCACTGCTGACTACACAAGACACACACACACACTACTGCTTTTAAACCTTCTGCTGACTCACTGCTGACGTGATATTTCTTAATGATACCTTCTCTTTGACCTTAACTGACCTTATTTTTGTCTTACTAGAGTGACCTTAGCTGACAATCTTTATCTTAGTGACCTTACGTGACCTTTTGTTATACTAGAATGACCTTATATGATCTTACTCACCTCTGTTGTGGCCCCAGTAGGAGCGTGCCAAGGTGCCAGTAACGTGTAGGAGCAGCAGCAGCAGCAGGCACAGGTTGGCACCCCGCGAAGCAGCCCGTGGCACCCTCATTGTGGCTGTGTGTGTGTGTGTGTGTGTGTGGTGTGTGTGTGTGTGTGTGTGTGTGTGTGTGTGTGTGTTGTCACTTGGTGCGCCTTGTCGGTGATGCGCTTTTGTTACTGATTTTTTTCTGTTTTCTTTTCAGTGTCTCGTTTTCTGTTTTTTTCTGTTTTTTTTTTGAAGTGGTGTCTATTGTTTTTTTCGGTTTTTGTTTTCCATTTTTGTTGTTTGTTTGTTCGTGTCGCACATAATTTGATTGTTTTGTATTTCTCTCTCTCTCTTTTTTCCTGTTTCTTTCTTTTTCACTGTTTTATTTTCTTTATTTTTGTTTCTGTTTAATTATTCATCACCGGATTTGCATTTATTTTCCAAAGTGTTCATCTTTAAATAACTGAATTTGGTGTATTTTCCATTACTCAGTGAACGTCCATCATTTTATTAACATGAGTATTATTGTATTAATTTGTTTGTTGTCGTAGTAGTGACAGGCGCGGCTGTTACACTTGTTATGTTGTTGTTGTGCTAGGATTCATTTGTTTTCATGACAACCTTATGTTCTAAATTGTTAGGTTTTATGAATACTTGTTTTTCGATTTTTTCTCTCACTTGCTTCTATTTTCCTTTTTAGTTATGTTTGTTGTGTCCGTCTTGTTTGTTTGTTTGTTTGTTTTTATTCAGTCCTTGTTAGCCTTCACACGGCGCCTCTGTGTCCACTCTGTGAAAGACGTTGGAAAATATTTAACAATCTTAATTTTTGT
>JAPQNM010000081.1:55000-65000 GCA_029783475.1 Metacarcinus magister | reverse complement strand
TGCATTGCATCAAGAGACACAGAGTTGAGCCTTACCTGTCCATCTTTCAACTGCAAGACTTACCTCAGGCATCCATCCCTTCATCCCTTGTCCTGCTAAATCCAAACCAAACTGACTCTTTATCTTGCCTTCCTCCACCCGACTTACTGCCACGACTACCAAGATATTGCGTGAAGTTAAATCGATTCTCTCTTCATTATCAAACTTTCTCATGTTCTTGTTTTGCTTTTCTATCATTTATCTTCTATTTTTTTTTATTATCTTCTTTCATGTTTGATATTACAACAACAAAAATTCAGCAACAACTGCAACCTGGAAACAAGAAACAAGCAAAATGAATAATAAAACGAGGACAAAAGACACACACACACACACACACACACACACACACACACACACACACACACACACACACACACACACACACACACACACACACACACCGTAACACACCGCAACACACCAGCGCAGAGGAACAAAAATAACCGAATCTAATAATAAATGAGTAGTAACATGATAACAGTAGGAGTCGTGACGGGATGGTTTGTCACGCCTCCGTAACACCCGGCTGCTGTGACTGCCTTAATCCCTTAAAAGCCATGGCAGAGGCGCACCTACACACGCACATGTCCATGCACGCACATGCTCCCTGGAAATCACTTGAAAATCGCACACAATGGAAGGAAAAAGCCAGGATTGAGTGGGAGTGACAAACGTGTTTTTTTTTAACTATTAATATATATATATATATGGTGTTTTTTTTTTCTTTTTTTATTCCACATCACCAGCTATCTTGTGTGTATGTTTGTGGGTGTTGAAATGTAGCACAGGAAAGTAGTGGTAATAATAGTAGTGGTGGTGGTGGTGATGATAATAATAATAATAATAATAATAATAATAATAATAATAAAGATAAATGAATAGAGATATAACAAATCGATTTATATTTGGCGACTTCCGAGTAACTGAACCAACTTTAGCTGTCTGAACAAATTTTTTTCCCTCTCCTTCCTCTTGCACCAGTTTGCGAAAGTATAAGTCGTCAAGAGTTCTAATCTGGATCGACTCTCACTCTCTCTCTCTCTCTCTCTCTCTCTCTCTCTCTCTCTCTCTCTCTCTCTCTCTCTCTCTCTCTCTCTCTCTCTCTCTCTCTCTCTCTCTCTCTCTCTCTCTCTCTCTCTCTCATGCTCATTCTCTCCCCCCTCCCCCCCCCCTTGATGTAGGTCGCTCCTTCATCATTTCGGTTTGTTGTCACCTGCCGAAACTAGATGTAAACAAGTCCTCTCTTTCTCTCTAAAGTGAATTTTGCATATGCACGAGTCTGTTTCTTTAAATCCACTTAGCACGGATTCAAGTTTCCTCCCAAAAGCCTTCTCCTCCTCCTCCTCCTCCTCCTCCTCCTCCTCCTCCTCGTTTGGTTTGTCCTTTGTTCAGCAGGAGAAAAAATCCTCAGAGGTGGAATTTCCCGCAATTCAACAAAGGAAACACACAGGTGACGATCGTTAGCCAAGACACGTGCGGGTACGAACTACGCCGCGTGTTATATATTTGTGTGTGCAATGATGAGTGGGCGAGCAGGTGAGTGTGAGCGATGGGTGGAGGGTTACGTAATGCTTCGCTCAGTGGAGGATGAAGGGAAGGGGAGAGGGGTGGAAGGATGGAAGGATGGAAGGAAGGAGGGAGACAAGGGAAGGTTTCGGGTAGGGTGACCAGGTTGTGTGATTGTTGTTGTGTTTGTCTGATCTGTGTAATTGTTCTTAATTGGTGTTTTGCTGTTGCTTCTACCTGTTTTGAAGATTTTGGATGCTACTACAACTACTACTACTACTACTACTACTACTACTACTATTACTACTACTTCTACTACTACTACTACTACTACTACTACTACTACTACTACTACCAGACTGAAAAAACTATCCTCTGAAGAAAGACTTTGGAAAATCTAACTTATTCAGTCTATTGAAACGGACGACACGAGGTGATCTAATGAAAGTGTTTTGAAATACTGAAGAGAGTTGAAAGTATCAGTACAGAAGATAGATTTACACTCTATTGATCAGATATAACAAGAAGACGAAACGATTTCAAGATAATTGGAAAAAAAAGAGATTCTCGCCAAACGAAGCCAAACACTTGTTGAATCTGGTCGTTAACGTCTAGAGTTCTTTGTCTTCCGATGGCATTGATTGTATAACAGTTAAGTGTTTGCAAGAATGGACCAAACATATATTTTGACCCCAGACAAAGATATTATCCATCATCATAAGAAATATAATTAGATTCTTCCGATTGTATTAATATAGTGTTGGTTGTTTTAAGTAATTGCTGTTGGTATGGCACTGCATGTTTTCCCCTGATAGTAGTGGTAGTATTAGTAGCAGTAGTAAAACTCTAACTCTTTCCAAGAAGAAACATTCATCCATTTTACATTCTGTATGATTGTTTGTCTTTCCTCCAAGCTACGACTGGAGGGAGTGGTGGGTGGGGAGGAGCCTTCAACTCTACTATTCCATGTTTCTCATTTTGGATCAGGTAGTGTAGTTTATCACAAGCTGAATCAAGTTTGCTGCTGTTTGTTCTTCATTTTACGTCCCTTGTGTTCCTTTGTATCATTCCTCTTCCTTCTCCTCCTCCTCTACTACTACTACTACTACTACTACTACTACTACTACTACTACTACTACTACTACTACTATCACCATCATTGCAGTTTGCCACACTAGCTATTGCGTTTAACCTTTTCACTGCTTACCCTGCACTAAAAAAATGTTTGATATATTAGCCACTCGCTGACAAGGTAAAAGAAGAAAAAAAAGACAAAAAACTGCCAAAATAATATACATGTTGGCTTTTTATTGTGAGCGGACAGACAGACAGGCACCGATGGCTGTCGAAAGTGTAAAGTGAAAATGTAATGTAATAATGACAATGGACAGGAGAATAATTGGTAGACTATTATTATTATTATTATTATTATTATTATTATTATTATGACTATCACTATTACTACTATCATTATTATGATTAAAATGATCATCACCACTATCAATATTATCATAATTAACATCATTAGCGTGCCTGTTACAAAGGCTTAGAGGACTAGCGGTAGTAATAAGGAATTGCGCTGAATAATGGGAGGTGATTTTGGGCACGTAAGTCTAATTAGTCGGCTTAATTAGGTTACCTGGAGACAAAAGGTGTCACTGAAAAGAGGGATTATCGAACAGTGCTTCTTTTAATACGACCAGGCTAATAAAGCACCGCTGAGGCATGTCTGTCGTGCATGTCTGTCTGTTTATGTCTGTTTATGTCTCTTTATGTCTGTTTATGTCTGTTTATGTCTGTTTATGTCTGTTTATGTCTGTTGATGTTTTTTTATGTCTGTTTATGTCTGTTTATGTCTGTGTATGTCTGTTTATGTCTGTTTATGTCTGTTTATGTCTGTTTATGTCTGTTGATGTTTTTTATGTCTGTTTATGTCTGTTTTGTCTGTTTATGTCTGTTTATGTCTGTTTATGTCTGTTGATGTCTGTTTATGTCTGTTTATGTTTGTTTATGTCTGTTTATGTCTGTATGTATTTTTTATGTCTGTTTATGTATTTTTTATGTCTGTTTGTGTCTGTTTATGTCTGTTTGTCTGTTTATGTCTGGTTATGTCTGTTTATGTCTGTTTATGTCTGTTTATGTATTTTTTATGTCTGTTTGTGTCTGTTTATGTCTGTTTGTCTGTTTATGTCTGTTGATGTCTGTTTATGTCTGTTTATGTCTGTTTATGTCTGTTTATGTATGTTTATGTATGTTTATGTCTGTTTATGTCTGTTTGTGTTTGTTTATGTCTGTTTATGTCTGTGTATGTCTGTTTATGTCTGTTTATGTCTGTTTATGCCTGTGTATGTCTGTTTATGTCTGTTTATGTCTGTTTTACTTATTCAGTTTATTCGGGTTCATGTACTATATATATACATTGTTTTATTGTATGTCTGTTATTGTCTTTGTATTATGTGTGTATGTTTAAAGTTTGTTTTTGTTTTGTGTGTTTGTATATCTATTATTCTTGATGGTTAATTGTTTATGTGTATTTTTAGCATTTATTAATTTCATTTATTTTATGCAGCGTTATTTTTTATTCATCTTTTACTTGATTTTCTTATTTATTTTTATTCTGATCTCACATACATATTGTTTATCTATATGTCTATCCTTGTGTATGTTTATGTTTATCTGTGTGTTTATCATATCCTTCCAGCTAAGTCATTTTATCCATTACTTTTCTTCTATCTTTCTTTCTCTCTCTATTTATCAACGCATGCTTTCAATTTCATGTTTCCGAAGTTAGATCGAAATTCTGTCCAAGATTCCCAGTGATGAATTGTAATTTTTCCCCTTTCCCTCCCTCTCTCCCTCCCTCCCTCTTTCTCTCTTCCCCTCTCCCTCTCTTCTTCTCTCTCTCTCCCTCTCCCTCTCTCTCTCTCTCCCTCTTCCACTCTCTTTCTCTTCCTCTTTTCCTCCTTCCTACCTAGTTTTCTCCGATATTAAAGCAATTCCTCTTCTCCGCCGGTCACGTCCTGGAATTGAGGAGACGAAGAGAAGTAATGGAGGAAAGTAAGGATGAGAGAGAGAGAGAGAGAGAGAGAGAGAGAGAGAGAGAGAGAGAGAGAGAGAGAGAGAGAGAGAGAGAGAGAGAAAGAGAGAGAGAGAGGAAAAATATTAAAGGTCGTATGTATGCAAGGGAGAGAATAAGGGAGGGAGGGAAGGAGGAGAGTGCTGTTTGTGTTTTACTAAGCACAGGCTACCCTCTGACCTTTTTAGGGAATTAAAGTGTGTGTGTGTGTGTGTGTGTGTGTGTGTGTGTGTGTGTGTGTGTGTGTGTGTGTGTGTGTGTGTGTGTTACGTAGTCGTGTTGTTGCCCTCTCAAAGTTCAAGTTGTTTTTTTGGTGTATTTTTTTGGTTGTTGTTGTTGTTAATTAACGTTAAGTTGTTATTGTTGTGGTTGTTATTGTTGTTGTTGTTGTTGTTGTTGTTGTTGGTGTTTTTATTGTTGTTGTTGTTGTTGTTGTTGTTGTTGTTGTGGTTGTGGTGGTGGTGTTGTTATTGTTGTTGTTGTTGTGTTGCCAAACGAATGGGAGAGAAATGACACTGGGGATGGCAACACTGCGCTGACATAACCTGATATGACCGGATATTTTCAAACTGTCATGTCCGTTTTTTCTGATGATTTTTTTTTGCGTGACTCAAGATGGCAAAGAAAAGAAAAACACACACACACAAGAGCAAATACAACTCTTAGGATATCGGAAATGAAAGACAAAATTAGGAAAAGAAAGCAATAAGCACGATACAAACTGGACATGACAACGAGAAGGAGGAGGAGGAAGAGGAGGAGGAAGAGAAAAAGGAAGAAGAGGAGGAAGAGGAGGAAAGAAAGAAGAGAGCAGTGAACAGCTGGTAAGAGGACATGAAAAACACAGGAGGAGGAAGAGGAGGAGGAAAAAGAGAGTGCAGGAGGTGGAAAAGGAGGAGGAGGAGGAGGAGGAGAGGGATCGGTGAGCTTCGAAACAGGTCTCGAAGCAGTGAATCCCTCCACCAACACAATAAATGGTTCTGAGGCAAAGTTGGACGCATCTTGTCCCTTTAAATTCAGCTCACGGACCGATTTTTCAATTATCGAAAAGGAAATGTGAACCGTCACTCAAAACGCAGATAAGAAGGACAAAGTGAGTGAGTGGCTTCATTTGCACTTTGAACCGGTGAAAAAAATGCATTATATTTGTTTCCCTTTCCTTATTTTGTCCTCTCATAGCTTAGATTAACTTCCTATCAGTTATCTTATCTTGTTTCTTCTTTCCCTTTCTCCTTCTCTTCGTTCACTGTTTCCTTTTTCTCATTGTGTCACTTATCTCTTCCATTATTTATCTCTATTCCTACTAATTAGCTCCTTACCAAAATCTTGCGTTCACTAATTGCTTTCAATCTCCATCTCCGATTCCTCTTTCCTCTTTTACCCTCTCTCTCTCCCCTCTTTAATTCCTAATATTTTCCCTTCAACTTCCATTATTTCCCAATTGTTTGTTTAATTTTCAGGTCAATCTTTCTCAATTTGACCTTCACCCACACCTTGCTGCTATTAATTATTTTAGTCCACCACCTGCTGCTCCACCTCCACCTTAAGTCCCTCACCTCCCCTTCCCTCTCCTCCCCATCCTTATCTTCCCTGCTCCCTCCTCCCCTACCATGGCTTTTAGGTTTCTGTAAAATTTATGTCCCACTCAGACAAGGGGATCCATAGCAATTACCACCCCTCCCACCTATTCCCTCCCCCCCCTTTCTTTCTCCTCCTCCTCTCTACTATTTCTTCCCTCTTCCTACTCTTATCATCCTCTTTCTCTCTCTCTCTCTCTCTCTCTCTCTCTCTCTCTCTCTCTCTCTCTCTCTCTCTCTCTCTCTCTCTCTCTCTCTCTCTCTCTCTCTCGCTCTCTCTCTCTCTCATTCCTGTATCGTGGTGTTGGAAATGGTATTTTTATTTCATTCTTTAGTTTTGTCATTAATCTATGTGTGTGTTTTTTTTTTCTCTTTCCGTTTCATTAATATAAATTTTGTTGATTTATTCGTATTAGTTTTGGGAATATTTTTGTTCTCTCATATTTGTTTTGTATCGTATATTTATTTTTTCTTGTTTGCATTGTTTTTTTATATTATTTCCTTTTAGTCTTTCACCCTTTCCTCATCACCCCCATCATTCCCTCTTCTTCCTCCTCCTCCTCCTCCTCCTCCTCCTCCTCCTCCTCCTCCTCCTCCTCCTCCTCCTCCTCCTCCTCCTCCTCCTCCTCCTTCTCCTCCTTTTTTATCCTTCTTCCAGTGATTTCTAATAAAGCTGTCTATCATATATGTCATTATTTAAAGATTATTAGTTCAGCTGACTGGATATTAGGATTCTCTCTCTCTCTCTCTCTCTCTCTCTCTCTCTCTCTCTCTCTCTCTCTCTCTCTCTCTCTCTCTCTCTCTCTCTCTCTCTCTCTCTCTCTCTCTCTCTCTCTCTCTCTCTCTCTCAAGGATCATAAATAGTTCAATAAAGCTGTTAATTATTGCTGCATATAAATTGTTCGTGAAATTGATCATATTGCGTGTTTCATTTTGATTCGTCATGTTCCCCAAAATTAATATGTAAAAATTTTGGGGGGCGTTGTTGTTGTTGGGTGATATCGTTATTCATGTATTTGTTTGTTTAGTACTTTAATTATTTTACTCTTTGATTCATTATTTGTTTCTTTCATTTAGCGGTGTAGTGTTGTTGTGTTGTTGTTGTTGTTGTTGTTGTTGTTGTTGTTGTTGTTGTTATTATTGTTGGTGTTGTTCTATAGTTTGTAGAGCAATATTGGGCTTTTTTGTATTTAAAATATTAATTAAATTTTCCTTTTAGAGTGTTACACCTATATTTTTGTGTGTGATATTGAGCTAAACATGATTTATATATTGTATTGTATTGCGTGTATCTATGTGTGTGTGTGTGTGTGTGTGTGTGTGTGTGTGTGTGTGTGTGTGTGTGTGTGGTGTGTGTGTGTGTGTAGGTGTGTGTGTAGGTGTGTGTGTGTGTTGGGCTTAATGCTACTACATGCTAATTTCTTGTAACCGGATCTCTAACTCCCTCCCCCCTTTCCTCCCTCCCTCCCCCCCCTCCCTCCCTCCCTCCCTCCCTCACTCCCTCTCTCCCTCATCTTTTTCTTCGTCTCACTCCTGATTTTCTCGCCCCCATCGCGTCCCCTTCGTCAGCTGTAGGTTTTCCCATCGTCGTAATGAGCTTTAGGAAAGTCCTATGAATAGTACATGTAGTAGCTGTGATAGTAGATGTTGTAGTATAGTTGTAGTAGCAATAGTAGTAATAGTAATAGTAGTAGTAGTAGTAGTAGTAGTAGTAGTAGCTAGCAACAGCATAACCAGCAGCACATAAGAAGATCGGGAAAACCACAAATATTCTTTAGTATTTGACCTGTGGCCCAGCAGGTATCAGGGCCAACGAGGCGACACCCGAGGCTGGCCACATAAAAAATGAACAGCCAAGGAGCGGTCTCAATGCCGTCAGGATATAGCTTATCGATCCGGGAAGCGACACATCTAGCCTCACCATGTCCTCTCCCGGGATGGACTCAGGGCCACAAGAAAAAAAAAAAATCTCTGGTAGACTTATATAAAAAAAACTCAAAATTTTATCTCATAACTTAGATTCTGTTCTACTTGCGTGTTGTTTTTTTTTCACTTTATAGGTCAGTGATATTTAGAGATCAGTGATATTTGAATGGCTAAAGATCATGGGTGTTAAGTCTACACAAGGACTGACTAACTTTGACTTTTAGCTGTAGTGACGAGAAGCTTACTTATACCTACAGCACACTTAGCAGGTACATTTGATAGGAATGTGAGCAGTAATGTTAGTGAGACTCAATAAAGAAAATAGAACAGCTTGATCTATATAAATGGATGAGTGGACAGTGTTTGGGAATGAAAAATGGTTCCTTTCACAGTGGCACCCTGGATAAATTGAGGTCTTTGAATGTAGTAGTAGTAGTAGTAGTAGTAGTAGTAGTAGTAGTAGTAGTAGTAGTAGTAGTAGTAGTAATAGTAGTGGTAATTGGTGGTGGTGGTGGTGGTGTGGTGGTGGTGGTGGTAGTGGTGGTGGTGGTGGTGCTGGTGGTGGTGGAAGTACTTTACTAATACAACAAGTGTTCATTTGTAACCTTCGCTGTTTAGTTGAAGTGAACCTTTTAATTTTGTACTCGTGCTATTTTTTAAGTTCATGTTTGTGTACGTGATATCACAACGGAATGTAAGTTGGACACCACTAGGGTACTATTTATTATTTGATTTTATTTTACTCTTTGGTCTTTTGTTTTAAATTCTTACCTTGTCCTCTTTTATGTTTCCTCGTTTTCTCTCTTTACTTCATTACTTCATTTTCTTCCTTCACTTCTTACATTCTTTTATTTTCTTACCGTCTGTCCAAACTTTAAAATATCATCTCTAATAGTTTGGTGAAATTTTCCTTGTAATCACATTTTTTCTCGTTTCTCTAATTTTTCCTTCCTTCATTTATTAATTCATTTTATCTCAAGCTAAATTGATTTTCATATTTTCTTACACTTCAGTCGTTGAAACGTTTTTCCTTCAATTTAAAAGGATTAAGTTTTTTTCCTTTATCTTGTCTTTCATTCTTTCCTCTTACACTCCCCTCCTTTCATTCTTTCCTTTACATAACTCTCCTTTCTTTCTTTTCTATTTTCCTCCCTCCCTTCTTTTCCATTCTAGTCTTCTCCAGGCTCAGAATATTGACTTTTTCCCTTCACCTTCATTTGTATTTCTCCTTCCCTCAATTTATTTTATTTCCTTCCCTTATCCCTTCCCTCCAACATTCGCATTTTCATTCATTTCTTCCCTTCCTCCCTTCCACTTCTATGTCCTACCCATTTATCATGCCATCCCTCATCCTACCTTATCTTTCTTGCTTTATTCTTCTCCATAGCTTTCTTCCACACACACACACGCACACACACACACCCACACACACACACACACACACACACACACACACACACACACACACACACACACACACACACACACACACACACACACACACACACACACACACACACGTCAAGATAAAAATCACCTGCAACACCGGTAATGTCACGGACGGATTCCTTACCTGTCATTTCTTACCTGTCCGCCCCCCCTGCTGCCCCCCCTCGGCCCCCCCCTGCTAAGCTAACCCCCCCTAATATACTGTGGTAATAATTCTTTTTTATTCGGTGCATCAGTTTTTCGTTAAAGAATGTCCCACGTGACCTAAATTGCAGCAGAAACTTCCTTGTATGAATGTTAAGTTGTGGGATGCAACGATAAATTGTGGGTTTCTTCTTTATCTTCTTTCCTTTTCTCTTTTTTTTTATTCTTTTACTTTCCTTATCTTTTTTTTTTATTATATATCTCAGGTTTATTGTACGTC
>JAPQNM010000081.1:32500-50000 GCA_029783475.1 Metacarcinus magister | reverse complement strand
TGAGGTGGTGGTGGTGGTGGTGGAGTTAGAAGTGAAAGAAGGAATAAGAAGAAATATAAATGAAGGAACGGAAGGAGGGCAAGGGAGAAGAGGTGGTAATGGTGAGTTAAGAAAGAAAGGGTGAGGGACGAAGGGTAGTTGAGGAAGAAAGGAAGAGGAAGAGGTGGAGGTAGAGGAGGAGGAAGAGGAAGGGGAAGGTTGGACCCCAAGTCTTCCCACATTAGCTAAATGAAGAATCCGTTTTCTTTGCAACGAAGAAACAATACGTTGCGTTTTCTCCAGGGTAGAGAGGGAGTGAAGCCGTTCTGGACTCTAGGGGAGAGGAGGAAGAAAATGGGAAATGTTGAAGTATACACTTGAACTATGATGAAATACCCGAGTGAAATGGAAAAGAAAATGACTTCACCTGAAAGTAAATAGAAAAAGTTAAAAGTCTACCTCAACTCAGAAAAAAAACTGAGCAAAAATAAAACAATCACTACATACAAAATGGTCAATAGAGTCGAAAATAATTCAAAAATACAAACTGTTTCAGCATCTATTTCAAGGGAAAAACAATAAATACAGAACAAATATTTAAAGCCTTTCCGTGGAACTAAAGATTAAAATGAAAGAAGAAAAGCAAATATATGAAAAAAAAATAATGAAAAAAATCCGCTGACGATCACTTTTACGGGAATTAATGTGAGGCAAGCGTCGTGTTTTGTGTAAATGATTCATGTAATTCAGCAACGCAATGAATCAGAGTTAAGAGGAAAATACTGATGTTGGACAAGACACACAGACAATAAATAACTTGAAAGACTTATGAGTAAAATGACATAATATTGTCCTTCCTTCACTCTGAAAATAGATATCAGTATTATGTATTTACCCGATTTTGATGCCAATATAATAACATAAGAAGAAGAAAACAAGAAGAAGAAGAAAGAGAAGAAGGATAATAGAAAAACGAAGATATTGCAAAGAAAAAACTAAATTAAAAAATAAAATGGAAGATGAATCACTGACAAACAAAAAAAAAAAATTGAAAAAAAAAAATTGTCCTTGTAAGAGTAAGACAGAAACTGAAGGAGTACTTAGTAGCACTCAACCCAAAAACACAAGAGTTGAAAAAAAAACTGCTAGAAGGTTTATTGAGCATGAAAGAGAGAGAGAGAGAGAGAGAGAGAGAGAGAGAGAGAGAGAGAGAGAGAGAGAGAGAGAGAGAGAGAGAGAGAGAGAGAGAGAGAGAGAGAGAGAGAGAGAGAGAGAGAGAGTGTTGAATTTAATACTTTTTTAATTGACACAAGTTACAGCCTCGCCTATTTACACACACACCTAATAAAAAAAAATTCTGAAACATGTGTAAAACTAAACCAGTATTTCAAAGGCCGTTCATCGAGACAGAAATTTAAACTTACACATACACACACAGACACACACACACACACACACACACACACACACACACACACACACACACACACACACACACACACACACACACACACACACACACACACACACACACACACACACACACACACACACACACATACACGTTTAATTAATTGTCTGTATTTTTTCCGACAGCTTCCTTGAAAATAAATAATATAGAGGAAGTTTTTCTCGATAACATTAATTAAAATATTATTGATAGAACACAGTAATTACACAACTAACAATAGCTATACTAATGATAATGATAATAATAATAATAATATTAATACTACTACTAATAATAATAATGATAATAATAATAATAATAAGATAATAATAATAATGAGGCAAAAGCTTACTAGTGACAGTCATGACTAACAATAAACGTTGGGCGTGTGTGTGTGTGTGTGTGTGTGTGTGTGTGTGTGTGTGTGTGTGTGTGTGTGTGTACGTGTGTGTACGTGTGTGTATGTACATGTACGTGAAGTGATAATAATATACTGGTGTGCGTGTGTGTATCAGAATGTTTATGAAACTACTTCTGTCCGTTAAGTGTCCACGTACATGCAAGTGTAAGTGTGTACGCATGTATGTACGGCAGGAAGTGTGTTCGGTGACGTTAATGGTTCCTTAAAACACGTACACGAAAACACTAATATAGGAAGACAGAGAAGAAAGAATTTATTTTCTCTCTCTCACTCTTTTTTTCTCTTATGTCTAGTCTTATAATGATCATCCCTCGAGGAGAGAAAGAAGAAAGAACAACATTCGCTCAAATAATTAAAACTCAACACAAACAAACAACAACAACAACAACAACAACAACAACATCAACAAAGAGAAAAAAAAGATGAAAGGCAAGTAAGCGGAACCCGTTTTTCCTGATGACGTGCTTTCTTAAATGAACAGAAAACGGAGTGAGTTGTCATTTTCTTGCTGGCCAATCTCAGAGAACATGGACAGAGTGTGTTGCAAGGGGGACTTTACTGTTTTCTGAGCAGGACTTTTTAACATTTTTCTGTCACCAAGGAGGGGAGAGAATAGATAAAAGGAAGGAGAGGGATAATTGAGTAGAGGAGGGAAGGTAGAGAAACAAGAATGGTTAGTCATTTCAAACACTTCAATATTGTGTTAATGATCACGTTTCATAATGTTTTGTTTTGTTTGGTTGTGTTTGGTTTGGTTTGTTTTTTTTAGCGAGACAATGGTTTGATAATGGCGTATGATTCACATGTACAAGTTGGATAGGAAATGTTGGAACAGTATTAGTAACATTTCCATTTCCCTGATTTGTTTCCATGACTCATAAATGTTGTTTTGATAATAATTTGCATAACCTTGACCAACGAGGTGAGGCGCACTTCGTTGAGTGGAAAGTTGGCTCAACACTATCTTTTGTTTTCCATTCTCCTGCGCAGCGATTATTGAACTAATTTCACTTAATGATTATGCATATCTTAATGGATTCGTTCATAATTGTATTCAGGCGACAGTGTTAATACATTTATGAAGGCGTGTGATGTAGCTCGATATATTAGTCTTTGTCTGCCAGTTTGTCTGTCTGTGTGACTCTCTCTCTCTCTCTCTCTCTCTCTCTCTCTCTCTCTCTCTCTCTCTCTCTCTCTCTCTCTCTCTCTCTCTCTCTCTCTCTCTCTCTCTCTCTCTCTCTCTCTCTCTCTCTCTCGTTCACCCTACTCTCACCCTAAGTTCGAAAATTCGGTACTTCCCCTACTTTGGTCCCTCACCGCGTCGATTTCGGCACCGCCTCAGAATGTTACTTTTTCCTAGCCTCACCCTCACACTCGCCCCTCTTCATCCCCCCCCCTTACATTACCACACACCTTTTCCGGACTTGTGAAAAAGGTCTCTGAAATTTCCCACACCTGCCTGGACTTCCTCAGTAGGCAGTGGCGCCGAATCCCATACAATCGCCGAACACACCAACCGTTCCCGAAAGTTTTCTTCTGTTTTCTTTTCTTATTGCTTATTTCCCCCTTCTAAGGAGAGGATTTGGATGGAACGCGAAGTGACGCACGCAAGGCTGAAATATATATGGAGTGCGTGTATGGACGAGAGAAAGAGAGAGAGAGAGAGAGAGAGAGAGAGAGAGAGAGAGAGAGAGAGAGAGAGAGAGAGAGAATGGAGACCGACGAAAAACGACAGACAGACAAATATACAGACATACAGACAGACAAACAGACAGATAAACCAATCATACAAAAAACGAAGAGTAAAATTCCATCACATTTCAGAAACACACACACTGGTTTTCCATTTATCATTACTTTTTTCTATTTTACTTCTGCTTCCTGTATTGCATTGCGTTCTCAACATCCACAGCCAATGTTTTATCTTAATGCAACTGTAATTATTCTCTCTAATTACTTATTCCAATTTATAAAACCTCTTTACACCCTTTCAAAATATAGACACATATATTATTAAGCTGGTGTATTATTGCTATTATTTTTTTTTATTACTATCATTATTATTATCATTATTCCTATTATTACCATTATCATTCACCGTTCCTCACGTCTCCTTACCTGGTCTTTCTCCTCCTTAATGAACGTCTTCAGGTGCTTCATCTCATTGCCAGGTAAATTTCATTGCATTTACCTTCCCCCTGGCGACACTTCCCCTTTCTCTAAGTCAGTGTAGTCTCCCCTTACCGTCTTTTTACACACTTCCCTCAGCTCCTAATTCCACCCTCAAGTGTTTTTGAGATTCTGAATTTAGTGTGTCATTCATTACTGCATTCAATTTATACACGGGTCGTTCACTCTCTTATTCACTCTCTATTTCTGTTTGTCTTTCTTCGTGTGTGTGTGTGTGTGTGTGTGTGTGTGTGTGTGTGTGTGTGTGTGTGTGTGTGTGTGTGTGTGTGTGTGTGTGTGTGTGTGTGTGTCTGAATGTTAAGTTGCTAGTCTTTTTTGTTTCTCTCTCTCTCTCTCTCTCTCTCTCTCTCTCTCTCTCTCTCTCTCTCTCTCTCTCTCTCTCTCTCTCTCTCTCTCTCTCTCTCTCTCTCTCTCTCTCTCTCTCTCTCTCTCTCTCTTTTGTCGTGTATTAACCTTATCTTCAAGCAATACTCTGTCCTCCTCTTTACTCTCCTTATCTCCAGCGGCTCCACATAATATTTCTTATCTCTATTCATCTACTTACGCTTCAACCACTTTCTTCTTCCTCCTCTTCTTCCTCCTCCTCCTCCTCCTCCTCCTCCTCCTCCTCCTCCTCCTCCTCTTTCTTATGCTCTTCCTCCTCATCAGTACCCAAGTGAGACTCCAATTCCCGCACTTCATCTTTTGCTCCCTCTTCTCTACTTGTTTCCTCCTCCTCCTCCTCCTCCTCTCCTCCTCCTCCTCCTCCTCTTCCTCCTCATAAGTACCTCCCTCACGTTTCTCTCCTTCCCTCCAAGGGTTAAAGTTTGGTCAATGTTTACTTTCAGGGTCTTACCTTCCTTCCTCCTCCCCCCTTTCTTTCTTTCCTCCCTCCTTCCTCTCTTTTATTTCCTGTTCCTTTGCCTCCTTCCTTTACTATCTTGACCCTCCTCTTCCCCTCCTCCTTTTTTTCTTCCACTTTACTCCTTGTTTACATTCTCCTCTCTTCCTCCTCTCCTTACCTGTTTCCTTCCTCCTCCTCTCCTCCCCCTCCTCCTCCTCCTCCTCCTCCTCCTCCTCCTCCTCCTCCTCCTCCTCCTCCTCCTCCTCCTCCTCCTCCTCCTCCTTTCCTACTTTGCGGAAAGGAGGTGTGAGGAGGTAAGGTGAAGGAGAGAAGGGAGGGACAGGAGATGGAGGAAGAAGAGGATGAAGGAAATGAGTTGTCGGTGAAGGACGATTTGACAGAGTAAACGAGAGAGAGAGAGAGAGAGAGAGAGAGAGAGAGAGAGAGAGAGAGAGAGAGAGAGAGAGAGAGAGAGAGAGAGAGAGAGAGAGAGAGAGAGAGAGAGAGATACGTAAGTAATTGATTTTTTGACAGTTATAGTACACACATGGTACACACACACACACACACACACACACACACACACACACACACACACACACACACACACACACAGACACAACTTTCCTTCACAAACTTCCCTCAACCACCCTATTTTCATTTCAATAATTCCTTTGACCTTTTCCGTACAGTGTGTCCCCTTGTTTAGATAGGCCTATTGAAAGTTCCGATGCGGCAGTTTGGTTCGTAATGGAGTAAAGGTGAGTGTGTGAACAGCCAGGTGGAGTGAGATCAGAGGGGAGGTTAGCGGCAAGATACGAGAAAGGGAGCGTGAGGGGAGACTACGAGAGAGAGGGAGTAAGCGAGAGAGAGAGAGTAAGAGAGAGAGAGATGAAAAAAGGTTCTAGACGGGAGAATAAAGGGAGGGAGAGAGAAGAGGGAAGAGATAATTAACTTGAGAATACGGAATGAGTAAATGTGTGTGTTGTCTTTTTTTCATTACATTTTCTCCTTCCATTTGATTATCTTTTCCAGTGATCTTTATTTCATTTCGGTTGGCCCATTATTAATTACGTAGCGAGAGAGAGAGAGAGAGAGAGAGAGAGAGAGAGAGAGAGAGAGAGAGAGAGAGAGAGAGAGAGAGAGAGAGAGAGAGAGAGAGAGAGAGAGAGAGAGAGAGAGGAGCATGACCTTATAACAAGAAATTAGGTTATTAATAAAGCAGAAAACAGGTGACTTTAAAAACAATGATTTATTAAGAAAAATACAAATGAAGGTGTTTGCAGCTCAAACTAATCCTTTTCTTGCCAATCCTCTTTTATAATTTCTAAATGCAGCTTAGGGATTAACTATTTGTAGCCGTGTTAATCCCTAATCTTCTGTTCACACTGGAGGGGTTTTACCAATTCACAGAAAGGGAAGTGATTTCATCTTTCATTTCCATGGTAGTCAATATATACATTCTCTCTCTCTCTCTCTCTCTCTCTCTCTCTCTCTCTCTCTCTCTCTCTCTCTCTCTCTCTCTCTCTCTCTCTCTCTCTCTCTCTCTCTCTCTCTCTCTCTCTCTCTCTCTCTCTCTGTTTCCTGTATATCTATCTGTCTCTATTTCCGTCTATCTGTCTCTGTTTGTCTTAATCTGTTTGTCTGTTTGTGTGTTTCCATATTAAGCATATGAATGTTTGTTATTTATGTATTCAAATGTGTATGTGTGCCTGTAGGTATGTATGTATGTATGTATGTATATATGCGTGTATGTATGTATGTATTTCCTTTTGACTAACTTGCACATGTTGAATTCCCAGCAGTGTGTGTGTGTGTGTGTGTGTGTGTGTGTGTGTGTGTGTATTGATTCACGTGGGTGTGTACACATCTATCAATCCTGCTTTGCAAATTCATATAATATTTATCGTTGCATGTGTGTTCTATTTGCCCTTATCTATCAATAGTAACACCACGAGAGGTTAAACACGTATATACTTATCTGTCTATGTATCTATCTGTCTGTCTGTCTATCTGTCTGTCTCTCCATCTCTCTGTATTTACCTAAGAATCCATAAATCTATCACCTTCAACCTGGCTATATATTTAAAGGTTGATATGATTTTTTTTTATTTATATCTAACTGTATTCTCCTCCATCTATCTGTCCTTCCTTTGTACTCCTTTGTACTTTGTTATCTATTAGTCCATTTATGTTTCGCTATATTGTATTCAGATATTGAAAAAGAATTGATAGGAATAATGTTTACGTCTATTTTTATATTTCATCTTTGTATCTTTCTCGGTAAAGTTATCATGGCTAGTTTTATGTATTTAGGTTGATAGTTTAATAATATATATATAGTTTTTTTATAAGTATCTATTCTAAACTGGGAAGGAAACAAAAACGGAAAAAAAAAGTGCCTCTTAACCCAAATATTCCACGGTACACGCAAGCAAACACAACTCCAAGGAAAAAAAAAGATTAAAAGCAAAAAGGAAAGAAAAATAAAAAGAGGAAAAATATGAAAAATTGATAAAACCAGAGAATAGATATATCACAACAAAAATACTAGTTTCTAAAAGGAGACAGACACCAAAAGAGCAACAATTCCATAACTCACACAGCAGTATTCAGGTTCCAGTATCTCGTTTTCTATGAGGCCTTCCTGGTATCCATCTGGTGGGTGTGAAACTGTAACCGAGGAGGTGGTGTCGCCCTGTACCCAGCATAATGGCACGTAATTAGGGCCCCTGAGTCAGCATAAGTGAGCGTAAGTCAGATGTAAAGCGGCTTTCCAGTGCTGCAGTGAGAGAGAGAGAGAGAGAGAGAGAGAGAGAGAGAGAGAGAGAGAGAGAGAGAGAGAGAGAGAGAGAGAGAGAGAGAGAGAGATTAGAGCATTGCAGTTCGTTCTACATACGCTTGCGTCATGCTTCAACACACGAGTGGAGGGTTGACGACGCACTGCACGCAACGCACGCAATACTAGTGTCAAGACAGTCAAGGTTTTATATTATCTTTATCTTATTATCTCTCTTTTTTTTTTATCTCTCTCTCTGTCTATCTATCTATCTATTTGCCTCTAGCTTTCTCTGTCTTTCGTGTGTGTGTGTGTGTGTGTGTGTGTGTGTGTGTGTGTGTGTGTGTGTGTGTGTGTGTGTGTGTGTGTGTGTGTGTGTGTGTGTGTGTGTGTGTGTGTGTGCCTAAAAGAAAACCTAAACGCACGCCACCATGCCTTCTAGAATGAGAGAAAGAGAGAGAGAGAGAGAGAGAGAGAGAGAGAGAGAGAGAGAGAGAGAGAGAGAGAGAGAGAGAGAGAGAGAGAGAGAGAGAGAGAGAGAGAGAGAGAGAGAGAGAGAGAGAGAGAGTTAATGATCTTTTTTTATGACAGTGCTGTTACTTGATACGTAGAAGTAGATGCCATGACACACACACACACACACACACACACACACACACACACACACACACACACACACACACACACACACACACACACACACACACATGAGCTATTTACCTTCCTAGAAATAAGAAAATAACTATAAAAGGACAACATATATATACATAGACAGTCTTATCTCTCTCTCTCTCTCTCTCTCTCTCTCTCTCTCTCTCTCTCTCTCTCTCTCTCTCTCTCTCTCTCTCTCTCTCTCTCTCTCTCTTTCTCGCTCTCGCAACACAAATATTGGATGATACATGACGCTGAAATGGTTGTGTTGTCTTTGTTTTTCATTTGTTTTTGCTTGCATCCGCGTTCTGTCTTGGCGTGATAATGTGCGTGAAGAAATGGAGATGAAGGAGGTGCCTATTCAGGGTATGTAATCTTTTTTGGGGTAATTTGTAAGCATTAGGTAGGATGAATGTGATTAGTTGGGCGAATTTGTCTTTTTGATAACGTTTTGACATCTTGTTTATTTATCTTCGTTTTCTTATCTCTTATCTCCTATCTTGTTTTTTTTTGCTGCCTATTTCCTCGTTTGTTAATTTTTGTTATTATTTTCGGTTAACTGAGATTTCTATATTACGTATTTATGTTTGTATCTATTTCGTGTTTATTATTTTTTTTTCTCTCTATTTATCTCTTTTTTTTTACCTGTGTCCATAATTCTCACTTTTATTCATATTTTCTCATTATTCTTCGTCTCTTTCCTGATTTTAACATTTTTCTCTTACCTGTCGTTAATTATAATCATTTTTTCTCTTACATTTTTCCTCTTGTGTCATCCTTTATTACTTCCTTCTTCCATTAACTTATCCTCTCTTCCTCCTTCCCTCCTTCTTTCCGTTCATTCCCTTCCTAAACACCAGCATTCCTTCTCTTTTTTGGTCTCCTTCCTTCCTTTATTCCTCCATTCGTCTTCCTGCTCTCTTTTCTGCCTCCCACATTTTTCTCTTCTCCCTCTATTCTCGTCTTGTCTCTCTTGCTCTCTTTCATGTCAAGGCTTCTCTTCCTTTCCATCTTCCCCTTGGTACACGCGTCTTTCTTTCTTTCTCTCTCTCTCTCTCTCTCTCTCTCTCTCTCTCTCTCTCTCTCTCTCTCTCTCTCTCTCTCTCTCTCTCTCTCTCTCTCTCTCTCTCTCTCTCTCTCTCTCTCTCTCTCTCTCTCTCTCTCTCTCTCTCTCTCTCTCTCTCACAGGCTTAGCGTCTGAGAACTTGACTCATTAATTGGATTTTGTGTCGAAATTGGCGTCCTTGACACTTTTTTGACGTAGAATGCTCTTTTGCTGTTGAGAGAGAGAGAGAGAGAGAGAGAGAGAGAGAGAGAGAGAGAGAGAGAGAGAGAGAGAGAGAGAGAGAGAGAGAGAGAGAGAGAGATGGACAGAAATGGCCAGATAGGCAGACAAACAAGGAGGCAGTGAGATATACAGACAGACACACAGACACACAGGGAAACAGATATACAGGTAGACAGACAGACAGACAGACAGACAGAGAGACAGACAGACAAAGACAGAAAGCAATACAAGGAAACAGGATTACGGTTCAAAGGGAAGGGAGAGAAAATAAATGAAAGATGGAGAGATATATATTTATTTTTATTACGAAGCTGTGGAATAAAAAGTGAATATGGAAACTAGGAAAGGAAAAAAAACTGGATAAAGATGAGGAATAAAAGAAGAATAGGAAAAGTAAGATTTGATCAGGTATGCTAATTGAGAGAGAGAGAGAGAGAGAGAGAGAGAGAGAGAGAGAGAGAGAGAGAGAGAGAGAGAGAGAGAGAGAGAGAGAGAGAGAGAGAGAGAGAGAGAGAGAGAGAGAGAGAGACTGTAATTACTGCCTTCAAATTAACACTTTAATTACTCTCTTTGTTTCGTTTTTTTTTCCTTTTTTTTCTTTCTTAATATAGTCTTAGTTGCCTTACCTTGACGTCCTTTCCTTCCTTACTTAGTGCCTTCCTAACTTTCTTTTCCTGGTTTAGTATTTCCAGTAAAAAATCTCTCTCTATTCTCTTCTATAACTCGACAATCATAGTAAAAAAGGAATGGAAAGAGAAAAACACTTGCATTGCTTCCTTGCTATAAAAAAAAAAAAAATGAGAAAAGCAGAAGTTTCAAATAAAAATACGAAATCAATTTACTTTTTTCTCTCGTCCCGTGACACTTTTCTCTCTTGAAAGATTTAAAGTTTGTTGGAAGGAAGTAGAGAGAGAAAAAAACGGAAAAAAGATTGACTATTTCGTAGGTTTGCTGGTAAGGGAGTTCAAAGAGTGAAAAACATTGGTTGTCTCTTGCATTACAAAGTTGGACAAAACATACATATATAAAAACAACGGAGTACCAAGGATTACTCTAAGGTTTTATTTAGTTATTGGAAGTAGAATATTAATAGCTTATGGAAGGTAGGATAAAAAGGAGACGATTAGGATTAGAGAAGGTATCCGATTGTATAAACTTAAGTCAAAACCATTAGGAGTAGACAAAAATAAATCCACTCTATATGAAGATAGAACTAATACTTGCGGATTAATAAGATAGGAAGGGAAGACACATTGCAGAGAAGTGAGATTAAGTGATTGATAGATTAGTGTTTAGGAAAGAGTGAGAGGTTGAAGGCAATTAGTAAGAGGATAGAAAGTTGCATGAGGAAAAAAGGGAAAAGGTTTTGACTCGTTATTTTTTAATTACTCTGTTTATCGTAATTAGTGTTTTTCTGTTTTTTGTTGTTTGTATTTTTTTTTTTATATCTTTATACTCAATTCTGATTTTGTTTCTCACTTTTTTTGTAGTGTTTCCTACGGTAATGTGTGTGCATGTGTGTGTGTGTGTGTGTGTGTGTGTGTGTGTGTGTGTGTGTGTGTGTGTGTGTGTGTGTATGTATGCATGTGTGTGTGTGTGTGTGTATGTATGCATGGGCGTGTGTGTCTGTCTATGTGTGTCTGTATGTGTATGTGTCAGAATATCGGAGTTGCAGTGTCGTCTTTCATCATTACTGTTAACTTGTTCCCACAGAGAGTAATGCCCAGAGGAGGAGGAGGAGGAGGAGGAAGAGGAGGAGGAGAGGGAAGAAGAGGAAGAGGAAGAGGAAATAATGCTGATACTGCTACTGATGACAATGATGATGATAATAACAATACTGAAAATGTAGAAGATTGATTAAAAATAGTAGTAGTAGTAGTAGTAGTAGTAGTTGTTGTATCAGGAGCGATAATCCTTCATTGTATTAACCATGTCTAGAGTGCGCATGGCGCTTTTCGTTTGTTTTTGGGAGGCAATTAGACGTAACTAGTGACTGGTTACGGTGGTTCGGTTGTGTAGTGGGCGTCATAGTGGGCGGGGCAGCGGGCGGGGCGGGGCGGGGCTAGGGGTGGCAGTCATTGTAGTGAGTTCGCCGGGTCTCCAGTCCTCCACGTGCCTCCGTGGTGCCCTTGATCAGATGGAATAATTTACACTATTGACTGCTGAGGTGTAAGCAAACGGGAGGAGCTAGTGTTGTAAGTATTGATATTTCTAAGTGAACCTTTTACCTTGTTAATGTATTGCATTTGTTGATTTGACTAGTGTTTGCTATTATTTGGATTTAATGATATCAATTATTATTATTTTTAGAAGTTAGGAAGTTTGCCTGTAATGTTTGGTTTTGGTCTCGTATTAGTGATTGTTTCATTACGTAAGTCATGTCCGATTCAATGTTACAATTGTTAATGTTAAACTACTGGTTCGTGTCGATCATACTTATCACTGGTCGCAGATCGAAGCACTTTGGATTAGTGAACCTGCAACGCAACACTACTCTTTACTTACACGGACGGCAGAGTAGCAGTAGTAGTAATAGTAGTAGTAGTAGTAGTAGTAATAGTAGTAGTAGTAGTAGTAGTAATAGTAGTAGTAGTTACATGAAAAGGACAGTTGCCAAGATCAACAAAACAAAATTTCCAACACAAATAACATAATTGCTGTTTCCCCCAAAAAACAGACAAAACGAAAGTTCAAAACGGTAAAACATATGATCAGGTCTTGATATATTTTGAACTCCGCTCTAAAAAGTGTTCAAGTAGCAGGAGAGTGGAAGAAAATAAACAACGGCACAAGGAAGTTTACTAAAGTTTGCCGTCCAAAGAGGAGGAAGAAATAACAGTACTAGACAGAGAAGGGAAAGAGAGTAAGAGGAGGAAGACAAGCAGTTAAGAAGTTCAGAAAAGTTGCAGTTTTTATCACAGAAAGAACAATTTAAGAATAGTTCATGTACGGGAATTAGAATTAGAATGGAGGAGGTGATGAAGGAAGAATCAAAGACAAGAAATATGTGCATGAAGATATGAAGGAAAGGAGAAAGAGACGAAAGAGGAGAGGAAAGGAGAAGGAAGGAAGAAGGAATTTTGTCTGACGGAAGGAGAGAGGAGGAGGAGTGGAAGGAAATTGGATTCGGGGAAAGATGGACCGACAAATAGACAAACAGACAGCCAGACATAACAGATCGACTGACTGACCAACTGACTGGCGTAGACACAGACATTCAAAGATAAACATAAATAAGCAGTCATACAACCAAACGAAGTGACAGACACATAGACAGACAGGTAGACAGTCACTCATCCAATCACACACACACACACACACACACACACACACACACACACACACACACACACACACACACACACACACACACACACATACCTAAAAGACTTTCATTCCTCTCGATTAGATGACTTCTCGATTCTTCCTACTCCCTCCAGCACTCCCACCCCAGACCCTCCCTTACTCCCTCCTCCCCGATCCCCTCCCTTATCCCCCCCCCCTCACCCTTCGATCCCCTCCAACCTTCAGTCAGGGGGATTGAATGCTCTAAGTCCGCCAGTTTCCGCCACCAGACCATCCAACTTTATCGGGCTTAATTCCCGACCGCTTTCCCTTTACTGACTCTATAGGTTTGACTTTTTTCCTTGTCACCATTTTTTCCCCTAAGCTATCTTTAGTTTTTTTTCCCAAGTTTTCTTTTGTTTTTTTCCCAAAGGTATATTTAGTTTTTTTTTCGAAGGTTTTGTTTGTTTGGTTTTTCTAGATATTCTTTTTTTATTTTTATCTTCTTATTTCTCTGTTTTTTCTTTGTGTTGTATTGCAGGAACTATAGAAAGGTCTTAGTATTAATATTTATCTATTTACACTTTTATTTAATCACCATATACACCTTACCTGTTACAATGTTGTGTTATGGTTACCTTACTAACATACAAGACTTACCTGTTGACTCTTAAACACATACCTGGAAGAGCCTCGTAACGTCACAGTCCTTTCTTTGTCCCTAAGTGCAAGTTACGTGTTCAATACATGTTTACGAGACTAAGTAACGGAGTTGAGCACTGTGGCAAAGAGCATCTAGGAAGTTGTCCCTAACCTTAGCTGTTCTGATTTTTTTTTGTTCTCTCTTTCTCTTTCTCTTTCTCTTTCTCTTTCTCTTTCTCTCTTTCTCTTTCTATTTCTATTTCTATTTCTCTCTCTTTCTCTTTCTCTTTCTCTTTCTCTTTCTCTTTCTCTTTCTCTTTCTCTCTCTTTCTCTTTCTCTTTCTCTCTTTCTCAAAACCTCACTATGATGGATGTCTGAAAAATCAATTTGTACCGAGAAGGAACGGCTTTGATCTGGTTGGAGGGTCGTGGGCGGTACATTCTGGCTGAGTCTTGTGGGGGATAACCTTTTCTTTGATTCATGTAGTATTTCAATGTTAGTTTATATTTATACCACGTGCATGTTGGTTAATAATTACAGTAAATACATGTTAACTGAAGAATTAGTGAATATAACCGATAAGAAATTTAACTTTATCACTTAATAGCCAATAACATTAATACGGAATAACACTACGTAAGAATAACACCCAAAATTGTTACCCCAAACTACTACAACTACACCCACTACTCAGACTGTAACGTATAACCAGTACCTACACGAGAAATACTACACGAGTATACAAAACTTTGAGGAATATTTTAGTACTCTACAAAATGACTGGCGTTGTATTGCGGTAGCGGCCAATAAGGTTTGTGGATAGTGGTTGTGGAGGCAAATAGTTTAAAACCTGAGGCGTTATGGACCCATTCGTGTTGTATACGAGGCAAACATACGCAGGTGTCGTGTTATAAAAGGTGTGTGAAGGCGTGGAGGTCGCATACACTGGGAAGGTATTGTGTATTCATGAAAAAACGAGGGAAATGTATGTGCGTTGTCGTAGACTTAGTGAATAAATAGAGACATAATGTAGAGGGTGTCTATAAAGTGCTATCAGATTATATATTGAGAGAGAGTGTATGAGAGAGAGAGAGAGAGAGAGAGAGAGAGAGAGAGAGAGAGAGAGAGAGAGAGAGAGAGAGAGAGAGAGAGAGAGAGAGAGAGAGAGAGAGAGAGAAAAAACACATGCAATCTTTATCATCATATTCTAGTTTGTTTAAAGATTAACAGTAAAAAAAAAGATAACTAATGTCTCTTTCATAAGTGTAGAAAAATGCAGATGAATAAATAACCAACAGAGACAATGAATAATTACATTGAAACTTTAAATAGAAGACGAAAAAAATATATATAAAAAAAAGAGAAAAAGAGAAAATAACAATTCATGTATTTCAAACATTTATACTAACAGAAAGAGCAATAAAGAAGAAAAAAAAGCGAGAAATGGAGAGAGAAGAGAGATAGAAAACAGTGTTGCAGAGAGCAGTGTTGCAACTGGTCACTGTTCATGGTGCAATGCCTCAAGCAGTGTTGCATTGTTCAGCTCCCAAGTGTTACCCGTCGGTTTGAATTGGCAACACTGCGTTCTCTTAGGGATAAGCTTGTGTGGGAAGGAAGTGCAGTGTGTGTGTGCGTGTGAGAGAGAGAGAGAGAGAGAGAGAGAGAGAGAGAGAGAGAGAGAGAGAGAGAGAGAGAGAGAGAGAGAGAGAGAGAGAGAGAGAGAGAGAGAGAGAGAGAGAGAGAGAGAGAGATAATCATATTTTCTTTCAATTTGCATCCGGGAGTTAATTCAGTTATTCGGTTTTTTAACATTGTGCAGGATTCATGTGTTCAGTCATGTAACAAATTAAGGAAGGGAGAGTGAAGAGGTAATAAAAGAAAGTTTCCTTGTTGAAATTTCACGCTAAATCAGACAGAGGCCATATCTTATTTTTTTTTCTCCTAAATCCCTACACACTGACACTAGAATAATAACAAAACATAAAACTAATAATAAAATGAATTAATCTCACAATTTACTTAACATCTTCCCTTCTTTATACCTCTATCTAACCTTCCTTAACATTCATTACAGTCTTTTCTTTACTTACTCCAAAATCTTTTCATCCCAGGTAAAAAATATTTCGTTAAACCATATAAGCCGTTGTGGTACCTGGGAAAACCTGGGGAAGCTAAACTGTGGTAAACCGGATTTCACTGCTGAGGGTCGCGTCCCGTCCCCTGACCAGGCGTCTTTACCCCGCACAGCCTCGAGGAAAGAGACGGAGGTGGGCGCCGTGGCAAAGTGCAGCTTAGTGTTCGCTTTCACCGTGACAGATATAGTTTAAAATAAAAGAACGTGATGCAAAAGATAAGTGTTTGATGTAAAAATATTTCGTCATTTGAGATTATTAAGTTGAAATATTCGTTTGGATATCGTTTGCTGGCATGGTATCGACGTTTATATTTTATGGTTATTACGTTCTCACCTTCCTTGCATTTAAATAGAAAATATACATGACACACGTCTCGGACACCTGCCTTGTGCAACACCTAGAACAGCGACAGAATATAAATGAGACAGGTGAAACTCTACCCAAATTAACTTTTTACGTATAATATTCATGCATTTTTACAGGCACAACATTTAGCAATATGATTAAACAGAGTATAAATGAACTAATGTATAAAGTATATCAAACTGACAGCCTCTCTTAACCTCGTCATGGTGCTGAGGTTATCACTAAACCATCAGATCAGAGTTCGAATCCAGCTTAATACACAACGTTATTCAAACCTAATATGTTGCATCACACATCACACGCTCATCAGATAAATCCTTACCTGAGGAAAACCAAACCTGTCAGTAGTAAACATTAACAACATAGATATCATAGTAATCTCTTTCTCATCTATAACCAATCTATCTATCTATACCCAACAACAGAGTGAAGATAAGGAAAGGCAGAGTGAGGCGGTATATATCTCATTCACATCTCCCTTAGCGAGTGAGAGAGAACACACCTGTGCTCACCCGTGTTCCCATTGAGACAGGTAGTAATTGAGTTAGCGAGGCCAGGCCGGGACAGTAGCGGCTCTTGTGTCCCTGTCATCATTTTACTCTAGTTTTTCCCTCGAGTAATGTAAAGAAAATGGGATTCACTTTGTTGATGTTTTCTGTTCTATTTCATTTCCTTGTGTCGCGCATTAACCTGGAATTAAGTTACTGATTTTTCTTTTATATTCTTTCCTTTGTTATTCTTGTTTTCCTTCCGTTTATCTTACTTTGTTTTATTATTATTGTCATCATTATTGTTATTATTATCATTATTATTATTATTATTTATTTATTTTTTTTTTTTTAAGTAATTTATGATATTTCAAATTCCACTCAGTTGCGTCTCATCAACTATATTTCTGGAATATTAATACAAAATGAATTAATTAGTCTAGCGTAATGCATTCTCTCTCTCTCTCTCTCTCTCTCTCTCTCTCTCTCTCTCTCTCTCTCTCTCTCTCTCTCTCTCTCTCTCTCTCTCTCTCTCTCTCTCTCAAATAGCCGTACATTATGGAAAAGCAGCTCAAAAATAATGCCTTTCTGTCACTCTGAACGATAATTAATGCAAGAACAAGGACATCAAAAAGCATAGGAATGGACACTTTCATTTGGCTCATAATTTTCAAAAATGTTCGTCTGCAAATTTTTCCTTTCATTTTTAGAAGGAACGGAAGGAAGGGGAGGAGGGGAAGGGGGAAGGGCTGGAAATGGAGAGGAATATAAAGGATGAATATGGAAGGGAGAAAGGAAAAGAGGAATGGATGAGAGGAGAGGAGATAAAGGAGAAAGGGAAAGGGAAGGAGGGAAGAGAGATGGATGTAAAGGGAGGAAGGAATATAGAGGTTGAGAGGGAAGAGGGAAAGGAATAAAGAAATGGAGGTAAAAGGGAGAGAGGAAAAAAGAGGGGGAAGGAAAGAAAGAGAGGGAAAAAAAGAGGAATGAAAGAGAGGCAGG